>OZ024735.1:21501838-22086838 GCA_964016875.1 Fallopia convolvulus
TTGCTGAAATGTTGGTGGCACCACAGAGGGGAGCTTTGAGAGTAGATTTTCAAGGCTGCTCATTGAAGGGGTAATCTTCATCATCATTGGAGGCTGCTGATTGAAAGAGTCATGACAATATGTTCCGTATTCTAGTGGAGGAGGCATGCTGCCTTGATTTTGCCACATTTCTTGGGCGAAGTATCCATCAGCCTTATATGGGAATGCTGAAGATGATGGGTGTGGTAACAGTACCCCTGGGATACTCTCAATGAGGCTGAACTTTCTCCTAAGCGTCACTACATAGCTCAAGTCTTCAATTACCTTCAAATATCATTGTTACATCGTGTCAGCTACTGAGAAGGAAGCAGTGAGATGAGGGAAGAGAGAGTGAAAAGAGTGAGAGACCTTTTGCATAGCTCCCAATTGCACAACACCTTCTCTTACTGCTATCAAGGCTATGGTCTGCATGGAATCTTTTGATCAAACCAGGTATGTGAACTTGAATCTATTGTAAATCTAAATAAGTGGTCCTAATATCATACCTTAATGCCAGATTGGAACTGTGCTTCCCATGTTCTTGGGTGCTGATAAAGAAATTTTTGAACCAATTAATACATGGATTTATGCTGTTACCAAACTGTAAAGATTAATTGAATATGCATATGTTGAATCATATAGAAGTTAGACTTACGGAATCTGCAGAGTTATACCATGCAGATAATAAGTTGGCTTCCTGTTCGCCAGGCTCTTTGTGTATCCATTTGTGATTGTGGTCTGCTGCAACCTTTCCGATCAAACTGCCAGTCAAGTTGGATGCATAAATGATTAGCATTATCACCTTTATTGTTATAATTTTTGAAGTGTAGATAGCAGAAAATTTATGCGATATCATTTAATGTGGTTTTTGTATACCCTTCACCGAAGTTGTATATTTCATGGGACATCTTGAAGAAAAGTTCTGGTTGCAGGCCTTGGAAGTGTTGAAGTTCGCAGTTGCCATAAACTGATGGCCTTGAGTATTCACCAGTGTTGGTTTCTGCGTTGGCTGAGGCGGCAAAATTGCAATACCCATCTTCCCAAACTAATATCCTGGTATGTAGAACAGGTAAGTGGTTATGAACCACCATATATGCAATTCATATCCATACATCATTCAAGTGTTATCTTAAGGCGGTTAGACGGATGAAAACAGTTCTTAGGTATCACTAGAAACAAGTATTTATGTAATGTTTATAATACCAGTTTCTTCTGTTGCCTCGTGATCTGTCGTAAGCTCCTCCTTGATTATCCCATCTATAAAACACCAGAGTAGATAAGATATTTTCTTGGAACTAGATATGAGATAAGACTGTGCTATTGTTAGTCTCTTGTGAAAAGTTAACACTGAATGATAATATGGGATCAGTAGAGTTGTTTTTAATGATCAAATGACAATAAATATAAACATAGTGAAGTGTCTCCTCACTTGGGTGGTGGGAAATTCCTGGGAAGAATTCTCCAGAAGACCGCATAAACCCACTGGGAGCTTTCATGAGTACATAAACTCCTTAGCGTGTGTTGAAGGAGATGAGTCACTGCTAACGGATTAAGATGTTCTTCCATGGCAAGCTTGCTCCAATTCTCTTCTCTCCCTATAAGAGGACAATACTTAGCATCCCACTTTTCTTGATAAAAGACTACCAACAAGGAAATGCCACATTTATACCTCAACTTCACCTCCTCTCTATGTTTTTGTGTGAAATAATTGTTTAGTTTTCTTTTTTTTTTTCATTATTCCACCAAAATGCTTTCTCTATGGTTCTCTCTTTGTTCCCAACAGTAAACATATGTTCAATTTACCATTCAAATTCACTCCAGTTAAATTTTTTTTCTTCCTCTGTCCTTTCAGTCATAGGGAATGAGGAAGATCAAACCATAAAAATTCTACATGCTTCATGAATTCTCCTCTTTTTTCTCATCGATTTGTTTCTTTCACTCTAGCTTCGTGACTGTGCTATCACCAACTTACCAATTTTATGCTCCATATTCTACTGTTATTTCTCTTGCATCATTAAAAACCTCATAACAAGTACTAACACTTCACATGTTCAAGTAAATTTTGAGTTTCTTACTGTATATTGGTAATGCTTAACAATAAATATAGTTCTGTGGAAATAACTAAATTACAAGTTATATTGTAAGAAGGAAACAATATGCTTTTTTTTCCCCTTTCCCTTTTCATTCTTTGTTCTTTTTAGGTAGGAGGGAAACAAGAACTGTACAACTCAGCTTGGTATTGGGCCATAGACAAATAGGTAGAAGAGATTATGGAGAAATATAATTATAGAAAAAGGCAATTATTGAAAAGTGGCAGTATTAGTTTTTGTCTCATTTTCATGACACACCAAACACATTGTTTTCCAGATGCTTAGCTACAGAAGGATTAACAAGGTAAGTAAAGCAAACTGCCTCTTAATAGAATGTGTTTATGTCATTGCTCAACATGCGTATGTTTTGGTATCATTTTATGGTTCACAAGCAATTTTATCTGGTAATGTTGGTAGATCTAGCAGTTCTTACATAATCTTACTTTATACTCCATTAATTTCTGTCTCTCTTCTAGTTTCATCCTTAGTGTAAAATATAATAATGAGGGGGCATGTACTCGAGGGTCCCAACAACTTTGGTAATTTAGTTGGGTAATGCCCTTGAATACTTGAGTACCCAGTACCAAATGGGGTCATTTTAGGTGTAATTGTTACATCCTTTGTGGGTCTGAAAGCCTCTTAAAGTCAGGTTCGGCTAATTGAAAAACTTAAAAAGCTAAGGTTCAACAAATGTGTGAGCTGTTAACTTATATACCTGGCCTACTGAACTCAAATTCTTGGAAGCTAATTTTAGTTGGTAAAATCTTTCATCGATGTGCTCGAGACTTGGTGTTAATTTTGTCAGGCCTATGTGCCAGCTTTGCCCCAAAAACAAAAGAGAGAAAAAAAAAACAAGAGAAGTGTCCGCCTCACTGAACTGTGCTTGAGATTAATATGCTCTCTTTTGTGATTATACTTTGGTTCATTGAATATTTATCTTTCCAAATTGTTTTCAGCATTAATGCATTATGTCATTTACTATATTAGAGTATAAACACCATTCTTGGACTCATTTTTTAAATTAGGGACACTTGAAAGATCCCAGTCCTACAGCTAGCGTACAAGGTATATATCCAGAGAATCTTGAACACTTGTCTCTTTGGCATACAGACATTAAGCATGTACAACAATGACCCAGTGAGGTTCCGCTACAGCGGAATCCGGGGGGTCAAGATGGGGGTACGCCCGATAGACCCAAGAGACATTAAGCATGGAAAGGTAAAAAAGTGTAGAATACGAGTAGCTTCTTTGCCATGCATAATCAAAAAACTTGATCAAGTTTATAGCTAACTGATATTCTTACCCACCAAGAGACCATCACACTTGGTAAGTAATTGGTATCTGCACTTGCCAAATACATCCTGGTACACCAGTTTTTTTGTGCAAGCATAGCAAAAGATATCTTGCCCATCTCTCTTAAAATTTCTGGTGTATATATTGCATGGTGACCAAAGGAGGCTCTCATTGTCGTTGCCATTCATGAATTAACTTGTCTCTTGATCGAGTGTTTACATTTCTGGATCCAAGGTTATAACTTTGTCCACTTGAAAGTGACATAGACGACATATATTGGCATCCTTGATCAGAGTCCGAAGAGAAGAGAGTTATGACTTATGAGAGTAGGTAGGAAGGAAAGCCTTATTGTAGTGCATGAATGTATGACTCCTTATTCAAAGTAAAATAGTATAATTGGAGACAGTATCTGACTCTATGTAATGGGATAATTTTAGCACAGACACTTGTTGGATACAATTAAATGAGCCTTTTTTTTTGTCTATCGATCAAAGTTGAAGATGGAGGGTGGTGGCAGTGTTGATTTATTTTAAAAAAAATATTATCTGCTCCTTTCCCTTTTCTGCTTCTGTACAGTATACATTGTATAAAAAAAAGTAATGATTTATTTAGTAGATGACAGTTTCAAAAGCTATAACATGTCATGTGAGTTAATTTTTTGGTGGGAGATTTGCAGGATAACTACGTATCTGATGGTATGGGAGATGAGTCTTGGTCAAGATCAAAAGTGTGAAATACCTCAACATCCTTTTGTTTTCATTAAATTAAGGTAAATGGAATCTCTGCTCTTCCCCACAACCCATGACTCATTTTCCAGTAAAAATATTCCGTTTCATTGCATGCAAAATTTGAAGCATGTAGCCGGCGGTAAAAACTTCCTTCTCAATATGAGAAGTCATGTCAAGTCTATTGGATTAAACTAGCTAGGATGAATAAGGTACATACATCATAGTCTGTAGTACTCTAGTAGTAGCTTGGTTCAATTTTGATGATCCCAATTGGACCACTATTTACATCAGACGTCAATTGCTATATACTGGATGTCATGACTAGAGTTACTAACCCATCAATCGGATTGAGCTGGTTCGTGTTTGATTGATTTGTGGGTTAGATAGTTCATGATTTTGGTCGAAAATTTCTCTCTTTTGATGTTGAATCATGTTTTGGAGTTTGTTGTGATAACTCTCACCATATTTCACATATGCTTACTTTTAACGGCTGCTGCCTTTAGGGGGGTTCAATCAAGTAGTAAAAATGCCAAAATACTCCTCATTTGTACGTTATGATTTCAAGTACCAGCTTTAATAAAGTAATACGTAGGATTATTCTGCAACTTAGGACAGTTAGACGAGTCAATAAGAGTTAAAAGTAGGAAATAATATATCAGAGTATTTAACGAAGAAAATAATATACAATAAAATCTAGTAACCATGTGGATGAATCCTAAAAAATATAGAAATAGAGTAGGCAAAATCACATGGAGATTGTACGTAATTTTCTGGATTTCAACAATCTTTGGTGATACAGATTCTTCTATCTATAATTTATTAGCATAGAATTATGAATTGGATGGTGTTATTAGTTTACATTATTGATTGCTTTTGTTTGATTGGGTGGCAGTGGCAGTGGCAGTGGCAGTGGCAGGGTAGATAGATTATTTGTTTGGCTTTAACGAACAGAGAGTTACAGAGACTCTCTTTCTTAAAATAAAGGAAAAGGAATAGAGACGCTCAACATACTATTCACCGAGTCGGTGACGTCGATCACTGGCTAGTGCTGCTTTCTGTGCAACGATTATGATGATGGTGGGCGATTTAATTTAGGCCTGTCCAAATGGGGCTCTAAACTTAGCTTCTCGAGTGTTGTTCTCTTGAGTGAGGAAAATGTCGCATCTACTTAACCATTATTAAAATATACCTATACTAATCAAACTTGCCTTTCTTTATTCTTCTTAAAAGTTAGATTTCAAGTTAGAGGTGGTATCTTTGACATGGGTACTTGTGATCAATTTGGGCCTTAGAAAGTTGCAAGTTTAGCTATATATATGTTCCACACTCTCTTTCATATAAAAATCAGCGGCATGTACTACCCACTTGTGCCTATTTAGCAAGCTGTAATAATGGACATAAGCTCCAAATAAAAAAAAAAATTTATCATGTCGAAAGTTATAGGGGTGTCTAAAAAAAAATGTAAAGTAAATTATCATTTTTATCCTGTTCAACTTAAAAGGGATGTCCAAGAGAAACCAAAGACAATTTTTTTATTTTTATCACGTCGAAAGTTTATAAGGGTGTGTCCAAGAAAAACTAGAGCGGATAATCCTCTAAAAGTTTTTTGATTAACTGAACCTATATGTATTTTTTTTATATAATTGGTATGTTTATCCAAATTAAGGGTGTGGGAAAATTGAAATATATACGTACCTCTTTAATATTTTGGTCAACGAAAGACGGAACCTTAATCTTTCCAAAATCAAACAAGCAAGTGATCAACCATATGATTAACCGACCAAGTGGGTTAGTTAGCAGAACATTATGCAGTTGTAATTTTTACTTTAGTAAACGCTCCTCGGTCCTCACTAGTCAGTACTCATTCTGCTTTATTCTGTTTACAATTTTGTACTAGGAAAATGCGTTGTCTGGCCAGCTGGAATTTTAAAAAGAAGGGTCTGTTTGGAAGTGGCAGTGGTTAGACATTAATTATAGTCTGGGTTCCATAGTTTAAACGTGATTCTAACTATGATCTCTTTCACCAGTTAAGGCATAAAACTTTCACATTCTTTCTAGTATTCTGCCTATGAGCTCTTTCAATAAGTGAGTGAATTGTCTGTGCTTGGGGTGGCAGAAAAGCTTCGGGATAAGATGAAATATCAATATCAGCTTTCTAATAATTCCTCTAAGTTTTATAGTAATTATAAGTGGAGTAAGGAATAGGGAGTAAGTACTCTGTAGTCTACTTCAGACTGCAAATGCACTATGCTGATAATTCATATACTCTGTTTAGTTTGGTTGCAATGAATGGGGAGAACTCTAGAAGTGTCGTTTACTCGTTTGATTATACTAGTTTCTGGGGGCAGGAAAATGGAAAGTATAATTTTAGTGAATATGATTCGAGCACGATTTTCGAAGAATATATATTTTTTACGGTCTACCCGAGATTACTTAAGAGCTAAGCAACACCGACACGAATTTCGAGGAACATTAAAATAACAATTCGAGCACGCTTTTCGAAGAATACATATTTTTTACGGTCTACCCGAGATTACTTAAGAGCTAAGCAACACCGACACGAATTTCGAGGAACATTAAAATAACAATTCGAGCACGCTTTTAAAAGTAACGGCCGAGATTTCAAAATCTACGTTCTTTTAAAGAATAATAGAATAATAGAAAAATTAACGGCTCAGATAAGGGACTTGTAAAATTAACGGCTGAGATTTCATATTCTACGTTCTTTTATAGAATAATAGATTATGTATAGTTATTTTATAATAATAACATGAAAGTGTTAACAAATAATTAAAAATCTGCTTTTATTTGGTGAGGGAGAAGTTCTGTTCTTTTCCTCTTTTTTGGACCATGTGACACATTTGGCATCTATATGTGATGCATATAATCTAGGGGAATGATAAAGTGCGAACTGAGGTTACAGTGTAAACTGTTTGTTGATGTATAAGTTTGTTATAACTATAATGCACATACTTCCTACAATGATGCACATTTTATCCTAACTATGATACACATACTTTTTACACATTGATTGATCATATAATCAGTCATCGATTGGTTAAAGCCAGAAACCAGGTTAATGTGGATCAAGACTTCATTAATGTGCATATTGTACATCGTGTATATTGTGATGCACAAATGTGCTTTACAATGAGAATAAAATGTTTATCACCAAATAATCTATACAGTTCACAATGTACATCCTCTCGCACTAGATAAACTATGCGATGAGCCTACCTTGCGTGCGCCTCTACACTCGTGTAGTTGGAGAGTGGTAATTGTAGTAGCAACATAGCAAAAGCTTCTGAATTCTTGTACTTACTTTTATACATGAGAAGAGGAGAGAATGGGCATGGAAGGAGAGATTGAGAGAAGGAGATGGAAGGAGAGCATTGTTTAATGTTTATTTTACGCTTCAAATTTTTTTCATTAAAATTTAGCTTTTTGCACCACGCTGTTACATGGCTAACGATAAGGCTCATCATATGTTTACTGTGGGCTTAAACGTTGATACTCGTGCTTGCTTTACAGACACATCTTTTTTCCTTTTGGGGAGAGTACAGAGACGTGAAATCACGTCATACCAGGGTGTGCAATCACGCCATGCTGGCATACTTGATCAATCGCTCTTTGTAGAGGCGTGAAATCATGCCATAGAGATGCGTGAAGTGGCACCAAGAAGAGGCGTGAAATCCGTACCTGAGTTGACCCATTTCCTCTGTATTTCAAACCCTTACTCCAACAGCTCCAACAATGTGAAATCCCCCTGCGAATTTGCACCTCTCACACTCGGATTTGCACCGCCGACCGCACAGCCACCGACCCCACCTACTTTCCCCCCTCTACCTCTTCTCCATCTAGGAATTTTGTGGATTTTCTTTTGTAATCGGAGCAGGAATTAAAATCAACAAAGAACAATTTATCGGCGCCTAGGGTTTCGAAACTAAAATAGGAAATGAGGAAGGCGAAGCTGCACATATATAAAGCGTTATTTCACGCCATATGGTGGTGTAACATCAGGCCATCTGGTTGCGTAACGTCAAGCCGGTGGCATGAGATTCCAAATGGGTCGGCCCAATTGATTCTCCCAAAAGTGCTCTTCTCACGCCTATTAATGGTGTCACATCACGCCATATTGTGGCGTGAAATGCCATGGGTTGGCCCAATTTATAACGCTCAGAATTGTTATTTTACGTCGTTGTATTACGTTATGTCACGCTACTTTGTGGCGTGAGGTTTAGATTCTTATGCAACCTTCACAAAGCGAGTTAAAATTCCTTATTTTTCATTTGTATTAATGTTACGCGATATTGTGGCGTGAAATCCTTACGCCATACTCCCTATGTCCCTAAGAGATTGTAAAAAAACATAAAAAACTCAATATTTAAGAAACATGCAATCATAAACAGTTCTTGATAAAATACATTGTTTACGTCTGAAAATTCAAAGTGGGGGGATCCAAGTATATTGAAATCAACCAATAGAAAAGCAATATACATTTGACATGGATTAGGGAAAAATTAGATAATCTGCCTTATAAAGACAATCATTACAATTCCAAAATCATTCTTCTAACAGCCCAAAACCAAAACTAGAGTATCAACTTCAAAAAAAAAAAAACATAAACAGTGTTCATCAAAATTGCATCATAGCTTAGGCTACATGGCTTCATCATTCAACCTTAATGAAGATCCACTTCCAAAAGGTGACGCTCCACTTCAACTCAAATTATCTTTTCGATCTAAATGAACCAGCTGGGGACATGGAAGAAGTGGCAGGGCATCACATAGTAGAGATATGGCATCATCCACCAACAAGTTCACATCATCAACCATAAAAAACCAAGCTCAGGAGTGCTAAAAGGGCCCATATCTTAATGAATCTTTTGCACATAGAAAATGGGAGATAACTTAGAAGAGGTGCAATGAAGGGAGTTGCTCAAGATTTCAATGTTTCAGCAAGGAACACAACCAAAATATGGAACACAACCAAGCAACAAAGTGATACAATGCAAATGCCCGATGTAAGTACAAAGTATCACAACCGTGGTAGAAAGAGGGTTGTAATTGATGAGGCATCAATCATGGTAATAAACATGGTGGACAGATCATGCATAAGGGATTTAGCAAGCAAACTCGACATTTCAAAGAGTGCAACTCATAGACTAATCAAAAGAGGGACCTTAAGGCCACATACAAATGCACTTAAACCTGGATTGAAGGATTCAAACAAGTCAACAAGGTTAGAGTCGGGTCAAACAAGTCTCGGGTATACCATTTTTTATTCTTTTCAAGTGTCGTCGGATTTAGAGTCGGACGGGTCGTGTGAATTTCTCGAATCGGGTCAAGTTTTGACAGCCCTAGTGTGAAGTAGGAGGAAATGTTACACTTAGACCTTCTATTTACATCTACAAAATTATGAGTATCATTGGATATTAAACAAAAATAGAAAATTTTAAAAGTATTAGAGTTCAATGTCACGAGTAGAGAAAAGTGTATTATATTAGAGACGATACTTGACTTAAATTGTTTAAAGATGACCGAATCCGGAACATCAAACATGACTGGTTCGAGTGATTAACCCGAACCTGCACTCAACCTAAACCCGAACAAACCAACGAAAGAGATGACCTTAGGCTTCTCAATGTCAAGTCTCTATACTTGACTACGACAATGTAATACTCATTTTATTTAATTTTTTAATATTTTTATTATAATGAATCTAAACAAAACTCAATGAAAGAGATGACATTGTCGATTAGTGTATTTCGATACTTTAAATGTGAATGTTTGCATATCAAGTGCCCGCATCATAATCATCAATATCAATATACTATAACTAAAGTCGAATTCCTCTATCCTACGTGTCGTCGTCTTAACTATGCCACATAGGCGTTTTAATTTTTTAATTTACCTCTTTGCCCTTAATTTTTTTAGTATTTACAATCCTTATATATTATAATGATAAT
This sequence comes from Fallopia convolvulus, assembly GCA_964016875.1. Lineage (NCBI taxonomy): Eukaryota > Viridiplantae > Streptophyta > Magnoliopsida > Caryophyllales > Polygonaceae > Fallopia > Fallopia convolvulus. Next base: position 21,511,936 of record OZ024735.1, read on the forward strand.
ATTCCTTATATTACTGAGAAATATATTGTATTGACTATATTTGGAAGACATAGATTACTCCTTCACTTTATTAAAAGATTACATATATATATATTTGGAAGACATATGATCCATATCTATTAAAATATTATAATTGGTTAAAAATTAAATTAAAAAGATTTTAATTGGTTGAATCCCACATATATAATTAATTTATAAATCTTACTTTTTATCTATCGTTTTCATAATTATTTAAACTATCATGTTTTACCTATTAATTTAATGCATAATTTTAATAAAATATTTATTATTTTAAGTGATATATGACAACTCTTATAGTTTTTTGATTTTATATATTTATTCAAAAATTTCTATATTTAGTGTAAATTAAATATGATTATTTCTCAAGAATGAAATATTTTAAAAAATTCTATTATTAATATTTTGTTTAAGCAAAACCCGTACAAGGTACGAGAATACATACTAGTATATTACTATGCTCGAAGCTATATATTTTTTTGGTCAATTAACTATATAGTGATCTCATGATACTACATTGAAGTTATTGCGCTTGATTAGGTTTTTCGAATTTTTTTTTGGTCTTGGGCATTGCCCGTAAGAGTCGAAAGGGAAACTTCATGGTACTGTCATGAAGTATTAGCCGCTTGACTAGATGCACGAAGACGGTTTTTCAAAATTTATTAACGATCGGGATTTTTGCACACTATTTTTTAGCTTATTGCACCACGACATATTGAAGCGTAACGATTTCACGCTATGTTGTGCCGTAACATTAAAAAGTATTAAAATATTCCAATTTAGGGCATTTTTTTTTGAAAAACTACGTGATATCACGACATTAGGTAGCGTGATATAACTGCAGAACAAAGCGTGGACTTATATACACACATGGGCCAGATTTGGGCTGGCCAGATTGGGCCCAGCCCAGTCCAGATCTCACGGCACCATGTTGCGTGAGATCACGACATGGTGTTGCGTGAAAGCTGGACTGGGCTGGGCCCAATCTGGCCAGGCCAAATCTGTCCCAAGTGATATAAATATCACGCTCTTACGTGCCGTGAAAAATATGATAGTTGGAGTAATAGTCGAAAAAGAAGATAGGGGGGTCAAGGAAGTGCAACTGCCCATTTAAGTTGGTTGGACGCCGATCAAGGTATAATCGAAAATGGACTTTGGAGGTAAAGTTCGGCATGCATAACCATGAGCTTTGTACCAATTTCCTTGGACACCCGTATGCTGGCCGATTGACCCCGACGGAACATGATATGATCATCAATACTTCCGGATTATTCTTGAGCCCGAAAGCTATTTCAACTATTTTGGTGTCTGCTAACCCTCAAAATGTGACGTTAAGGAAACAAATATCAAACTTCAAGCAGAAAATATTAGTGGCAGACCGTGGTAAGTTGATGGTGTGTCAGTGGACGCTACAGTTTATGCAAAACCAGGGTTATAGAGTTCGGACAACAACTCTCCCAGATTCTGGTGAGTTAGATATCCTATTCTTTGTCCACCCAACGTCACAACACTTGATGAAGAAGTTTCCTTATCTTGTTGTTATGGACGCTACGTACAAGACAAACAGGTATGTTGTAATTTAGTGTTTTGTTCCGTTTGAGGTTTGTTTTCTAATCTTTTTTTGATGTTCTATAATAGTTTATTCTAATTTATAGGTATAACATGTTCATGTTGGAGATGGTTGGCATGACATGCACGAACCTGACGTTTAACATCGGGCTTGCATTCTTGTCCAAGGAAGACACTCCACATTTTACATGGGTTTTAAAGCATTTGAGGAGATAGGTGAAATGCCAACGGCCATTGTGACGGATCGAGACCAAGCCCTCATAAATGCAATCCACGAGGTTTTCACCAAAGACCAAGTGATACATTTGTTAAGTTGGGTGCATATCAGAGCAAACATAAAAGCATATGCACTTGACATCCTAAAAGACGACGGACCAGCTCAAGCGTTTGCGGATCGATGTTGGGAATTATTCATGTCAACCACCGAGGAGAGCTACGAAGCAAAACGAGCAGAAATCTTGAAGAACTGGCATTCAGGGCTAGTTGGCTACGTGGACAAGACTTGGCTTATGCCTTTTAAGAAGAACATAGTGAGAGCTTGGACCGACAATCGACTTCACTTCTTCACTAGAACGACAAACAAGTAAATTTCTCATCTTATACTAGAGCTAAAACTTTAGATATTTTATAATATTGAATGTCACTTTATTTTCATCTCGTGATTGCACAATTTTATACATTGGCAGGGTCGAGGGAATGCACAAGGTTGTGAAGGACACTTTAGATTCATCAACACTGGGCTTCAACACAATGATATTAAAGATTCACGATCACTTGGAGTCACAGATCCGACGCGTGAGGGAAGACTTGGAGAAATCACGTACAACGATTCCGAACAAGATGGACAACGTCATTGCAACATTTAGGTACCTATTTGCTCCATTAATCCATCAAGTATCCGAGGTGTGTTTCGAGATCTTGTTGGCTATGTATTTCGATGTGGTGGAAGGTAACTACCAAGAAGTGTGCGACGATCATTGGTGGAGAGATTGTTTCGGGATTCCATGCATCCATAGAGTTGCGAGTGCGATCGTCGACGGCAAGCCCATCGAATTGTTTGAGATTCACCTTTTTTGGAGGCAAGTGTTATGGGAAGGCGTTCCCGATTGAACAATATAAAATCGTAAACAATGACATAAAAATTATTATCAATTCCTAATTGAACAATATAAAATCCACAATATAAAATACTAACCGCAAAAAATTAAACTAAATTACATAAACTACAAAATAGTTTATTTTAACCTAAATTACATTAAACTATTTCTTGAATTATTTTATGCTAAAAATAGTTTAATTTTTTGCATAAACTACATTACATAAACTAAATTTGACATTTAAACAATTTCTAATTGGACAATGCTAAACGCTAAAATATAAAATAAACGTTTAATAATACGAAATTAAATAATAAAATAGAAAACATACCGATAGCGACGATCCGGCTCTTCCTCCCGACGGGCCCGTAATCGGCGTCGGAGTAACCGACGGGACTGCACCCCTATGTCCAGATCGAGCGGGTCCCACCATCACCTGGGACCCGGACCCTACTGCTGCAGTCGCAGCCTCCACCGGCGGATCTGTACCTTGCTGCCCACCGGTCGCACGCCCGACTCCACGACCGGCCGCTCGCCCTACTCCACGACCGGCCGCTCGCCCGGCTCATCGCCATGCTCCTCGGCCGCCTCCTCGCTCGATTCCACGCCCGGCCGCAACACCCTCTCCGGTCGCAACGCGCGGTCTGGCCGCACCCCCCGCACCGCTGGTTTGCCCAACCCCTCTACCCGCCGGATCTTGAACGTGAAGATCGGTGCCCCTTCCGACCTGATTTCCGGCACCTGGAACACCACCGACGGAATAGCCACCCGCCCCACCAATCCTCCCCCTTTCCTTTATTTCCCCTAACCATTGTGAAGATTATGCCGGAATCTCGGTATCGATCTCTCGAACTGGTAAAAACTCGGGTTGAAGAAGATGGAGTGACGGCGCGGCAGAGCGTTGTTTAACGCTAATTAAACCCTATTTTTCATGGCACGATATGCCGTGACATATTGCACTGGGCCGGCCCAGATGCAAACTCTTTTTAGCCCTCGTGTGCCTAATTTAACGGCACAGTGTGCCGTGATTCTATTGCAATCGGTGCTGTGAAAATAGATGGGCCGGCCCAAATACCAATTTTCAGCCCGATCCATTGTGTTGTATAGAATTAGCATTTCACGCTTCATGTTGCCGTGATATAATGCTTCTTTATGCCGTAAATGTTAAACGCTACGCAAGAAATTTAAAACGAGATTAAAATATCTTATTTTTAATGGTTATTTCTCAAGAATGAAATATTTAAAAATTTTCTATTATTAATATTTTGTTTAAGCAAAACCCGTACAAGGTACGAGAATACATACTAGTACATTACTATGCTCGAAGCTATATATTTTTTTGGTCAATTGTACTATACAGAGATCTCATGATACTACATTGAAGTTATTGCGCTTAATTAGGTTTTTCAAAAAAAAAAATTTGGTCTTGGGCACTGCCCGTAAGAGTTGAAACGGAAAATTCATGGTACTGTCATGAAGTATTCGCCGCTTGACTAGATGCCCGAAGACGGTTTTTTAAAATTTATTAATTAGCTATGTGATTTCTACATTGAATATATCCATTTGAACTTATTTGACGCTCGATTGATAGCTGGCACAGAAGGTGAAAATGCTTGCATTTCATGCACAAAGAGAAGAGGAGCTCCAAAAGGTAGAATCACGTGAAGACATTGCTAGTCACCAAAATTTTGGCCTGAGGTGGGATGATAATAGAATTTAATCAGGCGACAAAAAAGGGGGGAAAAAGATAGCAAGACACATAGAAATGGAAGAGAAAGTTGAAATGATAAGATGCCTAGTATATAGTCAGTGATCAGCGTGCTGTGAGCCTGTGACCATATCTCTGTCCCATCCTTTTTAGGTTACGTTACGTTTTACTCCCTCCGTTTCACAATAGTTGTTCATATAGACTATTTTTCTTGTTTCACAATAGTTGTTCATATAAGAAATTTTTCCACTTATACCCCTAATAATTACACCACATTAATTATATACACGTTTCCCAAAGCAACTTTTAGGAGTAATTTCCAATACCAATGACTTGTGTGCTTCCATTGATTCTAAAAGTAACACAAGAATGATCCACAAGAATGTTATACTTCTAGTTCTAGTATGGATTGATTAAATATATAGTATGCTATGTAATTTCGAAACTCTAATAGGATTTTTTTGTTTCATGTCGCAAATTCGGAACCCAGACAACAACAACAACAACATTGACCCAGTGTGTCTTCCCTCACGTGTCGGAAACTCTAATATATAGTATGAAAATTTCCCTCACGGGAAATTCGGAACCCAGAAATTTGAAAATTTGTTTTGTAGTGTGAAAATCTAGATCGAAACTCGCAAAACGTAAAGATCCAATGCGCAACAGAAACAGAGAATTCAAAAGTAAAGGACACGAAAATTGATACCGCAATTCGGCTAAGTCTACTCTGCGGAGTCTCAGTACAGAGAGACTCGCCCAAAAATATCCACTAAGTTTTCAAAAAAATTGAGAGAACAGTGCACAAAATCAAAGATCAAATGTAGGAAGAAGAAGAAGAAATGAAGAATAGAAAGCGACAAGTAGAACAAAGCAAAAGCAGGTATTATTAGAGTTTCAACCCCCTATAATGCTGTTGAAGCTCTGAGGTAAAGGTTCGAAGAAGTTGTAGTCGAATTTCCACGAGCAGGTCACGCCGTCGTCTTTGTCGCCGGGTCACTCTACCGCCAGTCCACCTCTCTTCTCTTCTCTCTTTCTTTCTTTCCTCTCTTTTCTCTCTTCTCGATCTCTATTCTCTAGAACGACGAAAGAATGGGGTGAGTTATTCAGAGGCGAGAAGCAATCTTTTATAGCTAGGTCAAGGCGACATCATCCTCAATGCAATGTTGCATTAAAACATGAGCTTCTCCAAACAATTTTAGGCTTTCAACTTTAGATTTGGTCACGATTATCAAAACGGATCACACAAGCTAAAAAGGCCCATTCTCAACGAGCTTGTAAACCGAGCAAGTTACCTCCAAACCGAGCTAAGCTCGGAGAAGCCACAAACCGATCCAACTCAGGTCTGGGACAATGCCAACTATTGAACCTAGTTCTCTCTCTACATAGATCATGATCAAATATACATTGATGCTATACCAAGTCTCTTATGTCACATAAAGATTAAATAAGATTTATAAGAACATAATATTCCATTGTCATTGTTGTTTCTGCTTCCCATTTTCCGTTTTCGTGCATAGAAAGTATGTACTCCATCCAATCGAAAATAAGTGTCGTTTTAGCGCTTGACACTTTTTTTAAGAAAATTATTAATTAAACTCAAAATCTTAAAGTTTTTCTTAATCTTATCACCTTTTAAATATCTACCACCTTTTTAGACCAATGAATGAATAAATTTAGGTACAATTCTCATTCATCACTCTCAATTAATTGTCTAAAAAACCTAAAATGACATATAAAGTTGATAAAAAATTTCAATACAGATCCTCACTCTTAATTATTTTCGATTGAAGGAAGGAAGCATAATGTATTTGAGAAGACGTGGCAGAATTAACCGTGCGATGTTTTTTTTTCCGCAGATCTTATGATGGTGTAGAAGAAAATTGTTGATCATGATTAGTTTCTAGATTACTCATCACCTTGAGATCGAAGTCTACTGTTGTAGCTCCCACGTGAGGACCCACTTCTTCTTTTTGAATGAAATGTTAATTTCAGCCATTTAAGCGAGGCCCCACTGTCCGTCCCTATACAAAGGCAAAGCTGATGAGAAGTTGCTTGTCATTAGCCTAATAACAGTATAACACCAACAAAAAGGCATGGCTAACAATTTTCTCGAATAGACAAATCATAGGATATTTGATTAATTAATTATGTAGTAATAAAGTATGATATATAATCATTAGCATTCATAAGATTTGCAGGGAAAAAGCTAGGCTTGTCATTAACTATTTAACCTACCTAATCACGTGCTTAATGCTTTTTGTAGTACCTTGTATTGTACTGGTAGTTCATTTTGCCCTAGAGCAATAAATCTAAAATGGAGGAGGGTGTGATATTCATATTATTGTACCCACCCATGCCAGTTGGTGGGGGAACTTGTGTTGTTGATAGCTTCATCGATCTTTAGCTTAACAGAGCATTTGAAAGGGACTGACATTCATAAAAGGGCATCTTCCACTCTGCAAACCCTTGTGTCGAAAGACGACTCGACGACGACGACTAAGATATGTGGGGTTCTAGACGTACAAGGACTTCTGACCCTTTGGCAAGTAAATCTCCACTCCCTTGTGTCTTTTTATTGATTGCAATTGGGTTTGGACTCGATTTTGTTTTAGAATAGATTCAGCCAACCTAAATCATCAAAGCGCGTGGATCGAGTTCCAGATTCGAAAACGGGTTGATGTCATTTTTTGGGTACATATATGGGTTTCTTTTCTATCACCAAGCTACTTCCAAAAGGTTTTTGAATTTCTAAGCAAACTAACTATTGTCATGAATGACTCCGGCCTAAAGGCTAAAGTGCATATACTACACTATAGTCATCCAAACTTTATCTCTTGCCAAATGTTGATTTTTAAGAGGTGAAATTGGTCTTGTCCAAACTCAAAAACTGTTGGGGCATGTGACATTGTAGTGGTTGTGGTTAACTTGAAAGTTGACACTCTTTTTAGTTTATAGTTTTTACGTACGTGGTAAACATGTTTGCTAGAACAATCCATCTACTTTTCTCCATTTGAGGAGTTGCAATGGCAAGTGCTTCCTCAAAGTGCTTTTACAGCTAGCTTGATCTTGCCAATGCATGGGCCATGGCCTAAAAATAGTCCATGTCTTTCACTTTCCACCCGTAATGTACTACTCTCTCTAGTTAGAAAGTAATTTTATTTATTTTGAAATACGTGAAAAGTACTAGAAAATTTTTTCGGATGGAAAATAAAACATAATGCATTTGCCAAGTTTCTCACGTTGGGTTTGTAGATTTTGGGTAATTAAATGCCTTATACTACAATGTGTTAATAAGAAATTTAAACTTTTGCCACCAAGAATAAAGTTGATCATTTTCAGATTCAACAACTTGCTTCATGGATACCAAGTACCTCTTGATCTAGTGCTAATTGATACTAGGTCGCTTAAGCATTTGTACAGAGGTCTTGATATGCTGTGTTTTATACAGCATAACTATGACTTTTTAGTACATTTTTTTATACAGTTTTAGGCCTGTTAGAAGAATTATTGAAGAATAAGTTTGAAGGCCGAAGGTTCGAAGTTACAACGATTTGAAGAAGTCAAAGATTATTGGAGGCCGCGATCGCGGTTTACATCGGGAGCGATCGAGGTTCACGTCGCCGAGAAGGGTTGCGGTTAAGAGAAGGTCGCGATCGCGGTACACACAGGTGGCGATCGCGGTTATTGGTTGCTGTTGAGGTCGCGGTTTGAAGAATGGTCGCGATCACGGCCCTGAATTATGACAATCGCGGCCCTACTGAAGTTGACACGCGCGATATCTTCCGCTTAGTTTTATTATTTTATGTTTTATATCTTTTTATTTTGTGTTGTTCGAGACTATTTAAGCTTAGTTTTCAGCCTTTGTTTGTTCTCTCTCGGAGACCTAGTTTTCAATATTCCAGACTTTTGTATTTTCTCTCCTATGGAGAACTAAACTCCTTTGATTCTATTCAAGTTGAAACTTTCAAATTCAAGTTTATTGTGAGATTCTACAATTCAGGTTTATTTCTACAGGTTATTTCAATTCTCTTGTGCATAATTTATATTGATTGTATTGATTCCTTCAGCCTAGTTGACTTGTTGAAGTTTAATACTCTCTATTGCTAGATCTAGGTTTTCTCGTAGCAAAACTTAATCCTTGTAGCAACTCAATGCTTTAGGACTCGTTGGACTAAAACCATTGAGAAAGAGATTTGATTGCATGCTTATTGTTTGACTCGTTGGAACTCAATTTGCATGTATCCTGTTTATCCTTGTTCTCATTGCTAATATCATTATTATTCATGATCGTTTCATGTTTGTTTTGATACTAAGTATTTACATGACCTGTTGGCTTGTTTATTATATATGATCAGGATAGGAATAACTTGTTTGAATCTATGATCAATAACTTGATGATGAAAGTGGATGCTTGAATAGGATTATTTTCCTTAATTGATAAAAATCAAACTTTTGCTTTGTTTGATTATTTGCTTTGTTTGTTTCAAATTCCTTAGTGTTAGTTTAAATAATCAAAATCCCCCTTTATTACTATTGAGTTGATAACAATATTACTTTGAATTACAAGTTTATCTTGGGTTCGACCCTGGCTTACCAACTATACTAGTTGTGTAACTAGGGATTTATTTTTGATTTGGCACGACGACTTTTAGCCAGTCAGGTCTCCAGTTCGAGACTTTCTGGTGGTGTGTATGCAGCAGAGAGGCTCGGGGTCCAACCAAACTCCGGTCCGATTTTTCTATATCAAAATATCAGTTGAAAAAATCATAGGCAAATTCCTGCCGGTAAGAATGTGGAGCTCCAAATTGGTTGGACCGTAGGTGCATGGAAAGAGCTTACCAAATTGATTATTCAAAGGCATCATTCCATGCATCGGAAATGACTTATTCAAATGCGGAATTTCCTCATCTGCAGGCCCCTTTGACTTAAAAGAAAGAATTTGTTAGGGAGGATCCGGACAAAATCGATGAAACGGAAACCCATCAAAAAAAAGTTGCTTCATGGATAATTTATTCACAATGAAAAAAAATCCTTAAATTGATTCGGTGAAAGGTTTTTGCATAGAATTTTGATCAATTTTGTATGTTAGGGCTTTCCTTACGAGTGTATATGATGATGGTGGGCTCATCCAATTGTGTGCAGGCTTAAGCCCAGCTTCTACTGGGCTCTCTTGGATCCTCCCTTCATTTATTGATCGTTTGGCATTAGAAATTCGAATTGGCTTGGGCCGTTTGGCATGGACCTTATAATTATGATTAGTTTGACGCAAACTCTTTATTCATCGTTTGTTTGATTGACAAATAAATTTGGAGTTGTGCATATGTAAACCTGATTCAAAATTTATTTTAAAATCAATCGGCAATACAAATAGACCAAACTTTTATAAGTAAGGTTTGTTATATGTTTTAACTTATGGAATACTTAATTATTAGGTTGTTTTGTTTGTAGTTTTTAGTCTGCTTGCTTCAAAAACTTTCCTATGATTTACACATAAATTTTCTTGAGAGATGTGAATTAAGTTTAGACCACACGACGAAAATAGGATCAATGATTCAATGTCATCTCAATGCCGAGGAAATCTTACTAATCTCAATGTTATTTTAGTTGTGATGTCGATCAGAAACTTTCAATTACCTATTCCAATTAACAAGTAAATATAAATTCATCAAACGGCACTCGGTGACACTAACACAAGTACAAGTTTGGATAATATTTTTTGGCCATAACATCCATATATAATATGCTGATGTGCGATGTCATCTTGTGAGATTACACAACCAGTTGACTCCGTTTGATAAAATTTAAAATTTGTGCGACCTCAATAAAAATAACAAATTAATTACGTTGATCTATACGTGTTTGTAAACTACTACTTTTGCTCCCGAAAGTGATTTTTTTATAGCCAAAGATGACATGACATTACCCGTTCAAAGATGTAACATGTAAAAAGGTATCATTTATTTAACGGAAGGTTTTGTGTGTAATTTTTTTGCGTGTAAAATTTTCTTGGACTAGAGAGACAGTCTCAAAATATAAAGAAGAATTAGTCTTTAATTTATATGTTTATTAGTCGGTGAGATTGAATCATAATTTATTCACCAAAGTAATTCATAGCAATTGGTATGGTGGAAATCAACTATTTCCCGACTCCCCCCGATGCTAATAAATAAATAAATATATTTGAATGCATTTCTTCCCTTGAAAGTTGTTCTTCAATCTTTAGAATCTGTTTGGTATAACACAACATAATTATCTTATAATTTAAAAGACATTTGTTACGATACATCACCACTCGATCTATCATTTGTCTTATACCGTTTATACATTATCAGCATATTTCCAATACTCCTTAAACTGTAGTACTGCACAATCTGAATCATGTTTGAAATTGACATGCATTCATGGTACATCTAATCTAATCATGGATATATATGTATCCGAACATACCATGCACAAAGTACATAATGTCCGTAATTAAACTTTCTTAAAAGGCCTCTATATGATCGAATAAGGTTGCCCCTTTGAATGAGTTGCATGCTCACACAATATAATGAACTTGGTCATCGATTTGAGAAGATCAAATAGGCATCTAGCTTAATTGCGTCGCAATAGCCCCACGTACAATAATGACCCAACGCCTCTTTACTGGAGGAGGCAATGTTACGTTGTTGACAGCATCAATCCTAGCTATCCTTTTGGACCATCTAATTAAGTACATTAAGCCCTATGACAAATTTGCTATATATTTTATATTATCCTGTAATAGTTGATTTTGCCCATTTTGTTTATGTAATGTTGCTTATAGAATATGCAAGTACGGTGACTTGTTTTCATACATATATGTAATGCTTACTTCTTACCAGTCTATATGGGATTGTTTTCCCTCCTTCATTTTCAATAGATATACGTACGTGAACATTCGGTTTGGAAGAAGTCCAAGGTAGCATTTGCAATGGACATCGAATGCACGTTGAGCCATCTATCAATGGGCTAGCACATTTCATATTAGGCCAAGCTTTAAACAACTCCTTTCTCTTCAAGCCCGACTTCAATAAATTACCTCCAAACCGGATATGAATCGGGAAAGCCATTAAATCAAACTCCACTCGAGTCAGGGCTAATTTAAGCTAGAAAACTTGGTTACACATTAGCAAGTATTCTACCAAGTATTCAAGTTATTTGTCACACCATTTTCCAATGTCATATGTGATAGCAAGGATATTTGTATTCCCAAGGGGGATTATACCCAATCTAACATGGTATCGGAGCTGTAGAGAAAAATATCGTTTTTTTTCTCGGTTGTTCTTCTTCCTCGCCTCCCTTCAAACCAAACATCCTCTCGAGGTCGTTGCCCTAGCCCGCCCCCCCGGCATCATCTATCTTCCTCCAAATCGGCCTCTCATCATGATGGGAGACAAGACTCCGCTGAACTCCGCCTCGGGTGGAGATGACCGGCGACAATCTAAAGGGTCATTTCATTCCGCTCTCACCGTCTCGAACATCAAGAACATCATTCCCATTATTCTTGATGCAGAAAAAGGGCCATACACTTCTTGGGCTGAACTTTTCAACGTCGCCGCCCGAGCTCACAAGGTTCTTGATCATATTGATCCTAAAGTGGCGCGTCCGAGCGATGTTGATGACGATCTTTGGAATCAACTTGATGCCATACTTCTCCAATGGATCTATGCTACAATCTCTCAAGACCTCCTTCTCACCATTCTGGAAACCGACACAACGGCTCAAAAAGCTTGGGATCGTATAAAATCTCTCTTTCAAGACAACAAGAACTCCCGTGCAATTTATTTGGCTCATGAATTCACCAATTGTCGTTTGGAGTCCTTCTCCTCCGTGTCGGCATATTTTCAACATTTGAAGACTCTCTCTGATCAAATGTCTAATGTTGGTTCTCCAGTTGATAATAACCGCTTGGTTCTTCAACTCATCGCCGGACTCACGCCGGAATTCAACACCGTCGCTAGCCTTCTTCAACAATCTGAACCCATTCCGCCCTTCTCGGTTGCTCGATCCCGGCTTCTTCTCGAAGAGACTCGGCGTGCAAAACAATCCGCAGCCACTCCACCACCCGCACCAGCCTTACATGCTGCTCACCAAACTCCATCGAGTGAACCCCGTTCATCTCCAAATCAATCCTCGATTCAAGGTCATGGCCGTGGCACAAGCAAGGGTCGCGGACGTGGTCGCGGTGGTCGGGGTGGACGAGGTCGAGGCCGTGGAAACTCAGATCAACAACATCCTCAACAGTGGTTCCCATTCCGTCCTCCTTACGGTTGGGCGCCGGTTCCCGGTTTCAATGGACAATGGCCAAACGCTCCTCAATGGCCCCCATCCGGTTGGACTCCACCGCCGTGTCCTTATCCGAGCTCTTCCTCTGCTGGTATACTAGGCTCAGCACCTCGTCAAAATCAGACTCAAGCAAATGCGGCATTTCACGATCAACAATATTATCCAACCGACTTGGCTCGAGCGTTTGCTTCTATGGGTCTTTCTCCACCCGATCAAAATTGAATTATGGACACAGGTGCGTCTACTCACATGACAAATAACCCAAGTATCCTCTCTAACATTACGCATGTTGAACCGTCTCCTTCGGTTAAAGTCGGTAATGGCTCATGTATACCTACTTTGGGTCTTGGATCTACCAACCTCTCCTCTCTTACTCGTCCTTTAAACCTAAACCAAGTCCTCATTGCACCCCAACTTGTCAAAAACCTTATTTCTGTTCGTAAACTTACTAAAGATAATAATGTTTCCGTTGAATTTGACCCTTTTGGTTTTTCTGTGAAGGACTATCAAACGGGCACAACTCGTCTGAGATGCAACAGTTCGAGTGATCTCTATCCTCTTTCCGTCCCCTCCTCAGCTCACGTTGCTTTTTCGGCGGTTCCGGCGTCAACTTGGCATGCTCGGTTCGGCCATCCCGGCTCCCCTAGTTTTCATGTCTTTCGCACTTTATTTCTTCCCTACATAGATAAGGACTTTTCGTCCATTGGTTGCTCCTCATGTCAATTGGAAAACACATTCGTCTACCATTTCATTCATCCATGTCTCGAGCTTTGTCTCCGTTTGATGTAATTCACAGTGATCTATGGACATCGCCGATTTTGAGTATTGATGGTTGTCGTTATTATCTTGTGTTCTTGGATGCTTTTTCTCATTTCATTTGGATTTTTCCTATTAAATACAAGTAACAAGTCTTTCCCTTGTTTGTTCAATTTCACAAATTTGTTCAAACTCAATTTCAACGACCCATTAAATCCTTCCAATGTGATCTTGGTGGTGAATTCAATAACAATGACTTTCACTCATTTTGCAATTCCAATGGCATTTTGTTCCGGTTTGCTTGTCCTCATACTTCCCCTCAAAATGGCAAAGCCGAGCGCATAATCCGTACCATCAACAACATGATGTGTACCCTTCTCATTCACTCGTCCGTTCCGCTCAAATATTGGCCCCATGCCTTAAACACTGCTTGTTATCTCATCAATATCACTCCCTCTCATCTTCTTCAAAACTCAACCCCGACTCAAGTCCTATAGGGCGTGTCTCCCTCGTACTCCCACTTACGGGTTTTCGAGTGCTTGTGCTTTCCAAATATTTCCACCACTGCCCCTCACAAACTTGCCCCTCGGTCCATGGCTTGCGTCTTTCTCGGGTATCCAAATAACCATAGGGGATACAAATGCTTGGATATCCAAACCAAAAAGATTATAATCTCAAGGCATGTTACATTTGTGGAGCATATCTTTCCTTTTTCAACAATATCTCCACTAATTAATCCTAATCAAAGATCTCCTCCTTTATCTCCTCCTAATCACGGATCTTCTCCAAATTTAAATTTAGATTCTGAATTATCTCCTATCTTTTTGGAAAAATTCTTTCCTTCTCCACACTCTAATGCATCTCAGACGATCGTTCAATCTCCAAATCTTCCTACTACCTCCTCACCAGCCCCGCCCTCCCAAAATGAACCTTCCTTGGCTCCACAAATCTCCCCGACTCCATTGTCGAGACCTCCTCCTCCTCCTCCTCCCATGCAAACACGTAGTTGGAATGGGATATTTAAACCAAAACTCCCTTTCAATCTCCACACTCAAGCCTTACGAACCACATCAACCATCTCTCCTGTTCCTTCATCTCACAAAAAGGCCATACAAGATCCAAAGTGGTATGCCGCCATGCTCGATGAATACCGAGCACTCATGCGTAATGATACTTGGATTCTTGTACCTCGCCCCGCCAACGCAAACGTTGTGACATGTATGTGGTTGTTTCGGCATAAGTTTCGTTCTGACGGTGCACTTGAAAGGTATAAAGCCCGGTTGGTCGCTAATGGTCTATCTCAAGAGATCGGGGTCGATTGTGATGAAACGTTCAGCCCCGTAGTGAAGCCGGCCACGATTCGTACGGTACTCCAACTTGCCGTGTCTCGTGGTTGGTCCATTCACCAACTCGACGTCAAAAATGCGTTCCTACATGGGCATCTCAATGAGACCGTTTATATGTTTCAACCTCCGGGGTTTGTTGATCCGCAAAAACCTCGTCATGTATGCCTCTTGAAGAAATCTCTATATGGCCTCAAACAGGCGCCCCGAGCGTGGTATCATCGCTTTGCTACTTATCTTCTTCGGATTGGGTTCACTAGTAGTAAAAGCAACTCCTCCCTCTTTATATTCAAGAAAGGTCAAGATATGGCATACTTGCTTCTATATGTAGACGACATCATCCTCATGGCTTCATCAGAATCTCTTCATCGATCTCTCATCTCGCCTTTAAGTGGTGAGTTTGCTATGTCGGATCTTGGTCCTATTAATTATTTCTTGGGCATCAAGGCTCGTCGTACCTCAACGGGGTTGTTCTTATCACAAGAGAATATGCGCTTGACATTGTCGAGAGGGCTGACATGTCAAGCTGTAAACCCGCCTTAACTCCGGTTGACACCTCATCCAAATTGAGTGCCTCTGTTGGAGATCTTATGTCGAACCCCACCTTATACCGCAGCCTTGTGGGTGCTCTTCAATACTTGACGTTTACCCCACCCGACATTAGCTATGCGGTTCAACAATTATGCCTTTTCATGCATGCTCCGCGTGAGCCTCATTTTGCTGCCCTCAAAAGAGTGGTTCGCTACATCAAAGGCACATCCGAACTCGGCATCACCATCTGACTCGGCTAAAATCGTTGTTGCCAAGATCAAAGATAAATACCCCTAAACTACTAACTAGTATAGCAAGCAAGCAAGGGGTCGAACCCAAGAGAATCGGAATTCTGATCAATCAGCAAAGAGTAAAGACAGGGTTTTTGGAAGTTCAGGAAAACAAACAAACAAGCAATTATTATTGGGATTAAATCAATTGAAGGAAAGCAGAGTTTATTCAACCAATTCCACCTTTTTAATCATTCGATCATTGATTCATCCACTTTTCTATTAATTCCCTAGTTAATTCCAATCCTTATAAAAGATATCCGCTTGTCCACGGTCCAAGCGAAACGATGATATGAACAAGAACGCTTAATTCAAATCGTACGAAATATTAAGGATAGAAGGATATTAATTCATGCAATCAAGCTACGAGTCTCATGCATAAAATAACAATCAAATACTCTTTCTCAATTCTAGTCCACGGTCCTAGAAAAGAGTTGTTTCAAGGATAAATAAGATTGCACAGACAACAATCAAACTAATCCAAACAGTAGAATATCAATCAAATTCAACAAGTTGCGCACCAAGAGAAATCAGTTGATAATCATGAAATTAAGCACAAGAGTTTTGATATTAACCAAGGGATAGAAAAGTTACCAAAATCTCACGAAATACATAAAAAGGCTTCCTTGATTAAACAAACTCCAAAGGTAAATTAGTTCTCCATAATACTGAAATAAAAACCTAAAAGTAAAAGTATGCTAGAATTGTCCCCCTAAAGTGAAACTCGAAACAAAGTTTAAATAGTAGAAATAAGTCTGAAACCTTAAGATATAAAAATACTAAAAGATAGAAAATAACGAAACAGAGGCGGCGCTGAAAAGCCAAAATCCGCGAGCGTGGAAATAATCCGTGGGCGCGGATCGATCCTCTACCCTCGGCCACGGAATCCCCTTGATCCGCGAGCGCGGAATATTTCCACGGGCGCGGATCCTGCGTTTCAACATTCTGGTGTCAACTTTGGAGGTATTTTTGACCCACTTAGAGTTGGAATTTGAACTCTCCGTAAAAAGATAAATTGTAGCTATTCGAGTTAGCTTTCCAATGATACCAAATTCAGCTTCATCCGATCACCGTAGCTCCCGGAATAAGCGTTACAAGAAAGTGGTGTCGAAACAACTCCAAATCAACACTTGTCTTCAAAACTCTTGCAATTCTTCAAATCGTGTCTTCGGTCTTCATATGACAATTATGCTCAAAACTAACCTAAACACACTCAAATCATACCTAAAATGCAAGAGTTAACCTATACTAAATAGAGCGTATCAAATTCCCCCATACTTAAACCTTACTCGTCCTCGAGTAAGCTCAAAATAAATCTAAGAATCAATCCTATCAAGGTTTACAACATAGTGCAAGGGAAATATGAATATCTAACTCTCAACTCACAACCCAGACCCATGTAGAGAAATAATGAGCAAAAAACATGAAAGCTCAAATCACACACCTCACAGATACAAGATATAACACTCAAGCTCCAAAAAGTGTAGAGCAACCTAGGATCTACCCAACATCTAAAGTGTAATCCCCAGACCCCAAAGTAGAATATGATCCTAAACACTCTGATTTTACCACTCATTCTACTTAGGCGCCCTTTCGGGTTTTCACCTAATCACTCTTTTCATTTTTCTTGGGTGTGCTCACAAATACTCACATCTCTCATAAACCTCATATTACCCTTTCGGGTTTTCAACTCATCCCAGGATTTTATATGCCTTTTTCTCAATTTTTATGGCTATTTTTATTTTTTTTTATTTTTTTTAAAAATTTCTCTATACAAAACATGGAATAAGGATCCCATAAAAATAACGAAAAAATATACTGAAAAACAACTAATAAGATAAGCGTAGTGAGTACTTAAGCCATAAAAAATATAAAAAAGGCATATAAAATCCTGGGATGAGTTGAAAACCCGAAAGGGCGGCTCAGGTAATAAGCAGGTAACCCGAACCGGCATTAGGCTGGGGTAATATGAGGTTTATGAGAGATGTGAGTATTTGTGAGCACACCTAAGAAAAATGAAAAGAGTGATTAGGTGAAAACCCGAAAGGGCGCCTAAGTAGAATGAGTGGAAAAATCAGAGTGTTTAGGATCGTATTCTACTTTGGGGTCTGGGGATTACACTTTAGATGTTGGGTAGATCCTAGGTTGCTCTACACTTTTTGGAGCTTGAGCGTTATATCTTGTATCTGTGAGGTGTGTGATTTGAGCTTTCATGTTTTTGCTCATTATTTCTCTACATGGGTCCGGGTTGTGAGCTTATTTTGAGTGCTTTTTAGTTTTAGGTCATTTTCTCCCATTGCTGTCTGTAGACCTTTGTTGATTTGTCATGCTTGATTTTATTTTGAGCTTACTCGAGGACGAGCAAGGTCTAAGTATGGGGGAATTTGATATGCTGTCTTTTGTACAACATAACTAGGACTTTTTAGTACATATTTCTGTAGTATTTTAGGCCTAGTATGAGCGTTATTGAAGAACAGATTTGAAGGCCGGAAGTTCAGAGTTAGCAAGAAGTTGAAGACTTCGAAGAAGATGAAGGCCGCGGTTGCCGCCACTCTTACAAAACATGGAATAAGGATCCCATAAAAATAACAAAAAAATATACTGAAAAACAACTAACTAAGATAAGCGTAGTGAGTACTTCCTCCCCCATACTTAAATCCTTCATTGCCCTCAATGAAGTAAAGAGAAAGGAATTAAGCATAGAAGAGGAAAATCAGAAGACTCAAATACGAAAGAAGATATGGAAGAACTCTTCAAAGGCTTGGATGAATAGCTCGAAAATCTCCAGATGATCCGTCGTCAGGAAAAACTGCAGGCGCGGTGGCCAGGCCACGGGCGCGGGTGGTGCTCCGATCGTGAAAAAATGGTTAGAGAACACGATCAACAAAACTGAACACGAACTCACAAACGAACTCTGAATCTCGCCTTAAGCATTAATGTAGTACGAGCCTTGAAAATGAATATTCCCCCATACTTGGGAATGACCATGGAACTAGACATGGAAAGATATAGAAAAATGGATTGGTGGGTGATGGTAGAAGATGGAAGAACACTCTCTTTTTTTCCTTTCTCTTTTTTTTTTTGATTTATCTCGGGGGTTTCACCCGAAAACCTTTTATTTCAGGGGTTTCACCCGAAAACCTTTTATTTTTATTTAATTTATTTAATTTTATTTTTTTTAATTTTTTCTTTTTATGTTTCTGAATAAAACGAAAATTAATTATGTCAGGCCGATCCGCGGGCGCGGAAAAATTCCGAGGGTGCGGATTTTCCGCGGGCGCGGAAAATATCCGGGGGCGCGGATGGAGCCGCGGGCTCGGACTGGCTTCTTTTGATGGGAAAAATTGTACCTGCAAGTTAGCCCGACAAAACCAAAACAAAAACTAAAACTAAACTAAAAAATAAAAATAAAAGAAAAAGAAAAAACTTACCTCGGGTTGCCTCCCGAGCAGCGCCTTTGTTTAACGTCGTTTGGCCGACGTCAACCTATTACCTCAATACTTGGACATCGTCAAAGCCCTGAAAGTCTATCAAAATCCTGCGAACAACTTTCATGCAGGCAAATATAACAAAATAATACTTTGAAACTAAATAATATAGCATTCAAACACCGTTTCAGTATATCAAACCCACTAGAGAAATTAGGATTAGTCGGTTTAGGATAGAAACAGTTGAAAGGACGAGGTAGTTTTTCAAAATATAAATCAAGAGTAATGATTTTCATGTTAGCACTACCACCCTCAAAATTTGAGAAATCACTAGGTAAACTATCATGCTCAAGACCTTTTGCAGAAATATCAGGCAAACAGATATCAAGAGAGATTAAAGGAGAAGAGGGAAGGATACATGGATCATGACCGATCACAACAAAGGGCTCCACGGCAGGAGACATAGACATCTCCTCAGGTGGAATGGAAATCTCCATATCATCATCTAGCTCCTTCTTCGAATCATCAGGCTCATCGTCATCACTCCAGGAGCTATCAAACTTAAGGAAATATTCCTCCTCCGTCATCACATGACTATGATCATCCATCTCTTCATCCAATGAATTGTCTCTGAGTGCCTCTAGAGAGGGTAGAACCGGCTCTTCAGGGGGATCTGTTGGTTCTGCTTCGAGAATTTCCGTCTTTATGGCCAACACCTCCTCTAGTTTTCTTTGTTCAACAATTTGGTTCTCCAATTTCTGCATCTCGATCTCTTGGGCTCGGATATAACAAAAGAAATCCCATCGGTCAATGGGTTTCCAAAGGACGTATTTTGCATCGCTCTCGCGGTACATCCTTAGTTGGGACTCAAGAGTCATCCCCATAAAGATGTGATAGCAAGCTTCATCAAGCCCTATGTGTAACCCCCAAACAGAGAGATCATGCAAGATTTCCTGGCACCTAGTGAAGTACTCATGAAAGGGTTCATCCTGCAACTGAACAAGATTAAACGCAGACATTAGTATATACAAGTGTAGACTGTAAGATAGGTCTACACAGATTCGGGGATTCTGGACGAACCGATCCGCGGCCGCGGAAAAATTCCGAGGGCGCGGATTTTCCGCGGGCGCGGTTTCGTCAGAAATGCCGATTAAACAGAAAATTAAAAACCGATTCCCCGACAATGGCGCCAAAATTTGACTCGGCTAAAATCGTTGTTGCCAAGATCAAAGATAAATACCCCTAAACTACTAACTAGTATAGCAAGCAAGCAAGGGGTCGAACCCAAGAGAATCGGAATTCTGATCAATCAGCAAAGAGTAAAGACAGGGTTTTTGGAAGTTCAAGAAAACAAACAAACAAGCAATTATTATTGGGATTAAATCAATTGAAGGAAAGCAGAGTTTATTCAACCAATTCCACCTTTTTAATCATTCGATCATTGATTCATCCACTTTTCTATTAATTCCCTAGTTAATTCCAATCCTTATAAAAGATATCCGCTTTTCCACGGTCCAAGCGAAACGATGATATGAACAAGAACGCTTAATTCAAATCGTACGAAATATTAAGGATAGAAGGATATTAATTCATGCAATCAAGCTACGAGTCTCATGCATAAAATAACAATCAAATACTCTTTCTCAATTCTAGTCCACGGTCCTAGAAAAGAGTTGTTTCAAGGATAAATAAGATTGCACAGACAACAATCAAACTAATCCAAACAGTAGAATATCAATCAAATTCAACAAGTTGCGCACCAAGAGAAATCAGTTGATAATCATGAAATTAAGCACAAGAGTTTTGATATTAACCAAGGGATAGAAAAGTTACCAAAATCTCACGAAATACATAAAAAGGCTTCCTTGATTAAACAAACTCCAAAGGTAAATTAGTTCTCCATAATACTGAAATAAAAACCTAAAAGTAAAAGTATGCTAGAATTGTCCCCCTAAAGTGAAACTCGAAACAAAGTTTAAATAGTAGAAATAAGTCTGAAACCTTAAGATATAAAAATACTAAAAGATAGAAAATAACGAAACAGAGGCAGCGCTGAAAAGCCAAAATCCGCGAGCGCGGAAATAATCCGCAGGCGCGGATAGATCCTCTACCCTCGGCCGCGGAATCCCCTCGATCCGCGAGCGCAGAATATTTCCGCGGGCGCGGATCCGGCGTTTCAGCATTCTGGTGTCAACTTCGGAGGTAGTTTTGACCCACTTAGAGTTGGAATTTGAACTCGCCGTAAAACAATGAATTGTAGCTCTTCGAGTTAGCTTTCCAATGATACCAAATTCAGCTTCATCCGATCACCTTAGCTCCCGGAATAAGCGTTACAAGAAAGTGGTGTCGAAACAACTCCAAATCAACACTTGTCTTCAAAACTCTTGCAATTCTTCAAATTGTGTCTTCGGTCTTCATATGACAATTATGCTCAAAACTAACCTAAACACACTCAAATCATACCTAAAATGCAAGAGTTAACCTATACTAAATAGAGCGTATCACACCATCTCGTGCACCACCAAAGCTTATTGCTTACACGGACGCGGACTGGGGTGGCTGCCCCGATACAAGACGGTCTACATCGGGATATTGTGTTTTTCTAAACGACACACTTATTTCTTGGTCATCCAAACGACAAGCCACAGTGTCACGATCTAGCGCCGAAGCCGAATACCGAGGTGTTGCACATGTAGTGGCTGAATGTTCATTCCTTCGCAACTTGCTCTTGGAGCTTCATTGCCCTCTCTCCCATGCATCGGTAGTGTACACCGACAATGTATCCGCCACCTATCTTGTCGGCAATCCGGTTTTGCATCAACATACGAAACATGTGGAGCTTGACATCCATTTCGTACGAGAAAAGGTGGCTCTCGGGCTAATTCGGGTCCTCCATGCTCCGTCATCCTTCCAATATGCGGACATATTCACTAAGGGTTTGCCTCGTCAACTATTCCTTGATTTTCGGTCCAGTCTTACGGTTCGTTCCTCCCCGGTTGCGACTGCGGGGGGATGATAGCAAGGATATTTGTATTATGGAAAGTGTACATATTTAGTTGTTATGTTTTGATATTTCCCTGGTACGTTGTATCTTTGTAACCCTATATATTATGTGAAATGATAAGGCAAACCCCAAGGGGGATTATACCCAATCTAACAATATGTTCAAACATTAATTGATTTAACAAAAAAATAACAGAAAACAACACGAGTCAAATCTTAGGAATGAATCCATTGCTGACACTGAAAAGGGCTTATTACCTTTTACAACAAATAAAGAGGCAAGAGATTAATTTTCAATAGCATGACTATTGCTACAAAGATGAGTGCCTTGGCTACAGGAAAATAGTCCCGTCATTTGTATAAAGACTAGGAGGAGTACAAACATATGAAGAATGAGAGGGCTTTCGGGTAGTTGGTTCAGTGGTTAAGGTTTTCGGGTAGTACCCTAAGGTCACCATTTCGAATCTCGCGGGCGGCGATTTGCCCTTTATTTCCTCTTTATAATTGGTTAGTAACCAGTTTGAAGAATATATATATATATATATATATATATATATATATATATATATATATATATATATATATATGAAGAATGAGAGGTTTTGTGAATTTTGCAAACAAAGTGGACATTCCATGAATGCAAGCTTGATAGTATGCATTTTAGGTCATGCATTTGAGGTCTTAGATTTGGGTGATTCATGCATTTATTTTGTGTTTTATAACATTACTAGCATTATCTTTGTTTGAGATGTCTACACCCTAGTCATGCATGATTTCAGGTACTTTGGAGTCGAGTGGAGCTTTAAGAGATGCATGTGGAAGTTTGGATATGCTCAAGTTTATTTTCCGGGGATGTGTAAGCCAATTTTGAAGAACAATAAACCCCAAAAGGTGATGGGAAAAGGTTGCTTAAACTCGGGAAATGCATTAAGGTTGTGGCTTTGATATCTCTATCTTGAGATAATTTTTTTGAAGCTATTATCGCTTGTTCGAGGTCATTGGAAAGCTAAACCGACGAGCGACATTTCATTTTTTAGACCGAATACAAATTCCCACTTTAAGGGGGTCCAAACTGAGCGCCAATGAAGCTTGTAGCGAGGTACACGGTCAAGAACGTGGTTGGGTAGTTGTCCGAGTTGTTTCAATAGTAAAGTACTAGGTCTACTACTGAACCAAATTGTTTCACTTGTACTTTCAACAGTAGAGAACTTGCTCTGGGACTCGACATTTGAGTTTATCCCATTGACTCTAATTATGTTATTTCCTTTTATATTAAGGTTCTACCCTTTTATAAGTATTCATTTTACGATATTTAGATTTTTGAGGACTTCTTCCACAACTCTTGCCTCTCTAGAGGTAACTAGATTAAAACTAATTACTTCGAGTTCTAGAGATTTTTGCTTGCAAGTTTATTCAAGTGGATTTTAGACAAGTGTTTTTCTTTCTTCAATACGGTACTATGAATTCTCTTGTTAATTTGATTTCTTTGTTTTTTCTTCCAATCATGCCTAGCTTATTCTCCTATTCTAATATTGGGATGGACCTAAAAACGTTGCAGGTAGAATTTTAATTGATATTTGCTTGAATGGATATTTGAATTGTGTTTGATTCAATCCTAGGTTACTTTATGCTTTAGTAGCTTCTGCGATATAATTCTTATTAATGTTTAAGACCGACATGAGATAAAAATAATAGGATACTAATAGATTAAGAACTTTTTAAAATTTTCTCTATTCAAGATGCTTAAGAGTTCGACTAGAGAGTTACTTGTGCGACAATAATTTAACTTCTCTTGTGGATTTTTAAACTATCGTAGTAATTATAGGCTTTAAAGTAATTCTAGTAGGACACAATGGTGAAAGCTAGTTTTGGTTACACCTAGTCTCTAAGAGCTTATTATTCCATGTGTGGACCACATAATTCAATGCATTAAGTTGATTTAATGCATTAAATCGGTGATCCATACAAGCCCTTAGGCTAAATTTTTTTAGCTTTACGCGATGACGATTGTTAGTTAAGATTAGACACAAATACCTATCATTTGAAAGGAATTAGTGTTTACATTAGATAGTTAATCCTTGAAACTGGCTCAGACTAAATTCAACCAAGCATCAATTTATTCCACTAAACCATAAGTGTAGGGATCCCTAATCTTAGAAGCCTTCTTCCTTTGATTTTCATACTTGATACTTATTTACTTAATCATTCTTAAAATTGCAAAGATATCTTTTATTCTTTAAGCTTGATCCACTAGTTTAGACAACAATCAATATTACACAGTCACTAAGTTTGACACCTTAGTACTACAAACAAACCCATACACTTGCGGGGTTGGATTTGGTGATCAAAAGTAGGAAGATTAAATTGTTCAACAACTTCTTGGTTAATTAAATTGCAACATAAACCACTATCAACAATAATACTACAAACCTTGCCATTTTTGAAACAACAAGTATAAAAAATTGTCTCCCTTTGGTTCGTTAAATGATTGGCTCGACAAGTAAAGCATGCTTCTCCACTATGAACACGTCAACCATGACAAGTTTGGACTTAAGTTCATTGCACTCATCTTCCTCAGTTGGCGATGCATCATAAATAGGCTCCATAGCCTCATAATTAATTGTCAGTTCTTCCTTCTATTGAACCACGTATTCTCCAAATGTTGTCATGAGTACAATTTTAGTGTTTCCACACTCATAAACATAATGATCACATCCTTGAAATTTGGAGCAACATACATCTTGAAGGGGAACATTGCAAGCATGCTCCTCAAATGAGCATGATTGAGCTCATGAAGGAGCTCTTTGGTTGCCTGATCAGTGTTGGACATCCAGTGGTGGGCAATCTCCAAGTGGTGGAGCGCAGGTCTTCCTCAACAGTTGTGAAGGCTCTAAGACTTGCGATAGCCATCTTTCCCCATTAGTGAAATTGAAACTTGTTCTTCTAAGTTGATTATGCTCATATAACATATTACCATGGTGCAAAACATCTACAATAATTGTATAACGCTTTTGCTTAACATGTTCACCGATATCTCTATTTAGACTAGAATTGAATTTAGAGAGAATGGTCTTATCTAGATAGTGAATACCAGTTCTTTGCATGAGTTGGAACTGTTGGGACGGTGTTGGGAACTCTGGTTCCAAACATCCGAACAACGATGATTGTCTCCAGTTTTGATAATGACAAACGCCATATGGGAACTAACGTTTACACTCAAGTATTTCAAGGGAACTCTAGGTTTAACAAAGACTCTCTAGAAGGGAACACAAAAGGAACTCAGGAGTACACGAAAGCAAGTTCCTTTCAAGGGAACTCATAAGAGAGTTGTTCCCTACATATGGGAACTCACATGTGAAGACAAGACCGTGCAGCGCAAATCGCGGGATCTTGTCTTGGACAAAGCGAAGGAACAATCTGAGGAACAGACTGGGATGAGCGATCCAACGGTCCGATTGGTATTTGAAGTTGACTAGTTTCAAATCAAGTCACATGCGAAGATTGGAAAAGTTGGCATGCAAGACAAAGGGCATTTTGGACAACAAGTAAAATGAAGATACTGGCCCAAGCTCAAGAGAGTATAAAAGCCAATGAATAATGCTTGGAATAAGCACTTCTCCCAGAACTCAAAAACTCATAAAAGGAGCAAGAAAGACGTTGAGAACGTGAAGAGAAGTCCCCGACGACGAGTGTTCGATCTCGGAGACGGCGAATCCAAGTTCCCAGGAGTAAGGGAACTGTGATAGTGAGCTCAAGGTGTAAGGTTCGATTTATCTTGTGTTTAGTTGAGTTGTTCGCTTAGGAACTAGGTTGAGAAGACTTGCTAGTGTTTCTAGAGTTAGGAAGAACTGCTAGAAACAGAGAAGTTAAGTCTTGCCTGTTGTAACTAGGGAATAATCAATAAAACAAGTAGATCGTTCAAAATCCTCCAAGCGGAGGTAGAGGTTTACCTACACAACTAGTTGGTTGTTGTTGAAAGGGATTTACTTAACAACAAATAAATTTGTAGTCAACACCCCGCTGAGTATAGGGAGGTCAGGATCGTCCACGGGAAGCAAGTTTTGTTTGATTACTAAACTACGAAACAAGGAAACACAGAAACAAAGTAAAAAAGAAACAACGGTAGAAAAAAGGCTACGACAGCCTCGGTACTAACCTTGTCAGGGTCGGTAACGATGCTGGGTTTGACACGAACATAGCAACTAAGCACAGACAAACAACAAGCTCGGTACCGACCTGTAACCCTCTGTAACGAGTCTGAACAGAGTAAAAACGAAGGTAATTCAAATGGAGAAAAATCTAGGATAAGGGATTACCACGACATAATCATGCATACGAAATAGTGTGAAGGATAAATAACATGCCTCAAGGATAAAGCTATGAAATTTTGTTGATTCATGCAAGCAAATCAATCAATTTTCACAAATCAATTCACACTCTACTTATTTTTGTTCCAAAGCTCGAAACTTTCGTTATCGAACAATATCAACATTCAAGGTTACAACTTTCTCTTTCGATCAAGCAATAAACTCGAATTACTTCGACTTTCATCTAAGTATAAGCACAAAACAAGTAGATAAAAGATAGAAGGCATTCAAACATTCATCACACACATTCAATCATGCATAACTATGTCGGGTTTTCAACTCCGACCCTAGAAAAGCTAACTACTCACTCATGATCGAAACAAAACAAGCAATTAAATTAAAGGACAACATTGAATGGGAGCTAAACAAAAAGCTTACTTGAATTATAAATCAAAACTCATCTTCAAACACAAACTTCAAAACCGAAACAAAGAAAGCACAAACTCGGTTGTCTCTTTCTCGACTCGTCCCATCGTCCGAAGGAATCCACCCAATTCTCTCCCCCTAAAACTAGACTTAAAACAAGGTATTTATACTAAAAGAAACTATCAAACAAGATTCCTAAAAGATAAAACTTTCCTAACTAAAAAGATTGCGAAATAAAAGATAGAAAAACTGAAAGTCGGCGCCGCCTACCGATACAGGCCACCTCGGTGTCGACCTGCACAGGGTCGGTAGACTTTTGCTGAACTTCTTTGACCAAACTCTATTGTACATCTCGGTACCGACCCTCACAGGTCGGTATCGAGGTCTTTGTGTTGATTCTTTTGTACACTTTGCATAGCTCTTTCTGGATTTAACGAGATCTTCAAAGCGTATTCTTCTTCTCTTCTCTTCCATCATATTCCACCATCATCCTCTCGATCAAAACTCCCTCGGAATGCTCCTTTCTGCTTCGAAAATCTACAAACAACACTAAAATGGAGTAGCTTCCATACTTTTCACAAAATATGTAAACTTATCCAAAAACACACAAAACGAACACTAAAACTCAACTAAACTAAGCTAAACAACTAATAAAAAACTCCCTAAAACTATACTAAAAACATGAACATCAAGTTACCCCATATTTAAGCTTGCTTGTCCTCAAGCAATCACTAGACATAATCCAAAACCAATCATCATGCTCATCAAGTAATAGCACTCATCTAAAAAGCAACTTCAAAGACAACAAAAATAGCAAAATGACTCTTAACGTCATCACACATATATAAGCACTAATAGACATAAGCAACCACAATCCAACCTCACCAAGGATAATGTGTTTCACTCAACTCTCATGTGTTTGAGCTTATAAATTCATCTCTCAACTCAATCTTATATGCAAAAACTCATAGAAATTGGAACTTATATCATCAAACTCTCCACCAAAGATTTGTCAAAATAAGCAAAAATCATCAAGAGAACTTAGGCTCAATAAAAACCTCGTAGAAGTTTCCATTCGACCGAGTTGTAAAGAGAGCAAATCACACATGAAAAATCAAGGCTAAAAAGTAATAGCTCACAAGGTCAATTTTGTGTTGGATTGCAACTACTCATGCTAACAGTTATACATGTTCAATTTCATCATATGCTATTTCACTATAAAAATAATTTCATCATAAAAATCAGGCTATACTATCAAAAACATGCTAAAAGGAAATTACATGGTCATGCTAAATAAAAGTTATCATAGAACCATAAGATTAAGGGTACTCATCTGTTCTAAAATCTTTTTGGATTTTTGAAAATTTTCAATTTTTTCAATTTTGATTTTTTAAGAAAATGAAAACAACTAAAACAAGAAACAAACTAAAGCAAGAACAAGAAAACACACAAAAACAAACAAGCAAGTTTTCTTTTCCCTCCCTACCCCATACTTAAACATTACAGTGTCCCCACTGTAAGAATAAAGCAAACCATAAGAAAAGATAGGGAAAAGAAACTCACAAAACAACTGTCGAAGCAAAGGAAGCATCCTTGAAAGCGAGATCCTCATTGGTTTGGTGGTGGGAAGTAGTGCTCAAAGTTGCCCATAAACTGATACATTGTCTGCCAGCGTTCTTCATCAACTGTTACATGCTGCTCCATCGTCCTCCAGCTAGCGTCATCCCTTTGCTGTCGTGCATCCTCAAGTGCCATGCGAGCTGAATAGACATCTTGCCAATGATTCATCCGTTGGTGGAGCTGAGAATGCTGCAAATTCAGCTGCTGCATCTGGGATGTCAAATCTTGTGCCCACTGAGGAGGAGCATATGAACTAGAGTAGTTGGCTTGGGGCGGCGGCTGGTAGTGGTTGTGCTGGACAAAGGGGGCGTAAGGCACTACACCGAATGATGGTGGCTCGGTGGGATGATGAGAAGCCTCGGTGTCGAAGTGAAATGCCTCGATGCTAGCCTTGAAGTACTTGGTACCGAGGCTAGGATGCTCGGTACCAAGGTTGACGTTCTGTTCCGGGGCTTTGGTACCGACCTATGGGTCCTCAGTACCGAGCCCTACCACAGGGGCGGGATCATCCTCTTCCATAGCAGCCCCCTCACGCTCGTACCTCGACTCGAATTCCCGCAATGTCGGCTCATCTTGAGGCTTCTTGGCCAAGGGGAACAGTTGAGACGTCCATGTTTCATATTAGTTTGGCACATGCAACAACTCCAACTTGTCCCGAGTGATTATCACGGTCTGTCCAAGAACCAAGGTGGCGACTCCCCCTGTATGTCTCTGAAAAATGCCACAAGACAAGCAGTACTTCGAGTTCAGCTTCTGGGAGCTTTGTGCATTATAGCATGAGAGGTCGACGTTGAGAGCCATTGCCAAGAGGCTCACCAAGTTGCCACAGTAAACCTCCTTTGAAGTGGCCCCGTATTTCTCTACATATTTCAGCCATTCAAACCCCAAGTTCATGGGGGCGGGGTCCTCAAAGAGAATGGTACGGAGGCATCCAACCTCCGTTCTTGTCGGCCTGGAGAGCTCCTTTTTGGGCCAAATGGTTGCACCCAAAAACTCTGAGAATAATCCTAAAATGGGGTTAATGATGTGCGCCCCTGGAAGTGCTAGTGTGGTAGGATTAACTTCTCCAGAAATGTAGCTCCATGTATTTGTGACCTTGAAATCATCAGGAGCCTTGTAATCTCGGGAGTGGTTAGGGAAGTCGAGGAGTCGGTTGAGCTCTGCCATATTGAACTCATGATCAGCGTTGCCTAACCGGAACCTGATCCTTCCTGCAAATGTCTTGGACTTAAAGCTGATGCGGAGAGTAGCTATGAACTCTGAGGTGAGAGTCGGATAATACGGGACGTCTTCCTTTTTGAGGAGATGTGGCACACCGAGAATGGCGAATGCATGCTTCACATTCTCATAGATGCCGGAGGACTTTGCACTTGATCTTGAAAACCATCTTGTGAGATGGTCCTTTTCGATGACAGAATTAAAGATCATCAGTTGCTCCCTAGTCGGCAAGATGACCGCATCCATTCTCGGAGGAGATGAAAATCTTTCGGTCCTCCTCTTCTTGCCTGCCCTAGAGTTGGCTATGCTTGAGCTTGCCATTTAGTACATGAAATACCATAAATATCTAAGGTAAAATCAACTAAAACCAACCAGAAAACCCCATACTTGCATTCGAAAATAGCCTCGGCCGACCTCGGTACTGATCCTTCAGGGTCGGTATCAAGTTCTCTGGGTTCAGGTTTGGTTCTGGCTGATCACAGGTAGGTACCGACCCTCACAGGTCGGTAACGAGCCTGGTGCGAGAACATTACGCATGGGATTCCGAATCCTTAACCCTCAAACCGTTGACAATAAGCACGATTCAAGCAAGATTCCACATAAAAACCACACAATCAAATACTAGCAACCCCATACTTACTCAAATCCCTATCCAATCATACCAAAAATTGCCAAACATCATGGTAAAATCATGCAATTCAAGATCAAGTTACTTCATTCTTTCTTAAATCAGATTTCATTGCAATTCAAGCACGAGGAAACGAAAATCAAACAAGATTAAGCACCAAATAAAGGCAAAGAGGCATGATGGCAATAAGAATATGCAATATCGGATCCATTCATAGATCTAGATATGAAAAACTACCCAATTTTATCATGAATCTTCAAGAAAAGAGTGTAGGGTCAAGAAATCATACCGTAGACTTTTGAATTTGAAGAACCGAAAATTGAATTGTAAGAGTAATGAGGATGTAGGGTTTCGGTAACGAACAAAACGATGGCTTTGCTCGGTATCGAATGAGGGTGCGAGATGGGTGGTGAATGGATCGGGTGCGATGCGTGGAAAAAGGGGTGAGTTGGCTAGATCTTGAGAGATTGGTGAGGTTTGATGTGAGATTTGTGGCTTGAGAGTGTTTTGGAGAGTTTAGGTAGAGGTGGCGTGGAAAAGAATGGCACGAGAAGGAGGAGTTTTTAGGCTAAGAGCACTTACCTGTCGCACACACGAATTTTGGGTTTTATTGCAGGTCGGTACCGACCCTCACAGCTTGGTACCGAGCCTGGTGTGTCTCTTTTCCAGCGTTGTTATCGTGCCCGACTTCTGTGACATGTTAGCCCACAAATATTCTATTCCGCAAATTTCTATTCTACTAAAAACTCAAAAGAAAGCTAAGAAAAAGAACTATAAAAAGAAAACTTAACTAAACCAAACCGGGTTGCCTCCCGTAAGCGCTATTTTTAACGTCATAAGCCCGACGAACTTATCTTAGCTTAATCCGACGATGTGAGAGCCCAAGTGGCTCTAATCTCTTCTTCCGGGTCAGCTTGCTCATAGAACTTCTTCAATATGTGTCCATTGACTTTGAAGATGACTCCATTGTTATCTACTAGATCCACCGCTCCATGAGGGTATATGTGGTGAACCACGAATGGCCCACTCCATCTTGACCTCCGCTTCCCTGGAAGAAACGGAGTCTAGAGTTAAAAAGAAGTACCTTGTCACCAACTTTATAAGTTTTGGGCACCAATTTCCGGTCATGCCATTGCTTTGTACGCTCTTTGTAGATCTCGGCGTTCTCGTACGCCTTTAGCCTCAACTCCTCTAGTGCTTGCAAATCCATGAATCTTTTCGCTCCGGCCGCGTCACGGTCCATATTGAGCTCTTTGAGAGCCCATAATGCCTTGTGCTCCATCTCGACCGGATAATGGCACGCCTTTCCATACACTAGATTGTAGGGAGTGGTGCGTAAGGGTGTCTTATACGCCATCTTGTAAGCCCATAGAGCGTCATCCAGCTTAGATGAACAATCATTCCGTGAGCGGGAAACCGTCTTTTTTAGGATGCTCTTGATTTGCCTGTTTCAAACTTCTACTTGCCACTAGTTTGGGGATGATATGGTGTAGCCACCCGATGTGATACCCCATACTTAGCCAGAAGTGCTTCAAAACTCCGCTCTATGAAATGTGATCCACAATCGCTAATGAGGACTCTCGGTACGCCAAACCTCGAAAATATATTAGTCTTAATAAACTTTTCCACGGTTTTAGCATCCTTGGTCCTTGTAACTACGGCCTCCACCCACTTAGAGACATAATCAACTGCTACGAAGATATACTTGTAGGGGCCCGATGAAGGGAAAGGTCCCATAAAGTCTATGCCCCACACGTCGAATAATTCGACCTCTAGTATCCCTGTCAGCGGGTTCTCATGTCTCCAAGTGATGTTGCCAGAGCGTTGGCATTCATCACATGATGTCACAAAATCTTGTACGTCCCTGAATATAGTTGGCCAATAGAGACCACTTTGAAGAATCTTCGTCGTGGTTTTGAATCCTTTTGCATGGCCACCGGTAGGAAGTGTGTGACATTGCTGGATCACACTCTCTATCTCTTCTTCTGGGATACAGCGCCTAAAGATATGATCACTTCCTTGCTTGAACAAGTAAGGATCATCCCAGTAGTACTGTTTAACATCATGGAGAAACTTCTTTTTCGTTTGCGGTGTCAATCCCTCGGGAATTACGCCGCCTACAATGTAGTTAGCAAAATCTGCAAACCAAGGGGCTTTTGACCCTCTAATAGCATGAATTGAATGAAAAGAAGTGGAAGCAAGAGATGAAGAAGGAATTGAATTAAAAGCAATGAGTTCGAGTTGAGAAGACGTACCTGGCTGGGTCGTTACCGAGTCTGGATGGATCGGTATCGACCCTGAAGCTTCTTCGTTCCCATCGGTGACGACCTCTTATGGCTCGGTATCGAGCTCTTTGTTTTTGGCATCGATGTGCGCTGCCTTGATATCGATGTGATCGACGCCCTCCAGCCTCGGTGATGGTTCGGTATCGACCCCAAGAGGGTCGTTAACGAGCGTTCTTCCATTTTCCACCTCGTTCAGCATGAGGTGTTCGTCCGGTCTGAAGTTGTTGATTGGCACTGCATTGTTGGAGTCGGTGATGTGTTCAGTTGGCAACCTAGATAAGTGATCCGCCACCAAGTTTTCTGCTCCTTTTTTTTATCTCTAATCTCATGATCAAATTCCTGCAATAAGAGCATCCAATGGAGTAGCCTAGGCTTGGCATCCTTTTTGGCCATTAGATATCTAACAGACTCATGGTTAGTATAAACTATCACTTTTGAACCAACAAGATAGGAGCGGAATTTTTCGAAAGCAAATACTACGGCGAGGAATTCCTTCTCCTTCGTAGTATACTTACTCTGTGCCTCATCAAGCGTCTTACTCGCATAGTAGATAGCGTGAAGCTTTTTTTCCTTCCGTTGTCCTAGAACTGCGCCAACAGCATATTCACTGGCGTCACACATAATCTCAAATGGCAGGGTCCAGTCTGGGGACTGCATAATAGGGGCGGAAACAAGGGCTTCTCTTAACCTGTAAAATGCTTCAAGACAATCTGGGGACAACTCAAACACTACATCTTTCATCAGTAGGTTAGTCAATGGTTTAGCTATCTTAGAAAAATCTTGGACAAAACGTCTATAGAAGCCAACATGCCCTAGAAAACTCCTAGCATCTTTGACAGTAGAGGGAGGAGGTAGTTTTTCAATAAGCTCAATTTTATCTTTGTCTACTTCTATCCCTCTTTTTGAGACGAGGTGTCCTAGTATAATTCCCTCTTGAGCCATGAATTGACATTTTTCCCAATTAAGCACAAGGTTGGTTTCTTCATATTTTTTAAGTACACATGCAAGATTAGCAAGACAGGTATCAAAGGAAGAACCATACACAGAAAATCATCCATAAAGACCTCTACAATGTCCTCTATCATGTTAGAAAAAATAGCCATCATGCACCTTTGGAAAGTGGCAGGGGCATTACAAAGCCCAAATGGCATTCTCATATATGCAAAAGTCCCATAGGGACATGTAAAGGTTGTTTTCTCCTAATCATCAGGATGAATGGGAATCTGCCAAAACCCGCTATAGCCGTCTAAATAACAGAAATAATCATGCTGGTCTAAGCGTTCCTACACTTGATCAATAAAAGGAAGCGGAAAATGATCTTTCCTAGTAGCACTATTGAGCTTCCTATAATCAATGCACATCCTCCCATTAGTTGTGGTCCTAGTGGGGATTAGCTCTCCCTTTTCATTTTCAATAACGGTCATTCCCCCTTTTTTAATGACTACATGGACTGGACTAACCCATTGGTTGTCCGATATAGGAAATATTATCCCAGCATCAAGTAGTTTAATGATTTCTTTTTAACCACCTCTTTCATATTAGGATTTAACCTACGTTGATGCTCTATGGTGGGTTTATGATAATCATCCATGTAAATCCGATGCATGCAAAGTGAGGGGCATATGCCAGTTATATCATCCAAGGAATAGCCTATGGCCTTTCTATATGTCCTAAGCACAGAAAGAAGCTTCTCTACTTCCTCATCTTTTAGTTTAGCATTTATGATGATTGGAAAAGTAGAGTTAGGACCAAGAAATTCATACCTGAGAGAGTCTGGAAGGGGTTTGAGTGTTGGGGAAGGCTCAACCGGAATAAGAATGGGATCTTCGGGTTCCATCTTCAAAACTTTTTCAAGGTAATCAAATGTCGGGATCTCTTCATCCTCGGTCAAAAGGATCGATATCGATGCAAGGGGGATCGGTAACGAGTTGTCTTCGTCTTCCAGGAGACTTGGTACTGAGGTAGAGAGGCTCGGTACCGAGACTGCAGGAATTATCTCGGCCCACCTTTGACCCGAGAATGTATCACTTGACGTAAGTTTTCCGATAGGATCCCCACATTCAATAAAATCGTTGTGTGTGTAGAGCATTTTATCTTCGGCTTCGTTTGTCTCCTTCATTGTAGGGTTGAACCGAAATTCTACTACCTCATCCCCAATTTCGAAAGTTAGGAGTCCCCTCCTAACGTCAATTATGGCACCGGTTGTGGAGAGGAATGGTCTCCCTAAGATGATAGGCACCACCGGATCTTCAGGCATTTCCATGACTATAAAATCATTGGGGACAAAGAATTTGCCCACTTGCACCGAAATGTCGTCCACAACTCCTGTTGGCTTGACGCATGAGCCATCTGCCATGTATTACCGCATGTTGATTGGCTCCAATGGTTCCATGTTGGCTTTGGACCAAATCGACAATGGTAGGAGACTTGCACTAACACCTAGATCATATAAAGCTTTGAATCTGTGGGTGCCTATGCCAATGGTGATTGCAAATTTTCCTAGGTCCCCTAGCTTTTTCGGGAGCTCTAGAGATCGGGCCTCATCTGTCAGCTCGGACATCAACCTTTTCCTGCTAAGAGTGTCTTTCAAGAATTTGGCGTAAGTCGACATTTCGCTTAGGGCATCAGCAAATGGTATAGAAATATTCAAGCCATGAAGAATCTTAATGAAACTCTTAAACTTGCCTTCTGTTGAGTCCTTAGACTTCTTAGTAGGGAAGGGGAGAGATTTCACCAATCTCGAAACCAAAGCGGGCTCGAGAGGTGGTGCTACCGAATCGACAATTGGATCGAATGGTGCTGCGGAAGGTTCGGTACCGACCTTGGTGGGGTCGGTATCGAGCCTAGGACTAAGGGAGTGTCTCGGTGTAGAGAACTTACCTGGGTTGGGGTCGGTAACGAGCTTTGGAGCATCGGTACCGAGTGTTTTAGGCTCGGTAACGACCCTTTTCGGCGCGTTATCGATTTTGGCCGGGGCATCTTTTTCGGCACCAGAGTCTTTCTTCTTGGCCTCAGCATGGCTTGGTAGCGTCTTTCCGCTCCGGAGGTGTACGACTACTATCTGTCCTCTTGGGTTCTCGTCTGGGTGGCCCGGGAGTTGCCCTTGAGATCTCGGAATTTTTGTTGCAAGGTTGCCTAGTTAGGAGTCAACACTCTTCTTCCAGCTCTCGAACTCTCCCCACCGTTTCATTTGATTATTGAAGTTGGCTTAGACTCCATTGATTTCATTCTTTACTCCATTGATCCCTTCATGAAGTCCTTGCACCCAGGATGGTGGCTCTTGATAGCATGGGGGTCTGTAGGGAGGAGCTTTCCTTTCTTGTGGTGGAGGTGCTTGATTCTGACTTTAATTGTATCCTCCCCAACTAGGATAATTGTTTGGCCTATCATAATTGTTAGGTTGCTTTCTGTATTGCCCTTTCATATAATTCATCTCAACATATGTCTCAGCGGCTCTAACTTGCTCGATGTTAGTGAAGCAGAAGTACCATGGGAATAAGAGGCACACTCTTGACAATTTTGAGAGGTTTTCAGAAAACTTACCTGTTTCTTCAGACGGTTGATCTCATCTTGTAAGAATTGATTTTTAACGTTAGGATCAACTTCGTCTTTATTGGGAATGTAGAGACATTTTTTAGGCTGGGGTGTCTACTGGGTCCCATACATGGCATCGTAATTGGTCAATTTGTCCAGCAACTCCCATGCAGCAGTGGTATCCATCTCAATAAAACCGCAAGCAGTGTGCATGTTGATGCGGTTCTTTGTGTTAGCATTAATCCCTTGAAAGAAGATTTCTTGGAGCACATAAGGTGGTTGCCCATGAGTGGGGCATTGTCTAAGCATATCCTTGAATCTCTCCCACGTCTCCACAAAGGTCTCGTTAGGCAGCTGGTGGTAGGAGGTGATACATTTTCTTAACTCCGTTGTCTTAGCGGGACGGAAGAACTTTGTTAAAAATTGATCATAAAAAGCCTTCCAAGTCTTGATAGACTTAGGAGGTAAGCTCTCTAACCAGCTCAGGGCCTTTCCTATAAGAGACCACCTGAAAGCTTTTAACAAAACATATTCTAAAGAGACACCTTCAACAATAATAGTGTCACATAAATCAAGAAATTTTTTAATATGTTCCATAGGGCACTCAGTAGGTTTTCCTTCAAACTGAGCCCGTTTTATTAAGAATATGAATTGAGACTTAATCTCAAAGGTCTTCTCTATCTCCGAAAGCACAATTGCGCACTCTGGCACCCTCTGTTCTGGATGCATATACTGTTTAGCATTCCTCGGATAGGTATTGAGTTGTTCTTGTAGAGCGGTTTTTTTCAATTTGTGAGGCCTTGAGCTGCCTCTGGAGCGCAACCATCTGTTGTGCCATCTCTTCAGGTGTCATGGCCATGGCTTGATTTCCTCGTCTTCTTCGATGAAGGATGCGTTCGAGTTCAAAATAATAATCAATGTGATCAAATTCAAGTCGTCGTCGTCCTGCCGACATAAGCTGAGAAAACAAACAAAAGAAAACAAAATTAGAAAAAAAACGGGGTTGGGCTATTCCCAAACCCACGAGTAATCAAACAAGCACTGTTGCTTCCACGGCAACGGCGCCAATTTGTTGAAAGGGATTTACTTAACAACAAATAAATTTGTAGTCAAGACCCCTCTGAGTATAGGGAGGTCTCTTTCTCGGTTGTCTTCAAACACAAACTTCAAAACCGAAACAAAGAAAGCACAAACTCGATTGTCTCTTTCTCGACTCGTCCTATCGTCCGATTCCTAAAAGATAAAACTTTCCTAACTAGACTTAAAACAAGGTATTTATACTAAAAGAAACTATCTAACAAGATTCCTAAAAGATAAAACTTTCCTAACTAAAAAGATTGCAAAATAAAAGATAGAAAAACTGAAAGTCGGCGCCGCCTACCGACACAGGCCACCTCGGTGTCGACCTGCACAGGGTCGGTAGACTCTTGCTGAACTTCTTCGACTAAACTCTGTTGCACAACTCGGTACTGATCCTCATAGGTCGGTATCGAGGTCTCTGTCTTGATTCTTTTGTACACTTTGCATAGCTCCTTTTGGATTTAACGGGATCTTCAAAGCGTATTCTTCTTCTCTTCTCTTCCATCATATTCCACCATCATAATCTCGATCAAAACTCCCTCGGAATGCTTCTTTCTTCTTCGAAAATCTACAAAAAAACACTAAAACGGAGTAGCTTCCATACTTTTCACAAAATATGTAAACTTATCCCAAAACACACAAAACAAACACTAAAACTCAACTAAACTAAGCTAAACAACTAAGAAAACTCCCAAAAACTATACTAAAAACATGAATCAGCCTTACCGCCAGTTCCCAAGCTGCCTTGTGAACAGCCTAACCGCCAGTTCCCAAGCTCTTACTAACGCACGTCGATCCAACAATTGGTATTAGAGTAGGTTCGCTCTAGATTTCTGTGTTAGTATTGTAGGTTACAGGATGTATCAGAAACTCACTCAAGTCGGACATGGGAACAACAAGCCTCCAAGGCTTATCACCGGAAGGTTCGAATACTGGCAGGGAAACATGAAGGACTGGATGCGCAGCCATGATTTTCAAGCTTGGTTTGTCATCGAAGTAGGGAACTTTCAGGTGGAAGTGCATGGAGGCAAAACGAATGGAAGTGCATGGAGGCAAACTTCAAAGCCAAACAGTACCTCAAAAACGCCATGTCGAAACAAGATTGTGACAGGATGGCAAATCTGAAAACGACAAAGGAGATGTGGGAAGCCATCCAACATATGCACATCGATAATTCTGACATCAGAGAGGACCTCCAAATGAATGCTATAAGGGAGTTCTTCAACTTCCGAATGAAGATGGTAGAATTTGTCGATAACTACTAGTCTCGCTTTGGGGCCTTGTGTACCAAGCTTACTGGACTTGGGATCACCGAGGAGATCATCGATAAGATGAAAGTCCAACAACTCTTCAACGGCCTAACTGATCTCATGCTTCACCAAGTCTTTGGAAAGCTAATGGGCCAACGAGAGGACCATATTCAAAGAAAATCCCGAGAACAGAAATCTCATGCTTCACCAAGTCTTTGGAAAGCTAGTGGGACATGAGAAGAGGAAGCAAGACGACAAGGAGCAGGAAAGGGAACACAAAGGGATTGCCCTAAAATTGGAAAAAATTCTCAAATCTGTTCAGGAACAACACAAGGACTCTGAAGAAGAAGAAGAAGATGAGGAACTCGTCCTTGTCACTAAGGCCCTTTGATCCTTCTACAACAAAGGAAAATTCAAGAAAGGTCATGGGAAGGACCTCACTGACGTCACTTGTTACAAGTGCTACAAGAACGGGCACTTTGCCAAAAACTATCACAGGGAACTAACGACAGGAAACCAGGGAAGAAGGCCTACATCGCAACCTAGAGCGATGATGAGGATGAAGATCCTGAGTCTTGGGCACACCAAAACATGTGTGCAATGGATATAGGGGAGACCAATGAGGAACAACCGAGTGAGGTAACCACCGAAACCATTCTTGAGTCCTTATCTAACTATGAAAAGCCTGAGTAATTGGAATTGCTTTCTATTATTGTCAAAGATAACATCCAATTGCAAATGAAATTAGATGAATCGGAACACACAAATGTTGAGCTTGTTGGTCTTGAATCCTGTTCAAATTGTGTGAAACTTGTTGACAAGCTTCAGTCTTACCTATCCAACATTGTGGCCCTTGAGGATGGAATTAAAACCCTAGAGAGTGATAAAAACGAGTTCCTACAAAATCTGAGTAAGGGTAAAATGAGTCTTGAAGCCTCGAGTTCCCAAACCAAATTTGTCCCTGCCAAACATGGGATTGAGTACAAGTCTAAGTGCCCAAAGAATGGGAAATCTCCTCTAAATGAACATGAGATAAATTATTATAGGGCCCTAGAACTCTAGTGTGAAAAACAAAAGAATGCCCATCTAGAAGAGAAAATACGTGTCTTGAAAAGTGGGGTAAGTGGAAAGAGGGACTACTACACTGGGAATACTGGGCACAAACTCTATGTCCAAATCGCCAAGGAAAATGGGTCAAGGGTTTACAACAAAGAAACCATGGATAGGAACAGGATACAAGGACCCCATCCCAAGTACTACCTAGGTGAGTACTACAAAACCTGCTGGAATTGTGGTGCACATGGGCACTACAAGGAAAGCTATCCCAAAAAGGAAGCTCAAGCTCAAAGGATTCATGAGTATTGGAACAAGCAAAAACAACAAGTAAACAAACCTGCTAGAGGTCCCACTGATGGGAACCAACATAGGAACTTCACCTATCACTCTAGGAACTCTCGTGATATCAATATTGCTAATTATGTTGTGTTTGAAACTATCTTTCCTTGTAAGGGACCAGGAAAGAGTCATCTTGCCTGGGTCACCAAAAACTAACTCTCCTTGTAGGTGGCAGTGAGGGTGAACAACACACGGGTCATTGATAGTGGTTGTTCAAATCATATGACTGGGAATAAAGACAATCTCACCTTACTCCACACACAAGCCAAAGGAGGTTATGTGTCCTTTGGAAACAAAAATAAAGGAGAAATGATAGGAACATGAGAAGTACTACTTAACAAGTCAATCAAGATCAACAACGTCAACTTGGTAAAGGATCTGGGATACAATCTCTTGAGTGTATCTCAGATATGTGATCAAGGGAACAATGTTGTCACCTTCGACTTAGAGGAATGCTTAGTCATCAACAAGAAAACTGGGTATTACGAAAAGTCTTTCAAAATACCCATGAAACCAAATCAGGTAAGCTAGCCCCCGGCATGGGAAGGACCCTACAAGATAACCGGGATCGTCGGACAAGGCGCAAACCAGCTGGAATCCAAAGAGGAGAAGCCATCTTAAGAAGCTGGAATGCGGTACACTTAAAGAAGTATCACTTCTAACAGAAGTCTTCCTTTATCGGAACGTAAACTTCTCTGGTATTGCCGACAGAAAGTTTCCTCGCCAGACACTCAAGATATTCGAGGTCATCTATCCATAGTTGTTATCTTGCTTTTGCTCTAAGTTCATCTTTTTCGTAGTTCGATTGTGATCAACCTGTTTGTGTGAAAGTTCCTTGGTGTGTGACTTCTATGTTGTGGTATTTTGTTGAATGAATGACATTTGCGTGCGTTATTACTTGATCACACTTATTTCCTTTTTTGTATGAGTAGAAATATTAAGTCAAAAACATATTTTATTCGTTATCATGTAGAATACATCATACAATTGAACACAAGTCCAAACAGTAGAGGTAATTAATCCTAGACTAAAGACGTCTTTAATCGACCGAACTTCCCGAGCGCAAGTTCTGACGCGATACTCGTCACCTGCGTGGAAACCCCCTTCGGTAAATACAGCTGCTACCCGTGACCAGAGACTTCTGCAGGAGTCCTCATCTTGAAGCCTTCAGTCTGAAGCATCCGCGCGTCCTGAAAAACCGGCGCATAAAGGAAGGACAATACCAAGCACAATACGCAAGATAGAAAGCATGCATCAAAAAACGTCTACTTTCTCAAGAAGAGACCCTGTCCGTGCAATGGACAAATTTTGTTTTCGGCCCTTAGACAACCCATACACACCAACAGAAGTTTGTTAAAAAAACCATCACAAAAGAAATTTTTTACAAGGGCCCGCGACCTTAATCTTCATCCTTGTCAAAAACACCCCTTGGCTGCTCCATCTCGCTCATTGGAAACCCATCCAACCCCTTGCCATGATCAGGTGCTACTCCAGCGCTCGGATCACGATCGCCACCATCTTCCTCCGCGTCGAGAAAGGCGAAAAGCTCATTGCCAGGAGCTGGCTGATCTGGGGGGTAGCAATCATGAAAGGACGCAATCTCAGCGTCCAGGTCCCAGTCCGAATGCTGAATGACCACGAACGGTTTGATCGTTTCCACCCTTGACATCATTGAGTAGTAGACTCCAATCTCGCCAGCTTCCTTACGGATCTTTCTGTTCTCAACCTCGAGCTCGGCAATCTTGGATCGATCTGAAGCAGCTTGAG
The DNA here is from genome assembly GCA_964016875.1 of Fallopia convolvulus. Taxonomy (NCBI): domain Eukaryota; kingdom Viridiplantae; phylum Streptophyta; class Magnoliopsida; order Caryophyllales; family Polygonaceae; genus Fallopia; species Fallopia convolvulus. The sequence goes on from OZ024735.1 coordinate 21,553,496, forward strand.
AGGAATGGCGCTCAACCACCTCAGTGAGCTTCGCAAGCTCGCTCGCATCCGTCTTCCGGCGTTCGGTTGCGAGGGCCACTTCCCTCTCCAAAGTAGACTTCTCGGCGTCCCACCTAGCCTGATGCTCTCTTAAAACCTAGTCTTCCTTGTCTGCAGCATCAACAACTCAGAGAATGCCTTGTAAGGCCTATACACCAGAGCAGGACATCCTCCGCGGTGAGATATAAAAAAAAAAAAAGGAAAGAAGAAGAATAACTAGATGAAAGCGAACCTTCCAAACCGATAGACCGTCATCCCTAACCAGAGGGAGTGGGAACTTCCAAGCGAGGCTTCTTTGAACCATGAGCGCCATAGAGCTTCTGCCACAGATCCGAGGGACCCTTCTCATCTAGGTCGATGACTTCTGTAACACCAAGTGGTGGTCTCTTGGCAGGGGTCACCTTCGTCGCGGCCTCAATCTTTACATTGGGGTCCAAAGGAGGTTTCTTGTCACTCGATCGCAGTTTGCGCTGAATCAGAGCTGTAGCAGAGAAACTCCTCCCCAAGGAAGAAGAAGCTTCTGGGAAGACAAACGCTAAAACTGATAGGTAAAGTTGTTGTAACATTCAAGGGCAAGAAAAAGGCACATACTGGGAAGGTTCTTCACAGGCTTCGTGGTCGCCTCAGCAAGCTTCCCAAGCGCCGGAGCACTATCCTCGATCGTCTTCTCAGAGCTTCGTGGTCATCTTCACCATCCGATTGACCCTCAGTGACAGCCGTTGTCTTGTTGCTGGATTCACCTTCGAGCATTTGCACCGCGGACCTCCGATACGTCCTCTTTACTTTAGGAAGGGCGAAGAGTCTCCTGCACGCTTCCGACTCTAGGACGTGGGTCTCCAGGCCAGACGGAACTGCATGTAAAGTCATCCAAACTGGAAATTCGATAAGAAACGACAAGTAACGACAGAGGGGTGCAGAAATTAGGGTTAGGGATACTTACTCTTAGTACTCCAAGAGTCAAAGAAAGTTGCTTGGTACATCGCACCTAGTGTAGACTTCTCCACGAAAAAGAAACGCGAGGCCCAATCCTTGTCATTCACCTTTGATTTCGGGATCAAGGGGTTCTTGGCGTCCCTCGCGTGGAGGGTAAAACGCCCAGCCCTGACGGGACAAACCCGATAAGCACACAACAGATCCTGCACGGTGAAGTCAATCTTCTCTCCCAAACAGATTTCGCTTATCTGATATAAAATCTTCCACATTGACGACATCAGTTGCGCCGGAGAAGCTTTGGGAGCCATCAAGAAATTCAGGATCAAGGGAGAAAAAGCGAAAAGAGCACCTAGAGTGAAGGGATACTCCAAGAAGAAAATCCAGCCCTGTTTAACCCAGTCCACGACTTCGCACGTGGGGGTGTAGAAGTTGGTGCTGGCCAGAAAACCGTGAGTTCGAACTATATTCTCCACCTCATCCGAGGAGAGAGAGAAAGGGCGACAGTCATGGGGTTCAAGGGTGTGGGAGGATTCGAAACCCATGTCCTTGGCATCAATTTTGTCCACGGAGAACGTGTGATGAGGAAACAGGGTAAAGAACTGGAATTGAAGCAAGAAGATGATGAGGCAAGAGACAGAGGGAGATCAGGGCGTATCTCCGAAGAGGTCTGGGCTTGAGTATTTAAAGCCTGAATGATGTGACTCTTCATCCTCCCGAGACTGATCGGACGGACAGGGTTAAGCCGTGTGTCATACGCTGCCTGTAGCTCACGCGGCAAATCCGATCCAAATCCTGCCTAAAAGATTTGGATCAGGATTTGGAGGTATTGCTAGGCCCAAAATCTCTTCGGCCCATTTGATAAGTCGAGCACAAAAGCAGACAGGAAAGTCACCGGGTGGCTTGATCGCAGAAGAATCCAGGAACGAAGAGAAATCATCAGTCACTCAGGTGAAGGTAGAAGGCTTCCGTCACGAGGAAGAGGAGCGCACTCAGAGGACAACGGCTATGACAGTTCGCACCTCCGATATACACAGGAAGTAGATAGTAGTTAGAGATATGCCCTATAAACTCGGAAATCGTGGGAGGTGGGAAAGGAACGTTGGTCTGAGGGGAGTTATAGATAGATTTTTACGGTTTATACATGTACACACACTGGTTACAGAATAGATAATCAAAAGAGAGATTTTGTCCTTCGTATCACTAAAGTTCTCACCTTCTCGAAGTGTTCGCCTACCTATCGATTCGATCGTGCCCCAATCTTGGGCAAAGATTTGGTTGTCAAATTTTTGTCCAAAACAGTAGTACCTACAATATCATGGATTTTGTGTTTCATACAACTATCCAATCGGCGTGGACCTTGATCTTCTCGTCCAACATTAAAGGTGTAATCCCAATTGCGATTGAAATCCTCGTAGGGCTGTTTGAAATGGATTCCACTAGGGCCCCAACCTGTACCTCGGCCTCGAACCTATACACAATTTATTATCCAGTATGATTTGGAAGGAAAACTAGCTAGCGGACCCGATGCGTAGGTGGGCTTGTGTCTAGCCACGAAATGGATTCTCATCTTCCAAGATGTTGAGGTACTTGAGTTTTCTAAAGCCCCATCGCAACATAATTCTGATCTTAAACTCGGAATTAAAGCATTATTCAGTTGCTTCACATCCTACATTGTTACATGTTGATCATCATCATTCATTGGACCTCTCCCATGTGCCTGCAACATCATAACAAACAAGCAGTACATCGTACAAGACACAAAGGCAAGTAGTTCTTAGTCTTGATTAAGATGTGAATTCAAATTTTCAAGCAACAAAAATCCAGGGACAAGGAAAAGAAAAGAGTGAAATAAAGACAAAAGAAGAGAAAGAATGTGTTCTTAACATCCTCTTGTTTTTTAAACAAACTCAACAAAAGGTCACTACACCATTTCGTAGATTTATCGATCATATTTTAGCAACCACTTAAGACGGTCACTAATTAGCGACCACTTGGTCACTAAATCCAACAAAAAAATAAAAAAACATGAGTGACCACTTGGTCACTACTTTAGCGACCACAGACCATCTGGTTGCTAATATTGCGCTGGTAATTTTGGTGCCAGAGGTTGGCGACCACTTGGTCGCAAATTTTAGCGACCAAGTGGTCGCGAATCTCATGACCCAAGTTAGCAACCACTTGGTCGCTAACATCTGCGACCACGTGGTCGCCAACTTGGGTCTTGACATTCGCGACCACCTGTTCGCTACAATCTGCGACCAAGTGGTCACCAACTTGGGTCATGAGATTCGCGACCACTTGTTTGCTAACATTTGCGACCAAGTGTTCGCCAAACCAGCTAATTTTGACAGACATCATCTTGCAGATTTGGCGACTACTTGGTTGCTAAATACAGATGGCATTGCTGCTATCTAATAAAGTGAAGACATATCTTGGTTATTTTGTGAACGGTTATCGATTCCACACAACATCAACCATGACAATGGACAAGTAGTGGAGTTTGTGTTTTAGGACAAAGCTTTGGCATTGACGAGGAGGACTTCTATGGTGTGCTAGATGAAATAATTAAGCTCAATTACATATATCCAACCGTCAAACGCCCTATTGTCTTCAACTGTTCGTGGTTTGACACTAGAAGTCGTGGAGGAACACGCATTCACCCTCAACTAAAGCTTGTTGATGTTCACAGACATGAAATATTGAGAACGAAAGATCTTTACATCTTAGGACATCAAGACACTCAAGTTTATTTTCTCAATTACCCAAAGGTTAGGCGTGCAGATGCAGATTGGATAGCGTTCTGTAAAGTGAAGTCACGTGTGTGGCCCGATGAAGGTACTGGTGTAGACCCTAATGAAACTTGCTAAGATAAACAAGCAAACAACTCTTGCATGTCAGTTTGTCCAAAGCTAAGCTTGAGCATGTCAAATAATAGTGTTCTATCTAGGCTCCTTAGGCTCATCCACCATAACAAGTATTCGAGCTAGAAGAGCCCTCATACCATACTTGTTTTCTTGTGATTGGTCCATCAAAAGGCCACGAATCAAGTCCCCAACATCTTGCAGAGTCATGGATGCATGAGCTGCATCATATCCCATTAAACATACCAGCATGACTTATTTGTAGAAGATCTAGACTTATATCATAGATATTTTTTTATATATTTTGCATATAGACCCAACTCAAAAATTTCCCCATAAATATTGAGGCACACTAGCTCGACCAAAACAACACTCTAACAATGAAAAAGAGAAGATTCAAAGGGCGTAAGATCACGCCACACATTCCCATGAAGTGATGTTTGTTGTGTCGTGATAAAGGCCACTATCTTAGAACCAAATTGCCCTGGGCACTTCAGGTAATTAGAAGAGAAGGAATCTCGTAAACTCGAATCAATAGTGAATTAAGGTTGAGCTTGCTTCTTCTTCTTTTTTTTCATGAAAAGAGAAGGCTTTAGAGGCTCATGAAAAAATTGTGACCCTCTTTCAATTAATTTTGGCTCCACCACTCCACATATATTTAATTTAAACCACGGATTATAGATATATTGAGCCTCCAAATAAGTCCTAATTAATTACCATACGTACATTATAGTAGGATCCAAAATTCGCAAAGAACTAGAAGAATTAAAGGAACGTTCATTTTGGTTTGGATTATATGCAAGAAGCTAGCCAACAAGACAAATAAAAACGAAAACAAATGTATATATGTCCGCTCGATGAAATTTGCTAAGAAAAACTAATAATAAAATGATGGGTCGGCAAATCAATATGACATGTAAAAGCCACCAAGTAGCTTCATGAGATGATGAAGGGTTACACAATTGAATCCCTAATTTCTTAATTATTATCATATGAATCGAATGGGTGTCCTCCAAAAAACTAATTTTTATGTGACAACAAACGCCAAATCACGGGTAAGCTAGGCTTACACTTAATTTCTCCATATATAAATGATCCATGGTTTGAAAAAACCATCAGCCAAGGTCCACCACTCCTTCTATTCATCAAAGACTTGCTCTTCAATTCTCCCTTTCTCCTCTTCGCCCGACCTCCTATCGATCTTAACCACGGTTTATATATGAATCACTAATTATCCCATAAACATTAATTGGCTTGTCACGAATCGAAAAGTCTTGAGACGTCGGTTTTGAGTGTGGGTGTGATGTTGGATTTGAAGGAGAAGATGATCTTGGATTCAATTGTGCCGTTTGTAGCCATGTTCTTGATCGAAGGAGTCACCATTGCTCTCACCATTACAGCGAACGTGGCGATGGAGTACGGGATGAACCAATTCGTGTTCGTCGCGTACTCCAATGCCCTCGCTGCCATTATCCTCCTCCCTTACTCTTGCTTCTTCCACAAACAAAGGTTCAATTCCAAGCTTCATTATCGATCTTTCCTTGGCTAGTTTTCTCTTCTTTGCATAAACTTATAGTATTTTGTATACAGATGGATCGATTTTGCATGTTAACAAAACTTTGGTTTGTTTATGATGATTTTTGGTTGCAGCATGAGGGAGAGTTTGAACTTGAAGCTGATGGCACGATTCTCGCTCCTGGGATTCATAGGGTTCGTTCGATCTGCTCTTTCTTTGTCTTAATTTCTCATCGATGAATTCGGCCATGGACATGTCGTCGATGTCGATGTGAATATGTCGTTGTCATAATGTCATAAGAGAAGGCTAGGATTTACTAAAACTTTCAGATCATACAGATGGCAGTTGGCCCCACTATTTACCTGACTTTTTTTATACAAATTAGAATGTTAGTTATGACAAGAATGTTGGATGGGAGATGAGATATATATGCATGATAAAAATATATATACACCCATATTACTTTATTTAGATTACATCATAAGAATATATATTATCTCTATATGATAATTAAATAATCATTTCTATTTTCGGAGTGCTAATCCACAAACTAACTAAAATGGTACAAAGGATCCGTACGTATATATATATATTCTAGCTAGATTTATCAAGCAATTAGCCAATTAGGGTATCGTAGTCGTTCAGACATGTTTTGTGTAACTTGTATGGCTGGATTGTGAACATTAAAAGGTTCGATTACATATTTACATAAATATACATATACAACGTTGGAATTTTGGAGTTAGATGGAATTGTTGTTGTAGTCAACCTTCTGCCCTATGCCAACTCTCCACAACCAAACAACTCTTGTGGAGGATAGATCCAATCAGAACAAGTTTTAGAAAGAAAGGATATACGAATAGCTTAAAGGGTAAATTAAATTTATTATTTTCATACACAATTATGATCCTTTTAATTTTAATTTTGATAAAATTAATTAAGAAAGAATAAATTTGTTTGAATATTGCAGGATAACGGTAGGGCAGAACATAGCATTTACGGGGCTATTGTACAGTTCGCCTATAGTTGTGTGCGCCATGGGTCTCCTCCTCCCTTGTTACCAATACTTCCTCGCTCTTCTTCAAGGGTATATCTACCTTTCTCTTCTTTATTTTCACTTTCCTAACTAATAATTAGTGTTTAAACTAATTATATATAAGGGAAAAAAAAAATTCATTTCAAACCATGCATTATTACCTGCTTTTTTATACAGCAATGCTTATTGTTGGCTATGGTTTGTATTCGACGCGGTTTATACAACTCTATATGAAAAAGTAATTATACACACATATTATTACCCATGAAGCAGCTAACCTAATTTGTCAACACCTAAAAGTCTAATTAAGCACATCTCTCCTACTTTAATTTGAGTTAACAATTTAACACCTTATATTCAGAAAATATAAATATGAAAGTAAAGCAACAAGAGTCATCCGGTCTCAGGGACCAACTTTTAGGAAATTAAAAAAGTGAAATGAGTTGAAAAGTTATCTGTTGATGTTTTCTACATGATGATATAAAAAGCAAGTAGCGCCCAACATATACATTAATTTAGGGCCAAGCGACTTGATTATGTTGAAACAATTTCAATAAGTGTGTACTTATTTTTTTTGGATTTTCAATATATATAATAGGGCAAACAATATTGATTTTTACCCTTGTAGTTTATATGTAGCTGTAGCCACAAAAAGTATAACATATTTATTTCATTTTATTTTTGTCAATTAATGGTACAAAAATACATATGTAACAGACAAACAAAGGTGGAATTAAGAAGAGAGAGTTTTAAAGCAAGGATTGGTTGCGTACTCTTATCATTCATAGGAGCAGCCGTGGTCATATTTTACCAGGGCGCTTCCATCATCCCATCCACCTACTTCAAGCCATTGTTAGCCCATGGATCATCCCCGCTCGCATTTGCGTCCTTGTTTGGGACCTTGACAACTTCACAACAATGGATTTTCGGTTGTCTTTTCCTTGCTCTCTCTACCTTTTTCTTCTCCATCTCTGGCGTCCTACAGGTTCGTATGTATGTTCTTACATTCTATTTATTACACAAATTGATTAATTCTCAAGTCTATTTTCCCAAATTTGGCCGAAAATACACCCTCAATTATTCGATCGTAACATGTGTGTGTTTTCCTTGTAATAAATTTTTAGGTCGGAACATATAAAAAGATCCCAGACATGATGGTTATCGTGACATGGTACATCGTTTTAGGTACGGTCCAAACTGCAGTTGTGGACTTGATTGCCGAACGCGACCTAAGTGCTTGGAAATTAAGCCCCAACTTGGAGCTAGCCATTATTATCTTAACAGTGAGTACCAATGCTTGGCTAATTTTACATTCTTTTAGCTTGTTTAGTAGGTAGGTTTAATTTTGAGAGTGGTTAGGCTAAAAGGTGTTTGACACTAACCCTAAAATTTGTTCCAAATGTCATAGTACTTGTATATATGCATGATATAGTGAATTTTGAGTAATTTACAAGTCAAGAAGGTGTTTGGTGGGACATTAATTTGTGACTTTGTTATCTTAATTCGGATTAACCATTTTGAGGTTAATATGTTTGGGAAACATGCATGAAATTACAGGCATTGTGTGGGACATTCGGGAGAAGCAAAATACAAGGGTGGTGCATGAACAAGAAAGGTGCCATGTACGTCGCCAGGTTTAAGCCTTTTGGTATATTTTGGGCCTGTGCCATCACCATCCCCTTGTTCGGAACCACTCTTCACTATGGAAGGTACAACTAATCGAATACAACTTCCTACTCCCTGAATTAACGAAATTACGTATTTATTAAAAAAAGTAACTCGTATGTGATTTCAAAGTATGACAATCCTAGTATGTATATTTTTTGGTTAATTGTCATATTGTCAATTGGTTTTAAAATGAAACCCTACTAAGCTTATATGCTAGGCCCATACATGCATGTGCGCTCGACGGTCCCCCTCAGTATGTATTGTTGGTCCACCGGAATTTGACATCAATAAATAGAGCATTTTTCATCTAATCATGCTTTATACAAATACCTTTTATTCGCAAAACCCTACCTTTCTAAACCCATTTTCGTCTTAGTAAATTTTCAAAAATTGTAGGTTAATTTATAGTATAGTGTTATTTTTCTTTTTATTGAATAAGTGGTTTGGTTTGATTTGGTGGTTGGTGCATATATGCATGCAGTGTGGGTGGTGCAATGATATCAGGAATTGGGTATTATGGAATGCTATGGGCAGCCACCAAAGAAGAAGAGGAGAAAAAGGCTGACGATCAAAAACACATTATCAATTCAACTGACTCTTTGGATGACCATTTGAAGGCTCCTCTCTTGCAAAATCAACAAGACGAACAAGTCTAAAATAAATAAAAAAGAAAAAAGAGGATTAATGAGTTTTTGTGCATCAAAATTGTACAGTCACAGGTAACTATCATAAACAATTAAAAATTTCTTCTTTTTTTTTGTCTCATTTTGAATTATTAAAAAAAAAATTGAGTGTATTTTTTGTTTCTAATATGGCCGCAGATTTAAAAGTTGGAGGTGGACCGAACATTGCTTGAATAATTTTTTGGAAGAACATATATCTGGGCATATATAAGAGTTCTATACAATGTTATATATCATGTCAACTCATGGAAAAAAATATCATATCATGTCAAAAGAATACAAGAGGGAGCTAGAGAATTTGCTTTTTCAAGTTATAGAGCAATATTGCTCTGTTTATTTTGTACGTTTTACATCCATGAATGTAACATTTTCAGGCCAAAAGTTTAAAAAAGGGAAAGTGAAAACAAATTGCCACATTATATATATATTTGTTGCATTCGATCATATCATGCGATTAATTCCAATATTCCGAGTGCATTAATTGGACGTTTTTTTTTTCTAGAACTATTTTCGATCCAGAAAAAAAAATTACATTTTCTTGTGTCGTATATTTTCGTGATTTTTTTTAAACCTAGTTGACTAGGGCTGACTATTTGGTTTGACTGTTAGTGGTTGACTGATAGCCCTCGCGTGAGCTGTGACTTTATATATCAATCAATTATTGATACGTCCCCATTGATTATGTATGTATGATTATAGCTTCCGACACGTTAGCTGCATATTAGTGTTGGCTAGGCTTCGCTTTCGTAGTAGTGTGTCATGTGTCAACCTATGTTGGATTAATTACTTTAAATATTACTTAATTTTTGTCTAAACAGTTGTGGATCGTATCGTGCTGGTAGGGTCAATATAATAGAACAGCGCTGATCAAAAAAAAAAAAAAAATATAATAGAACAGCTCGTTCTTAATTCTTATAAATATACTCCATTCACATTGACATTGACATGGTTCCTAATTCTTGTTATTTCCTGTGAATGACATTATATCAGAAATGTTGATTCTAATTAATACGTAGTAATAACTATTATATTTCGAGTGAATAGAATCGCTAGGATGGTTAATTTTCGATCTAAGAATGGGATTAGGCATTGCTGTTTGTAAACTTCAAAACCTCAATAGTTGTTTACATATCTTACAGGAAATCACATAATTAATGACTGTAAAATTCCTTATGCGCGCACATGGCACCGCAGGTAGTAGTTAATTGGTTGAAAGTAAACGCTAGAGTAGCATTTATTGGATCATGAGCCGATTTCAGATTTGAGAAGTGGCAACCAGAATGATAACGCAAAGATATTCAAGAGTACACTAATCCCTAATCCCTAGCTAGCTAATTTTATACTGTACGTATTTCGAGAAACTATTTTAATGACAGATGATTGATTCTTGAACAACAAGGTCGGAAAGTGTCGGTATTCATACGTTCAAGAGGCCAACTTCATATACCACATCCACATCGCAAACAATGCGTTGCTTTCAGTTTTTTATTTATTTATTAAGAAGGGGTTACATACCATAAAAGGAGAATGTTGGGGCGGTATTGGGACCTCTGGTTCTAAACACCGGAACAACAATATCGTTCTCCAGTTTTGATAATGATAAACACCATATGGGAACTAATATGTTTTGTCCAAGTATTTCTAAGGAACACAGGTTCAGTAGAGAACTCCAATGAACGACCAAGGAACACAAGAATTCACGATGAAGAGTTTCTCTCAAAGGAACTCTGAAGAAGATAGTTCCCATCACATGGGAACTCACATGTGCAGACAAAGACCGTCCAACGCAAATCGCGGGATCCTGTCTTGGATAGAACGAAGGCACAGTCTGAGGAACAGACTGTCACGAGTGATCCAACGGTCCGATTGATTCAAGAAGTTGACCTAGTTCAAATCGAAGTCACATGTGAAGATTTACACTTGGGCGGCAAGCAAAGGGCATTTCAGACAACATGAAAGATGTGATTGAAGCCCAAGTACAACCGAGTATAAAGCCAAATGAATAGTGCTAGGTTCAAGCACTTCTCCCAGAACCCACATATACTCCCAGAGAAAGAAAGAAAGAAAGAAGAAGAGAAGTCCCCGGCGGTGAGTGTCTGATCTCGACGACGGCGAAGCTGAAGTTCCCAGGAGCAAGGGAACTTAGATAGTCAAGGTGTAAGGTTTGATTTTCTTTTTTTAGTTGAGTTGTTCGCTTAGGAACTCAGTTGAGAAGATTCACTAGTGTTGCTAGAGTTAGGTAGAACTCGTAGGAACAGATAAGTTTGAATCTGGTTGTTTGTAACTAAGGAACAAGCAATAATACAAGTAAGTCATTCAAAATCCTCCAAGCAGAGGTAGAGGTTTACCCACACAACTAGTTGGTTGTTGTGGGGTTCCTCTATAAGGGAACTGTGTTCTTTACTGTTGTTTCACCTGCTTTTATTTTCTTTCGCTGCCTTGGGAACAGCCTAACCGCCAGTTCCCAAGCTCTCGCTAACCCCTTACGATCCAACAATTGTTATCAGAGCAGGTCGCTCTAGATTTATGTTAGCATCCCAGGTTTCAAAATGGCTCACGAACTCACTCAAGTCGGACAGAACAACAACAAGCCACCAAGGCTTATCACGGGAAGATTCTAAAACTGGCAACGCGACATGAAGAACTGGATGCGGAGCCAGGATTATCAGGCTTGGTGCGTCATAGAGAAAGGGAACTTTGAAGTAGATCCAGCCATCAGGGAAGACTACTCCAAATGGGGACCCAATGAATGGAAGTGCATGGAGGCCAACTTCAAGGCTAAGCAATACCTCAAGAATGCTATGACGGTTCAAGATTGCGACAGGGTGGCTAACCTAGACATAGCCAAGGAAGTGTGTGAAGCCATCCAACAGATGCACATTGGGAACTCTGACCTCAGAGAGGACCTCCAAATGACTGCAAGAAGGGAGTTCTTCAACTTCCAGATGGCAATGGGAGAATCTTTTGATAGTTACCAATCCCGCTTCGAAGGCCTATGCACCAAGCTCGTGGGACTAGGAATCACAAAGGAGGAGATCACCGACAAAATGAAAGTCCAACAACTGTTCAACGACCTGACTGGTGAGTGGGCAAATGAAAGAACTATGTTCAAGGAAAATCCCGAGAACAGAACTCTGTTGCTCCACCAAGTTTTTGGAAAACTGGTGGGACATGAGAAAAGGAAGCAAGACGACAAGGAGCAAAAAAGGGCACACCAAGGGATTGCCCTCAAACTTGAAAAAATGCTCAAGTCAGTTCAAGAGCAACATGAAGAATTTGAACAAGAAGAGGATGAGGAACTGGTCCTAGTAACAAAGGCCCTTCGATCCTTCTACAAAGGAAAGTTCAAAAAGGGAAATGGGAATTCACAGAAAGGACAGAGTTCCCAAAGAAAACCTGTTGAGAAGGACCTCTCGGGCGTCACATGCTAAAAGTGCTACAAAAAGGGACACTTCGCTAAGGAGTGCCCACTGGGAACTGACGACTGAAGACAAGGGAACAAGGCCTACATCGCTACCTGGGACGATGACGAGGACGAAGATCCTGAATCTTGGGCATCCCCTGACATGTGCGCAATGGCCATTGGAGATACCACTGGGGAACAACCCAGTGAGGTAACCACTGAATCTGTTCTTGCTTCCCTATCTAATTATGAAAAACCTGAGTTGCTTAAACTTCTTTCAAATCTTGTCAAAGATAATATTAAACTGCAAAAGAAGCTTGAAAATGTGGAACACACCAATGCCGAGTTAGTTGGCCTTGAACCCTGTTCCAACTGTGTGTCCCTAATCGACAAGCTTCAGTCCTATGTGTCTCACATTGTAGATCTTGAGGATGAGATCAAAACCCTAGAAAGTGATAAGAACACCTTCTTACAAAACCTGAGTAAGAAAGAGGGGAGTCCTGAAGCCTCATGTTCCCAAACCAAATTTGTCCCTGCCAAACACGGGATAGGGTACAAGTCAAAGAGCCAAAGGAAAGGAAAGTCTCCCTTGAGTGAACAAGAAATCCATGAGTGTAGGGCCTTAGAACTTCAGTGTGAAAAACAAAAGAATGCCCACTTAGAAGAGAAAATTCGTGTCTTGGAAAGTGGAGTAAATGGAGAATCAGACTATTACATTAGGAACACCGGGCACAAGCTGTATGTCCAAATAGCCAAGGGAAATGGTTCTAGAGTGTACAACAAGGAAACCATGGATAGGAACAGGATACAAAGACCCCATCCTAAGTACTACCTAGGAGAATACTACAAGACTTGCTGGAATTATGGTGCTCATGGGCACTACAAGGATAGCTGTCCTAAAGCTAAGGCCCAAACCCAGAGGAACCACAAGTATTGGAATAGGCAAAATCTAAAGGCCAACAAATCTGCTAGAGTTCCCACCAGCGGGAATAACCGTAGGAACTTCGCCTATAACAAGTATTCTCGTGACATTAACATTGTTGATTATGTGATGTGTGAAACTGTCTTTCCTTGTAAGGAACCAGGCAAGAGTCATCTTGCCTAGGTCATCAAAAACTAACTTTTCTTGTAGGTGGCAGTGAGGGGGAACAGCACATGGGTCATTGACAGTGGATGTTCGAACCATATGACTGGAAACAAAGACAACCTCACCTCACTCTACCCAAAGGCCGAATGAGGTCATGTGTCCTTTGGCAACAAGAATAAAGGGGAAATCATAGGAACAGGGGAAGTACTACTCAACAAATGATTCAAAATCAGCAACGTTAACTTGGTGAAGGACCTGGGATTCAATCTCTTGAGCGTATCTCAGATATGCGATGAAGGGAACAACATTGTCACCTTTGATTCAAGAGAGTGCCTAGTGATCAACAAGAAGACTAATAAAATCATCCTGAAGGGAAGAAGGTCCAACAACATCTATGTGGTGGATACAGACTTTGAGCCACCAAGGAAACTGTACTTAGCGAGTTCCCTTGATGAAACGGAACTCTGGCACAAGAGATTAGGCCATGCAGGAATCAATCAGATCTTAAAGCTCTATCTACAGGATCTGGTTATTGGCCTCCCTAGAATCAACATCGAGGGAGCTAAGATGTGTGAAGCGTGTGTCCGTGGCAAACAAACCAGAAGTTCCTTCAAACAAAAAAGGGTAGTCATCACAACAAGGCCCTTGGAGCTAATCCACATGGACCTTTGTGGTCCCATGGACACTGAAAGCTACGGAGGAAAGAGGTACATGTATGTTTTAATTGATGATTTTTCAAGGTTTACATGGGTTCTTTTCTTGAGATCAAAATCAGATACCTTCAAAGAATTTGAGACTCTAATCAAGAGGATGGAAGTTAGCATGGGAATCAAGCTCAAGGCACTCAGATCTGACCATGGGACTGAGTTCAAAAACTCAGAGTTCCTAAGGTACTGTGACAACAATGGCGTATCCCACAACTTCTCGGCTCCTCGCACTCCTCAACAAAATGGCGTGGTGGAAAGGAAAAACAGAACCTTGGAAGACATGGCAAGGACCATGATGCTAGAAAGTGGAGTTCCTCCAAGTTTCTAGGCCGAAGCCATCTGCACAACTACTTAAATCCTAAATCGAGCCATGATACGTTCCATGATCAAGAAAACATCATATGAGCTAATCAAGGGAAGGAAGCCTAACATATCTCACCTAAGGACCTTTGGGTGCAGATGTTTCATCCACAACAATGGCAAAGACAATCTTGGGAAGTTTGACCCTAGAAGTGATGAAGGGATCTTCCTGGGCTACTCCTCCCAAAGCAAGGCGTACAGGGTCTACAACAAGAGGACCAAGAAGATAGAAGAAAGCATTCACGTCATCTTCGACGAACAATCTGTAAGGGTGGGATAGAGGCCCAAGGAAAGGGAAATTTGTTCAAACTAGTCAGACAAGAAGAGGAAGACGATGATGATGAACCAAGAAAAAGAGATGAAGACTATCTGAGTGGAAACAACATCCCACAACAAGGAAACAACGAAGGAGATCAAAATTCCACAGAACAAAACTCCTTTCAAGTTCCCTCCTCAACAGAAGAACCACAAGATGCATCAAACTCTCTTGTTCCCTAAAATGACGTTGTACCAGAATCCAGTGTTCAGGGAGAACAACGAGGGAACCCTGAAGAGAATCTTGACAAGAGTCTCAGTGAAGAAGTTGAGCACAACTGTTCCCCTGAAGAAGAGGAGGCTCAAGATACAGATGAAGAGACAAGGGAACAGATTGATGTCTCACATATCCGAACCAGGAACTACCATCAGAAGAGGGATCACCCCATCGATAACATCATCATTCCCTATGACAAAGGTGTTCAAACTCGCTCCTCTCTCAATAATTTCTGTGCTTTTAACGCCTTTGTCTCGCTGGTGGAACCAAAAAGCATCAAAGAAGCTCTAAAGGACCCAAACTGGATCCAAGCCATGCAAGAGGAACTCCATCAATTCGAGAGGAACAAGGTGTGGAAGCTAGTTCCTAGGCCCAAGAACAAGAACATCATAGGAACTCGATGGGTCTTTAGAAACAAGCTTGATGATACTGGGGCTGTAGCAAGGAACAAGGCACGACTGGTGGCACAAGGATACAAGCAAGAGGAGGGAATCGACTACGATGAGACCTTCGCACCAGTTGCACGAATTGAGGCAATCCGTCTCCTCATAACCTATGCAGCTCACAAAGGATTCAAGTTGTACCAAATGGATGTGAAGACGGCCTTTCTCAATGGGCACCTCAAGGAAGAAGTATACGTAGCTCAACCCCCAGGATTCGAAGACGAAAAGCTACCTAACCACGTCTAATTTTTGGAGAGGGCCCTCTACGGTCTTAAACAAGCTCCCCGAGCATGATATGACAGGTTCGCTCAATTCCTTTTGTCTCATGGACAAAACCTTGTTCCTAAAGAAAGAATCTAAGGATATTTTGATTGTGCAAGTATATGTTGATGACATTGTTTTTGAAGCAACTAACGAAACTCTTGTAGAAAAATTTAAGAACCTCATGAGCAGTGAGTTTGAGATGAGTTTCATAGGGGAACTCAAGTTCTTCTTGGGACTCCAAATATCTCAAACTAAGGAGGGAACAAGGATTCATCAACAAAAATACATCAGAGAAATGCTCGTGAAGTATGGGATGGAACACTCCAAGCCCATCGACACTCCCATCTCACCAAATTCAAGGCTTAATGCGGATGAAACAGGTATAATTGTGGACCAAAGAAATTATCGAGGTATGATTGGGTCCCTTCTCTACTTGACTGCTAGTAGACCTGATATCATGTTCTCCGTATATCTTTGTGCTCGTTTTCAAGCTAACCCTAAGGAATCACATCTAAAAGAAGTGAAGATGATTTTCAGGTACCTCAAAGGGAACGATAACTTGTGCCTCTGGTATCCAAGGAACAGTTCCCTTGAGTTCATTGCTTATACAGATGCAGATTTCACTAGGCACCTTGTTGATAGAAAGAGCACATCGGGAATGGCCCAGTTCCTAGGGTCATGCTTAGTCTCATGGGGATCCAAGAAGCAAAACTCAGTGGCACTCTCCACAGCTGAAGCAGAATATGTGGTTGCCGCATCATGCTGTTCCGAAATTCTATGGCTTAAGTCTCAACTTCAGGATTACGGTATGTCTTTTGGCCCAGTTCCAATACTCTGTGATAATACTAGTGTCATTAACATCTCCAAAAATCTTGTACATCACTCTAGGACTAAGCATATAGACATTAGGCATCACTTCCTACGTGATAATGTTGAAAATGGGAACATCTCTATGGAACACTGTAAAACGGAAGAGCAAATTGCGGACATTCTCACTAAAGCTTTAGACAAACGTCCCTAATAGCGTTTTCGAATGCTTCTAGGGATGATAACTCTAAACTAAACAAGTCCTTGTTTGTCTCTCCCTCAATGCCTGACTAGTCTAACTAGAAATGCATGATAGGGAACAGTAGGACTCATTGCTTTCATTTTGCCATATTACTAGTCTAGAGTTCCTTATGTACAGTGGAACATCATTTTTTTTGGCCCAAAGTGATCAACCAGAGTTCCCTTTAACCATCTCTACAAGCCACTATGACGGTTGATCATAAAACCAACCCTAAGCCAAGGGCCAAACAAACGCTTCTCATAAGCCAAACTCTTTATCCCTTTTATCGAGTTGTAATTGTCTGGTTCCCCTTTGAGTTCCCTAGCCTTACAAAGAAATTGAGTGTGAGTTCCCTTAACCTCTCCACTCAATATGACCTTTTAAAAGATCATGGGAACTGGTGTGCATAAGCAAGGGAACACTGATATCTCTGAGAAAATGAAACGTCACTTGGGAAATGGGAAATTGTGTCAGACTCTGAAGCGTTTTGGGCCAAGCATTTGAAAAGTCTTCCCTAGGAAGCAAACGACACGTGTTAGAGGCGTGCTACAGACGATGAAACGCTCCTCCGCATTCATTGGCCAATGGTTATCGAGGTTATTCGTCCTTCCCTTTCTACCCTCGTTTCTCCCCCAAATAAAAACCCCCTTTTCCATTTTTGGGCCCTTCCTCCTCATTATCCTCTGCAACTTTCTCTCTCTGAAACTTACCCTTCACCCATTTCAAGCAAACCTCCAAAAACCGTATCTTCCCAAAAGTTCCCATGGCTCCAGCTCACTCCTTCGAACAAATTCGAGAGTGGATCCACCAAAATCCTAAAACCCTCTTCCTTTCCATGCTTAAAGATATCGCAAAGGAGCAAGACCCTGCCCTTCGTGATGTCTTAGTCGAAGGGTTGTACAACTATGTATGCCCTTTTCTTCCTCCTCCTCCTCCGGCAGAGCAAACCCTAGCGATGCCTTCCTCCACCACCACATCCTCTCAATCTCTTCCTCCTCCTCACCCTACCTCTATCGTCTCCTCCGGAACTGTCATAGTTGACAGTTTCGGATCCGAACTCCCATCCAAACACGACAAACCTAAACCCTCCAAATCAAAATACTCCCATGAATCCAAACGCTCATCCAAATCCAATCACACTTCCTCCAAACGCAAACACTCCCAGATCTCTTCTCCTTCCTGTTACTCGGAACCCAAGAAGAAATCTATCCTCAACATGGAGGAAGTTCTCAACCTTTCTAAACCCACTTCCTTCTCCATCAAACCTCCTCTCATTTTTCCCCTCTTACCCGCCTCTGGGACCTCACAATCCCAGAATCAACCTCCACCACCACCTCTTGTTCACACCTCCCAATCTCAGCCCATCTCTGAGGACTCTGGTCCCAGAGATTCGACAATCCCGTCTTCGTCTCTTCCCATGATTAAGGGAACTTCTAACCCTCCTCCCTCTTCACAATAGAAGACTCCACCACCCACCTTCCCCATTGCCAAATCTCCCACTAATTCAAAACCTGTCTCTGGGAACTCTAGTCCCAAGGCTCCCGTCACCACTCCTCCTCCTTCCACCTCAAAGGTACCTACCCCAAAAAACTCTCCTCTCCATCACTCTTCTTCACCCAATTCTCCCTCAACCGTAAAGCTTCCTTCTCCTCCTTCGGCCAAGCCTTCAATCAACCTCGACTCCGATGAAAATGAGCTGACTATAGCTCAAGTTATCAGCAAGAAGTCCAAGGATCTTCCTCCCATTTTCATGGGAACTGCCGAAGAGGAAGCCCAACTCAACGCTCTCGAAGCAGAACATCGAGGCGTCCTCACAATGCCTCCCGAAGAGCAAGCGGGCAAGGCCCAGGAAGTTGGGAACCCATCATCGTCTGATGGTGCTGGGCCAAACAATAATCAACTTTGAGACGATAACGAGGACATGAGTCTGTCCTCCTCCGAAGAAGAAGGGACCTCAAGCGAAGATATTGAGGACCACTGCCAGGCCGACGCTGAAAAGGAGCCTGTTGTCGTCATAGAAACTCCAGGACACCAACTGGTGGTATCGGAGGGTGCCCGAGAAACAAGGGATCCTCCACTCATGCTTGAAGCGACTGCTTCCCTCCAGCTGAAAAGAAAGACTATTGTCTTCAAGGGGAACAAGAACAAGAAAGGGAAGAGAACTGCTCTCAAGAAGGTTCACATCGCATTGACTCGCAAGATCCTCCCACCTCTCATCCTCTCCGAGCAACAACTCCAAGAACAAGGGCTCGGGGAACTGTGGGACTTGATCAAGGCCCAGGGATGGGAGCACATCTGCGATGATGCTGTGAGTGTCGATCCCTCCCAGGTGCGTCTCTTCTACAACAATTTCGTCGTCCATGAAGAGGGCACCAAGGGAACTCTCTCCCTCAACGGCAATGACTTCATCTTCACGACCTCATCCATTCGCCTTCAACTACAGGTCCTTGTCCAGGGCCTCGAGGCTTTTCCCAACAAAAACTGGGGCGACTACAAGAGCGATGTGATCTACAACGCCATCATGAGGGCCGTGTTCCCAAGGTTGGAACATCGACTCATCACTTGTCTCTTATCGCCAAGTTAGCCCATCAATTCATCATCAATGTGGTGATTCCTCGCCAAGAAAAGCATCTTAACATCAACATTCCCGACGCCATTCTCCTCTATCACTTCCTCCAGAAGATGCCCATCAATCTCCCACGCATAATTTTAGGGCACATGGAGAAGTGCATGGCCTCGGCGTCTCATTCCCTTCCCTACGTTGGTCTGATCAAAAAGCTGATGATCAAAGAGGGCCTCTACGACTCTTCCAAAGCAGAAATGACCATGGGAAGGAAACTGGACATTTCTGTGGTCCAGAAAATGCGTCACTCAAAGCAAGATGAGGACCAGGAGACGCTTGCCTCTGGTGACGTTCCAGAGGTTGGGAACACACAGGTGTTGATACACATTGCCAACACACTGGATAGGATGGCAGGGAACCAAGAAAAGATCATCCACGCATTGAAGAAACTGAGTGAACTCCTGCTCCCGCCAAGCCCATGATCTCCCCTTTTCTTCCCCTTATCCTCAATGTTCCCACAAAATTTCTTGTGTTCCTATGTACATATTTTTGCTTAAGTAATGAAATGGTTGCTAGTATGAATGCGTGTTCCTTTCTTCCTTATTTATGTGTTATATATGTTTTCGATGATGTCAAAAGAGGGAAAGACAAAAAATGCGAGATGAGTTAAGTTGAAAAGATATCACACAATATGCTATAGCTCAGGGGGAACAACTGCATAAAAAGCTAAGTATGAACTCAGTGCTTCACTAGAAGTGGTTTCCTAAGACTTTGCTTAGGAACTCATCTGCATATCATGCTTTGAAATACTTGCTTATTTTGTGATGGGTTTGTCATCATCAAAAAGGGGGAAATTGTTGGGGAGGTATTGGGACCTCTGGTTCTAAACACCGGAACAACGATACCGTTCTCTATTTTTGATAATGACAAACACCATATGGGAACTAATATGTTTTGTCCAAGTATTTCTAGGGAACACAGGTTCAGTAGAGAACTCCAATGAACGACCAAGGAACACAAGAATTCACGATGAAGAGTTTCTCTCAAAGGAACTCTGAAGAAGATAGTTCCCATCACATGGGAACTCACATGTGCAGAAAAAGACCGTCCAACGTAAATCGCGGGATCCTGTCTTGGACGGAACGAAGGCACAGTTTGAGGAACAGACTGTCACGAGTGATCCAACGGTCCGATTGATTCAAGAAGTTGACCTAGTTCAAATCGAAGTCACATGTGAAGATTGTACACTTGAGCTGCAAGCAAAGGGCATTTCGGACAACATGAAAGATGCGATTGAAGCCCAAGTACAACCGAGTATAAAGCCAAATGAATAGTTCTAGGTTCAAGCACTTCTCCCAGAACCCACATATACTCCCAGAGAAAGAAAGAAAGAAGAAGAGAAGTCCCCGTCGGCGAGTGTCTAATCTCGACGACGGCGAAGCTGAAGTTCCCAGGAGCAAGGGAACTGAGATAGTCAAGGTGTAAGGTTTGATTTTCTTGTTTTAATTGAGTTGTTCGCTTAGGAACTCAGTTGAGAAGATTCACTAGTGTTGCTAGAGTTAGGTAGAACTCGTAGGAACAGAGAAGTTTGAATCTGGCTGTTTGTAACTAAGGAACAAGCAATAATACAAGTAAGTCATTCAAAATCCTCCAAGCGGAGGTAGAGGTTTACCCACACAACTAGTTAGTTGTTGTGGGGTTCCTCTATAAGGGAACTGTGTTCTTTACTGTTGTTTCACCTGCTTTTATTTTCTTCTGTTGCCTTGGGAACAGCCTAACCGCCAGTTCCCAAGCTCTCGCTAACCCCTTACGATCCAACAGAGAAGAAGGATATACATGATATAAGATTGTTTAATTACACCCAAAAATTCCAACATGAACCAAAAAAGCCAACGAGTGGCCACCAAGCATACAAGAAATAAATACAAGAATGAACCAAAAGCGCCAGAAGAGGCCTAAACGATGCCGAGATGTCGAAGCCATCTTGCATCAGATGCGGTAGTTTTCTTAGGCTTCCTAGCATGAATATATTCTTGGATATGTTTCTTGATTCTTTGAACACAAAGGCCTGTATTCAGGAACACATCGTTGAAGATGGTATCGTTGCGAATTTGCCAGATGTAGTAGATGTAAGCAGTGAAGAAAGCAATTCCAGTTTGAGTAAAAATCGTAGTATGTTGTGGTTCATTGAGCCATTGGATCCACTCTTAAGATCAGAAAACCAACGACAAATGTGCATCCAACTGAGAAGTCGTTGGAGGATGATGAATGAAAAGCTGCACTCGATCCATTAGTGCATGTCACGAATTTTGCTCTTTTTTCAAGGATTTGTACTACCCTTAGTCGATTCTACTTGCCTAGAGTGGCTTCATTGTTGACCCATACCCTTAGTCGTTCACGGCTGTCATTTCTTTTTTAACAGTATCTCGAGATACCGATCTTATTTATGTATAAAAAAATCAAATAGGAAATTAAGAAATAACGTAAGGGTCAAGTTTTGTTAGTCGAAGATGTAGGAGATTACTAAATCAAACAAATATTGTATGAGCTCATCAACATCTAGATGTAGGAGATTCTTTCAATGGTGAATGACATATTGGTGAATATTTATAGGGGAAAGTCTCCATCTTGTTGAATGAAGTTGATCAAGCTTGCACAAGTCACTAGTACGTCGTTGAATTAATTCAGAATGTTCTAGTTAAGCTGAGTCAGTATTATCATAGTTTGAATTAGTCTTTATTTGTTCCTGAATTCTAGGAAGCTGAATTGGTCTAGTTTGTTAGCACTTTTATCTAGATTTGTAAGCAGTTTAATGAGTCCATTAAGCCACATTTTTAGGCAGTCATTGTTAGTGTCAACGTGTGCAAGAGTTTGTTATTTGTACTTGCTATTTAAGCCTTGTTCTGTTCTTAAATTAAATAGTGCAATTCAGCAAATATTTGTGTCTTCCTTTCTCTATTTTGTCAACAATTGGTATCAGAGCGAGAGAGTAATTATCCAGGGGCTTGAATGAAAGATTTGAGTGTTTCGTGTGAGGATTCAAACACAGGGAAATACATGCAGAGTATAGAGAGCAATGCAAGGTAACAATGGAAATGGCAATGGGAACTCAATTACCCAGTTCCCGATTTTCAAAGGTGTGAATTACCATTTTGGAGTTTGAAGATGAAAATGCTCTTCAAATCCCATGAACTTTGGGGCATTGTTGAAGATGGCTTCATTGACATCGAAAATGGAGAACCAGATCAAGATTTAAGGGAGAAAAGGAAGAAGGATGCAAAAGCTTTGTTCATCATTCAACATGCTTTGGATGATGAGGTATTTCCTAGAATTGCAGTTGCCTCAACATCAACGGAGGCATGGAGTACTCTGAAGAAAGAGTACATGGGAGATAAGAAAGTAATCATGGTGAGATTACAATCTTGAGAAGGGAATGTCAGTCCTTTCAAATGAAGGACAAAGAATTTGTCCAGGAATATCTCTCGAGGGTCTCAAGTACTGTGCAACAGATGAGATCTTATGGTGAAGCGGTCAAAGCTCAACAAATGGTGTCTCACTAAGAAGTTTTACCATGTTGTGGTTGCAATAGAGGAATCCAAAGACATGGAAACCTACACATTTGATGAGTTGATGGGCTCCCTTCAATCTCATGAAGACAGACTTTCCAAAGGAGAGGATAAGAAGGAGGAGAAGGCCTTTCAAGCTAAGGGAGAGTCTTCTAACAAGGAGAAGAGTCATCAACCATCCAACAGAGGCAGAGGCAGAGGTGGCTACAGGGGTAGAGGCCGAGGAAGAGGCCAATCCAATGATTACATCAAGAGGAAGCAAATATTTCCTGTTGATAACAAATGATTATCAACAGGAAATACTTGCTTCCTCCTAGTGAGTCTGGATTGGCCTCCTAGTGAGGGTTGTATTATATTTGTGTGGGCCTATGCAAACAGACTCACTAGGAGGAAGCAAATATTTCCTGTTGATAACAGATGATTACAACAGGATGTCATGGGTGTATTTCCAGAAGACAAAGTATGAATCTTTTGAAATTTTCAAGAGGTTCAAAGCACTGGTGGAGAAGCAAAGTGGGAAATCAGTAAAAGCACTAAGGACTGACGGAGGAGGAGAGTTTGTTTCTCAAGAGTTCTACAACTTTTGTGAAGATCATGGCATCAGGAGGGAATTAATTGCTCCATACACACCTGAGAAGAATGGCGTGGTTGAGAGAAAAAAGAGAATTGTGGTAGAGATGGCTAGATGCATGTTGAAAGCAAAAGAGTTGCCAAATGCATTCTTGAGTGAAGTTGTTGCTACGGCTGTGTATGTGTTAAACATCTCACCAATAAAAGTTGTAAAAAAACCCAACACCTTTTGAGGCTTGGAGAAAGAAGAAACCTTATGTTGGCCATCTTAGAATATTTGGCTACATAGCTTATACTCTGGTGAATTTGAGGGCAAAGCTTGATGCAAAAGCTGAAAAGTGCATCTTTGTGGGTTACTCAACTCAGTCTAAAGCCTACAAGTTGTACAATCCCTTAGATGGCAAGATTATCATTGGTAGAAATGTGATATTTGATGAAGAAGCAAGCTGGAAATGGAATCAACAAGAGAAGAGAAGCATAGTTCAGCAAAGATCAGTGGTGTTGGATGAATTTGATGAACCACTTGGTGTGCCAACACAACGATCACCACCATCAACACCAAGTGATTCAAAAACATCACCAACCAGCCAGAGCACCTCACCATCTCAGTCATCTTCATCAGAAGAAACTCCTCCACTCCGAGTAAGATCTCTAGTGGCTTGGATATCTATGAAACTTGTGATTTTGCCTTAGTTGCTACTGAACCTAATGGTTTTGAGGAAGCTGTGGGTCAATTTGAGTGGCAAGAAGCAATGAAAGAGGATATTAAGTCCATTCAGAGGAATGAAACATGGGAGTTAATGAGGTTACCACTGGATAAGAAAGCAATTGGCCTTAAATGGGTGTATAGAACTAAGTACAACTCAGATGGAAGCATTGCAAAGCACAAGGCACAACAAGTTGCAAAGGGATATGCTCAGCAAGAGGGTATATATTATGAAGAAACATTCTCACATGTCACTAGATTTGAGACAATGAGGATAGTTTTGGCTCTAGCTGCACAATGGGAACTCCAAGTGTTCCAACTTGATGTTAAGTTTGCATTTCTCAATGGAGAATTATAGGAGGAGGTGTTTGTGGAACGACCTCAGGGATTTCAGAAAAAAGGTGAAGAAGAGAAGGTGTACACGTTGAGAAAGGCTCTTTATGGCTTGAAGTAGGCGCCAAGAGCCTGGTACGGCAAAATTGACTCATTCTTCATCAACACCTGTTTCAACAGAAGTGAAAATGAGCCTACCCTCTATGTGAAGAAGCAAGGTACAAATAAATTCATCATAGTCTGTCTATATGTTAATGATATCATTTATCTTAGCTCTTCACTTAGCATGCTAAAAGAGTTCAAAGGGTCAATGATTTTTGAGTTTGAAATGATTGATTTGGGAGTCTTGAAATACTTCCTTGGATTGGAGGTAAGTCAAAGGAGATTAAGTCTATTCAGAGGAAGAATGGAATCTTCTCATGAATTCAAATGAGAAGCTGCAAAAGCAAGATGAAACAGACAATGCAGATGAAAGAATTTTCAGAAGTATGGTAAGAGGGTTGAATAATCTCACACACACTAGACCTGACATTGCATATAGTGTTAGTGTTGTGTCGAGATACATGCATTGTCCAACTAAACAACATCAAGGAGCAGCTAAAAGGATCCTAAAATATGTGGCAAGATCTCTGGATTATGGCATTTGGTATGCAAGCATGAAGAACTTCAAGTTAAGAGGGTATACAGACAGTGACTGGGCTGGTTGTGTGGATGATAGAAAAAGTACATCTGGATCAGTGTTTGATCTAGGCTTTGGAGCTATAACTTGGAGTTCAAAGAAGCAGGATATTGTGGCTCTCTCTTCATTTGAGGTTGAGTATATAGCAATGGGAGTTGCAGCTAAGCAAGCTTTGTGGTTGACAAAATTGTTGAAAGATATGTGTTGTGAGCAACGAGAAGCATTGAAGATCTGGTGTGACGACAAGTCCACCACTACTACAAAATAGGGCTTTTAGCCCGGACGTTTTTAGTAATATAAACCGTATATTGTATAAAAATGGTTTGGACTTCAGTTTGGTGTAATAATAGGTTATATAAACCGGACCTATTAAACACGCCTGGTTTAATAAAGTTTGATCATATAGCGCGGACCTGAACACATCCGCGTTAAAAAGTGCAGTATAAAACGACATCTTACACCCACTATATAGCTCGGATATGTGTACCTCTGGGCTATAAACTCCCTACTATATAGCTCAGATATATAACCTCAGTGCTATAAACTCCCCACTATATAGCCCGAATATATGTGCCTCCGGGCTATAAACTCTTGTCATATTAAATAGCCCGAATAAATGTGATTTGCGTTATATTAGGTGATTTTTTTTGTAATATTCCATTTTATTTTGTTCATTAATCCCTGTATATAATATCAAATCAAATACACTCCAATAATACCTATTTTCATCACAATCACCATTCACTACAAAATTATATAACTCCAGGACACATAATATAATCCATCATATTCACCATCCACTCAAAATGTTGCACAAGTGCAGAACAAACATTGTCACTACTTAAAGAAACAATCTTCACGAAGTTTGAGGAAACTAGAATTCAGAAAGGAACACAAACATTGTCACTAGTAATTTAAGTTTGCATGTTCTCATTAACAAACCAGCTGAAAACTAGACTTAAAAAAACCTTTGAATAGCAGAAGAAGCAACCGCTTGTGAATCATCAAATTTGCACATTTAGTGTACACACCCTTGTGACCAATAGCCCACTTTTAATTTGATCCAACCAAATCTGCACATTCAACCATATGCTAAATAATACATTCAGCCAAAATTAGTCCACATCCCTTAAGATTTACTTCCTATATATATGACATAGTAATAACTAATATATCTTACCTATAGAAGAGTAAAAAATAATCTAACAACTCCTTTCAAAGTTCATCAATGTCTCCATGTAGTCTTATCATCATACCACTAAAATATCAAACATAACAAATTTGAATTAGTATGGTTGTCAACACCTAATAAATTAAAAAATAACGCTATCACGTACATAATGCAAAATTTAGCTAAAAGTTGAAGAATTAAAGAAGTGCAAAAATGTCAACTTTCTTCTATTTTTGTGTGTACTATCTTGCTTTGTTCTTGTAAGAATGTTATATTACAAACCCTGGGGATTGAATTTAACTAAATCCTAATGATGGATAATATCTATGTTGAATAATTCAGCATGTCGAATACCATAAAGGGATACTTGCATGCAAAGAATGCCAAATCTGATGATAGATGAGCTGCAGAGATGCATGTTCAGCCTTCTTTTTAATTGAAAATGAGATTCTATCTTAGTTATTACATTTGGGTAGTTGTATTTTATATCTTTGATTATTTGTGAATTGGTTTAACACTGCTAGATTGTGCTAAACCTTGTTCATCATCAAACAAGACCTAGAATTCTAGCTAAAATGAGTAAGAGAAATAGAAAATCCAGATCTTGCTTACAAGCTTTAGGGGTTGTAACTTGTTATAGCATGCATAAATGAATTGAATTGAAAATTCTAGGGTTATATCTCAAAACCATCTGAAAAAGAAAAACGAAAGGCATGCTTGATTAACTCACCTTGACAAGGATAACTTTAGCAATTTTTTGAAAAAGTAGAACATCCTTCATGAACTTTAAGACATAATATCCTGAATCAATTGTGTCTTGCTGACGAGGACACTATTAGTTATTACAAATGTATGTATTATGTTAAAATATAGATCATATAATCTTAATGCAATATAATATTAAATTTAGAAAATCTAATCATCATATTACCTTAATACAATGCCATAAAGTTTGATTTCTTGGTGTTTTCCTGCCCATTCTGGTATATTTTAGTTTAAAGCTCTTGTTTAAAACCATAATTTTTGGTAAGGATCTGAGTATAAAAATATCATACTTTATTTTTTATAAACAAACACTTATAATGCAACTATTGATTCAACATATTTCTCTACTTTTTCTTGACGTGGATCAATCCAATAAGCATGGCCCATGTAAGGATTCAACAAGATCAACACCCAATTATACCTACATATATGTATTTATGTGAGAATGCTTAAATATCTATGAAAGATTAAAAAACTAAATATTGGTTACCTAAAATGATATGGTGCGATAAATATCTTATCTTTGACATCGCCTTTCATCGTATTTGCAATATAAGCAGCCCTTTTTTCAATGCCTTGGCCCAATAGAGATATTTGAGTAGGACAAAGGAATTTGAACATGTCTTTAACTCCTTTGAAGTGATTGTCAAATAAATTTCTACAAACACAACAACCACAAATCAATTCGTGAAAATAAACACGAGTTCTTACTTATTTACCAAAATACTAAACAAGAACTTACCTAATATATAATATCACATGAGAAGCTGCAATCTCTTTTCTATTGAGCCATCTTTCAATCTCCTCCTTGCCAATTTCAAGCTCAGGATGCTCATATTGAAAATTTTCAGCAACAACTTTAATTTTTCACACATTGTTTCCATTAAATTCCTCTAATAACCATTGATAGGTTTCCGAAAGACTTGGCTCTAATTCAACTTCAGTTGGGCCGATTACTGATTCGCTTGTCATAGTCTTTTCCTTCACCTTTTCCCTCAATGCTTCTGTTTCAGGGCACTCCTTACCCTTGTTCATTCAATACATTGAAAAAAAATTAGAATGCAGATTAATGTTACAAAAAATATGTACAACAGTAGCACCAGAATTCAGAATATTCATCCTTTGAACATTTTTTACAGCACATTCTAATCAAACCAGAAAGTTAGTAAGGCCTAACTTATGCTGAATTCAGTTGAGAGAGATCAACTTCTTATATCAAACAGTAAACCAGTGAAACACATCAAACATACACTAGATTCATTTCAAATGAAACCAATCTATATCTCAATTCAGTTGAGAGAGATCAACTTATATTAGATCCTAAAAAACTTCATATAGAAGGAAGAACAAGATAATCAGATTTAGTTAAAGAGGGACAACCATCATCTTAATCATGACACAAGCATCATCTTAATCATGGGCAGGCATCAGATAAGGTCCATCTTAATCATGGAACAAGGGCCAAACATGGACAATCTAAACTAACAACTTACCTCAATAGGATCCACAAGATGGTCGGGCCACGCAATAAATTGTCATATAGAATCTCTCACTTTTTTAACCTCATCAGTAGGGTGTGGCACCACAACAACACCTTTTATAAGAGTGACTACTTCGACTCTCAAATAACCACTCTCTAATGCTTGATCATGAACTACCCCCACACCGTTAGAAGAACGATAAAATTTTCCTCTTGCAACTGTTTGTTTGAGATCCGGCCAAAAAAGCTCACATGATTTCCACTCCTAAGAAATAAAAAATATTTCAAGTTCAATAAAAAAATAAATGAATATTATAACACAATCAGTTATAATATACTTACAGATTTGTTTGATTCAATAGGGACCTTCTTAGGGATAGAACAAGATGCTTTGCCACTTTGTACACAAGGAACCCGAGGAATTGGAGTAGAAAGCACATGCATATCTTGAGGTGAGGGCCCTTCTTTGCTTGTTTGTCTCAAATCCATCAACTTGTGAATGACAAGTTCAAGTGCCTTAGTAAATTTAGACTGCATGACATTCATTTGATCCTTGAGTTCGGAAATAACAACCTCTCTAGTTTCAGTTGCTTTAGATGAAGACGCCCCTTTGGATGAATGAGGCCAATATTGATTGATCACAACATCTTGACCAACCCCTCTAACAGGTCCAGGATGCTCAAGCTTACCTAATGCCAATGCTAGCACATCTTTTTACCCAGTGGTAATAAGCTCCCCAGAAGCTTCTTGTTTCATGTAACGATGTTGTCCTCATAATGAAATGAGCTTAAAAAATACTCAAAGCAAACAGATTTTGGCTTAAATAAACAGATTTCTAGAATTCCGACACATCAGAATGTTGTTTAAAAAATAAAAGGAATGTGCAGCAACAACAATTGTTTAATAAATATCTAAAAAAACTCGAATCAAACAGCTCTACAAAAGCGAGAACATCAAAATGTGCAACAACAACTTCATATACAAGAACATCTGTTTTCTGTCATTATTTCTACTGCATTTGCAATTTCTGGCTTTTTTAATCAATTTGTTGCTTAAATTTATTTAGCTAAGCATTTTGAATTGAATCTTGTGTTTTTGATGTCTTTTGGGGAATGTGTAGGTACATGGGAGTGAAGATGCTAAGAGAGAGGCCATGACCTAAAGCTGGGGTTTGAGTGGCCAAATTAACAAGTGTGAAAGTAGTGCATAAGAGAATTTTTGCTTTAATGTGTGGATTACAAATTATTAGCAAGTGACCAAAAGCTGATCATTAGTATTTATCAAACTATCTTGTTGCCTATATGAGACTTTGTACTAATAGCTATTTAACCCTAAGAAACTAAGTAATGATTTATAGTTGACTAGTGATTCATCATGTTTAACCCTAAAAAAAACTGTTCCATCAGAATCGGTCCATTATTTTAAAACATCAGAAATTCAATCCCAAATTCATACAACAAGAGAAATTCAGTTCGGATTTTGTTTAAACCACTTGCAACAATAAAACATGCAAATCAGTCCATTATTTTAACAAAATAATTGCATTTAAAATGCAACTTACTAGTTTCTCAATGACTGGTTGTGCTTTTTGATCATAATCTCTGGATTTTTTTCCCTTGCTTTCATCCATAAGATTGATCGGGACACATCAGAACCCGGTTCCATATTATGCTCATCGTTCTAAAATAAGAAAAATATTACATTCACATTAATAAATTCATTATAAGCCAACTACATAAATAAACACATCAGAAAAAGGATGCATGATGGAGTATGTATTCAACTACTTACATATTCATCCTCGAGGATAGCATAACCCTTACGAGACACCGTATAAGTATAATCAATTAGGTGTGACAGATTTCGAAATTTCTCACTTTTGGCCTATCATAACCATATTAACATTGCTTAGTATGTGAGCACAAGTATTTGCAAGCTGTCAAAATCAATGAAACATTATATGTGAACACAAGAGATTGAATGGTCACCTTAAACTCTTCTGATTGTCGAATTTGAAGAAATTTAGTCCATTGATCTTTAGTGATGTACTTGTCATAAATGGTTGGAGGTTTGGTACGAATCTCACATGTCTTCTTATCCACCATATATTGTCCACCCAAGTCTGTTTTGAATTGCCTCCATAATGCACCCGCATTTTTCACAACCCAATCCTTTAGCTCAATTGGAAGTATAAAGCCATCCTTGAAGTATACACAAAACAAAAAAAACATACTTAGAAAGATTATAAGTACAATACTTATTGTAATAGTTATAAAATTATGCATGTGGTTATTACCAAAACATCTTCCGAAATAGCATCTTTTTCTTCTTCTGAAACAAGCCCCCAATTACCTATAGTGATTGGAACCCACTTCTTTGTTGTAGTGCCAATAATAGAATTCTTGTCCTTTTGACTAGAAATGTGCATTGCTTGAGCAACTAATGTCACACCACTATTTTGCATTGTGCTTTTGTCATCTCTTTCTTTGATGTAAAAAGTACAATTGTTGATGACAAATCTAGTGTAGCCCATCACTTGGTACATTGGTCCTTTAGACAATAGTTTTAAACTCGTAGATACTTCTTCTCCTGACCTTATTTTCTCAAAAATACAAGTTCTAAGCCAGTCAACGAAGGTACGATTATGCTCATTTGTGATCCAGCTATCATTCTTGGCAAATCTTGGATTTTGGTTTCACACATATGCCATGTGCTCTACAACATAAGGCTGGACTTCCTTCATGTTGTGAAGAACATACAAATGTGCTAGAGTCCAATCTGTACGATCAATGTTAACAACTTGATACCCCAAAGTCCCCCTCCAATAAGATTCTATTGAATATTTAGACTTTGGGAGACCAATGGCTTCCACATCTCCTAAATAATCAGTAAAAAATTCAACAGCTTCTTCAATTACATATCGTTCAGCAATGCAACCTTCAGGATGACTTCGATTCATGACATACCTTTTTAAAATTTTCATATAACGCTCAACAAGATACATATATTGCAAACAAACAGGCCCACATAGTTCAACTTCCCGAGCCAAGTGAACAATTAGATGCACCATAATATCGAAGAATGAAGGAGGAAAATACATCTCTAGTTGACACAAAATCAGAACAATGTCGTTTTGTAAATCTACCAACTCAGAAGGATCAAAAACCTTACTACAAACTCTCTTGAAAAAGAAGCACAGATTAATCATCACATTCCTTACATGCTTCGGCAATATGGATCGAATGGGGACCGGTAACAAATATTGCATTAATACATGACAATAATGAGACTTCATGCCTATCAACTTCAAGTCTTTCATTGACACCAGATTACTAAAATTTGAAGAGAACCCATCTGGAACTTTGATATTATCTAAAAAGGTACATAGAATTTCTTTTTCATGCCTTGACAAACTGTAGCATGCAGGTGGTAGATAAATGGGTTTTCCAATTTCATATGGTTGCAATTCTGGTCTCATATCTAACGCCTTATAATCCATTCTAGCATTGATACCATCTTTCGTTTTTCCTGGTATGTTTAGCAATGTACCAACCAAGTTATCACAAACATTCTTCTCAATGTGCATTACGTAAAGACAATGCCTTATAAAAAGATCTCTCTAATAAGGAAGCTTAAAAAATATGGATTTCTTCTTCCGCCCATCAACACCTTCGTTCTTGGATTTTTTTTTCCAAATGTGACATTTATGTTTTTCACCATAGATAGAACCTCATCTCCACTTAATGGTATTGGAGTTGCTGTGTCACAAGGAGAGCCATTGAAAGCTTTACGAAGTCTCCTATATCGGTGATCCTCCTTTAAGAAATTACGATATTCCGTATAAACGATCTTCTTACTACATGGCAAGTGAACAGAATCAGTTTCAAGTCCACAATGAGGACATGCATTGTAACTCTTCACACTATGTCCTGCAAGATTTCCAAGTGCAGGAAAATCGTTTATTGTGCAAAATAACATGGCTCGAAGAAGAAAATTTTCAGAACGATATGCATCATGTATTTCAATGCCCATGGTCCACATATCTTTCAAATCTTCAATAAGAGGTGCCAAATAAACATCAATATCATTTCCCGGTTGCTTCGGCCACGAAATTAACAAAGACAACATCATGTACTTGCGTTTCATGCATAATGATGGAGGCAAATTGTAAATCATCAACACAACTGGCCATGTGCTGTGACTAGTGCTTAGATTTACATAAGGGTTCACTCCATCAGTAGAGAGTGCAAGATGAAGGTTTCTATCTTCAACTCCAAATTGAGGATGCAGTGTATTAATTGTCTGTCACTGCTTAGAATCTGTCGGGTGTCGAATTTTACCATCCTTTACACTTCCATCAGCATGCCAAGTTAAATTTTTAGCATCCTCGGGGTTTCCAAATAGACGTCTGAACCTTGGCCTTATAGGAAAATACCATAGAACCTTAGTTGGAGAGCTATTGTCCTTGTATCGTGGTTCACCGCAATCAACATTTGGGCAACTTTGCAACGATGCATATTCCTTCCTGTACAAAATGCAATCGTTTGGACAAGCATGTATCTTCTCATATTCCATGCCCACTTAGCGATGCAGCTTCTTGGCCTCATATGTACTGCTAGAAAGGGAGTTTTCTTTTGGAAGAATTTCTTCCAATAGCTCAAGCAAAGCTGAAAAACTCGCATCATTCCATTCATATCCTGCTTTCAAATGATACAATTTTAGCACAATAGACATTCTGGTAAATCTAGTGCACCCAACATACAATGGCCTTTCAGCATCATTCAAAAAATTCTCAAACATATCCGGACAATCGATAAGAATCTCTTGAACGTCATCTATCATATCATCTAGTCGATCTCCTTCGGAAGTACTAAAGTTGTCGACTTGTGTTCTCTCCATGCGAAATCCATACTTTCTAGTCAGGATTAATGCCATCACGAATTAGATGATCTCTAATAACACTAATCTTGTACTTTCTTGAATAACCACACTTTTTGCACGGACATATAAATCTCTCAAGATCAGGACCATGTTCAATGGAAAACTTAATAAATGACTCCACCCCCTCTACATATTTAATAGACATACGATTCACTAACATCCAAGATTTATCTACCATTCTACATAAAGTCAAAAACATCATAGCATAAAATAAACATTTATGTCAATTTAAACTTTGACAGTTCAAAACGATAACTAATTTTTAATCATGGTGGTGTCTAAGCTATATACACATATCATTCACATTTCATTCACGCATCAATTTTCTAGGAAAAATACAAGTTTTACTCCACAGTTTTACCAACATATGAAAGCAAAACATGATGTAAATCAACATGTATTTTCTTCAGTTTGACTAGTGACTCAGCATGTTTAACCCTAAAAAACTGCTCCATCAGAATCAATCCATTATTTTAAAACATGAGAAATTCATTCCTAAATTCATATAGCATGAGAAATTAAGTCCGAATTTTTTCTTCTTCAGTTTTAGAGTTATGTTTTATAGTGATGTCTAATCTGAGTACAAATATACTCCAAAGTTAAATAGATAGAAAGAAAACGCTAGTATAACCATAAAAATTCTATTGCCAAGGATGAAGGAGTAATAGAATTATGTCATAAATAAAATAATTAGGCAAAATTAAAGAGAGTATTACCTCAACAATGACAATTATTACAATCTCCCAATTCAAACAGAAGTGATCCCTCAAATTTTAGCAAAATTACTAGACAACAATACTTGTATGCAAATTAAACCAAATTAAATGAATTAATGGGAAAATAATTACTAGATAAAACCTATCAACTTAAAGAAGTATTTACACATTCTCATACTTATCAATTCAATTTATATTACCCGAGGTGCAACTAAGAAATGGCTTGCCCGGTCTCAATTGGAAAATCTGTTGAGCAGCAATGCAAAAACCGCTAGCAAAAAATGGAGAGAGAAATTTTATAAATTAGATTTGTAAAACAAATATAATCCAATATAAGTATATAACATAGTACTATGTGGAAAAATACAAACATCAGACAAAAAAAGCAAAAAATAAACAATCCAAACTAAAATAAGATGACTACTTAAGTCTCTCACATTATTAAAGCTTCTACTTGGACCCATAACATAGTAAAGTTTGCAGAAAGAGCCTAGATAGCTACTGACTCAAAGTAATGAGAATTAAGATTTTAATATTTAATGTCAGCCAAGTTCACATAAAGAGCCTATCTAGCTATTGACAAATATAGTAGTATGAAATATGGAAATGGGGAAGGGCTAGTTTTGTGAAGCCATATTTTTGGTTAAAAAGGGCTACTTTTGTGAAGCCATACTTTGCATTTGAAGAAACATGCATTTATCAAGGAATTTCATGAGAAGCAGGAACAACTGTAATTTTTGTTAAAAAGGGCTAGTTTTGTGAAGCCATACTTTTACGTGTAGTTACAACATCTGACCAAAAGAAAAGAGAACGGCTTCTAAATTATGGAGATCAATATACACTAAGAAATGATTCCCAAAGCTTAATTTGTACAGTTTAAAGAAACAAACAAAGCGTACTAGATACTCCCACGTAAGTTATGGGAAGACAGCAAACTTATATTCATAAATTAAACAAACAAAACTTAACTTGCACAATTTAATTAAAGTGCTTACACTATAATATTTGCAATGCAGAAGAAGAAAAGGAATTTGAAGGTGAAGAAAAGGAAGGGATTGAGTCAAAGGCCAAGTGCGATGATGACGTGGCTGAACCGTTGGCTCATGAGGCTAAGGCTTGATTGCATTAGAAAGGAGTGATTAGTGATGTCTGGGATGTTTAGTAACATCTTGTTGTAGTTTCAGTTTGAGGGTATTTTTAAAGTCTAAAAGACTCAAAATCTTTTGGGTTTATTAGGCTTTGATGTGCACTAATACAATGGTTGCATATTTATGTGCATGATTCCTACTAGTAATTTGCTTGAATAATCTCATTTCCTCACAAGATTTCCATCTCAGGAAGTGTGATTATGGTGTGATGGGTTTTAAGCATGAATACGAGTGTTTTTTGTTAAAAAATTGAAGAAATTTAGCAATGATCCTCATTTATGAATTAAACAAGAACCAATGCACCTGACCACAACTATCCAAGCACCGAATCCATAATATCGATTAATGAGACTTCTAGTTCATCTTACACTTCAAATTTTTAAGGGCAACAATACTTATATTAAGGAAGCTACTGATTCTAGCAGATTTAAGACTTCTAATTCATGTTATTTTCTGAAAATAGACTAGCAGAGGACAAGGATAAACAATACTTATGTTAAGGAAGCAAATCATATCATATACTTAATCAAGAACCAATAAACAATACTTGATTTTGCTACTGATTCTAGCAGATTTGTTTTCTAGATTTGAAGTACAATACTTATATTAAGGAAGCTATTAATTCCACCGAATCCAAAAGGTTAACAAATACTTGAAACATTCAACAACCATCTAGCAAATCTAAGGATAAAAAATATGAGATTATTGGATCAAAACTGAAAGTGGTCTTATAAAAAAACAAATTGCCATGAGACTTACATTAGAAACTTTGACAGAAGTACATACATTCCTTGGAGCAACTTGATCGATCTCTTTCAATCCCATTGAACGAGCTACAACCCTTTGAACGCCATTCCCACTAAGTTCCTTGGACTTGGCAATATGTGCTTCTTGCCCTTCGAGTCTGAAATGGCAGGTTTCGGATTCAGCCCTAGAAATTCAAACAGAAAAATCAATCTAGAAACTAAACAATCTTGAAACTAAAAAGTAAGAGAGAGATAGAGAGAGGATCATTGAAGATGAAGATAACAACCTCTTTAACCATGGAAGACGTATGGCAAGTGAGATGAGAGAAATGGCGACCTTCTTCTTGCCTTTGCCCAACAAATCGTAGATTAGGGAGTAAAAGAGCAAAAAAGGAGCTTGAGCACAGCAAAAGATCAGAGATTAGGTTTAGGGGCTCATGAAATTGAAGTTTAAATCGATTGGGAACAAGGTTAGTGGCAGAACTTAGGTTTATGGATTGTAATTGGAGGAAGCTTCAAGATCAGAGATTGGGAACAAGGGTAGCGCGGCAGAACTTAGGTTTAGAGATTTCACGAGGTCGCGAGAAGTTGCCCGCTTCTTTATTTGAGGGTTAAAAAAACCCCACGAGCTTCAATTTTTGGCATGCCTCACACACACAGAAAAAGGTCGGTGTATTATTTGTGCTATTTTTATTTCAATCACTTTAATAAACCGGAGATTACCAATAAAAATATGTCGGCGCTATTAAAAAGTGCATCTCACGTGAGCCATGTAAATAAATAAATCGGGCATTCATATTACCTCCGGGTTATTTCTCTTTTTTTAATTTAAAAAGAGTGAATAATCTTGGTATTTATTTGTGTTTTATACCGGGTATTTAAGGTCCGTGATTTAATTCCCACGAGTTAAAAGATCAATTTTGTAGTAGTGCACAATACCTATGGAGAAGAACTCTGCATTTCATGCTAGAACAAAGCACATTGATGTGCAATACCATTTCATTAGAAAATTGGTATCTGAAGGCAAGGTTGAACTGCAATTTTGTGGAACTGATTTTCGGAATGCTGACTTGTTCACTAAAGCCTTAAATCAAGTCAAGCATCAGCACTTTATGCAAGAGATTGGTATGTGCAAGCTTGGATCAAGGGGAGGTGTTGAATGAAGTTGATCAAGCTTGCACAAGTCACTAGTCGTTGAAATTCAAAGTGTTCTAGTTAAGCTGAGTCAGTATTATCATAGTTTGAATTAGTCTTTGTTTGTTATTGAATTCTAGGAAGCTGAATTGGTCTAGTTTGTAAGCACTTTTATTTGGATTTGTAGGCAGTTTAATAAGTCCATTAAGCCACGTTTTTAGGCAGCCATGTTTAAGCCTTGTTCTGTTATTTGTACTAACTATTTAAGCCTTGTTCTGTTCTTCAATGAAATAGTGCAATTCAGCAAATATGTGTGTATTCCTTTCTCTATTTTGTCAACACATCGCACATTTGAATTGCATATGATTTTGTCTATAAGCCTAGATCGGAGACCGGATAATTGAAACCGTAGTCTTAACGTTTTAATTGTATGCAATATGGAAAAATTAAAGATGATAAACTAAGCAAGCTTTAAAAGATGATGGGTGACTTGAGAAAATACTCAACAACAG
Organism: Fallopia convolvulus; assembly: GCA_964016875.1. Lineage (NCBI taxonomy): Eukaryota > Viridiplantae > Streptophyta > Magnoliopsida > Caryophyllales > Polygonaceae > Fallopia > Fallopia convolvulus. The sequence goes on from OZ024735.1 coordinate 21,591,106, forward strand.
AATCACGACATATATACAAAATGCATGCTTAAAGAGGATACATTACCAAAGTACAATATAAAGTAAACATCTTATTTTATAGCATGCATGAGCATGAGGATATACACCACTCAAAAATCAACACCGGTTCGTACATGTTACATATATACGATGAATGATCGAACACATCTCATAGGGTCATCAACTATCCGATAAGTCCGAGATGATCTATCCCATCAAACTCGACACGGATATCTGTTTGCTCCAACACCTCCTTGAAAGCTCGATCCGGCTTCGCATCATCCCCAACATCGAATAAGATTCGCATCAAGCACTTTGGGTGGTAGCTCTCGTGGAAAGTGTCACAGCAATACAATGCTAAACTGTTACCCTTTTCCTTGCACGATTGACACTCGGAAGGAGGAGGGGATATTTTGAGTTGTAGAGGATGAGCCACTGGGTGAAGCTCATGTAAGAGGTATTGTGGACATAAGCTACAAGTAGAGTGGAGGTAGAACTTGCACGCTTGGCAAGCATACACCCGATTATTAACGTTGCTCATTCGACCTCGGTTGCACACGTCACTCACACTTTGCCAAGTACTAGCGCGTGATGAGTTCTAGTTCGAGCTCCAGGTGCATGAAGGAGTTGATTCGGGTTGGAGATTTCGCACAAATTGGATGCAATGTGTGAGGACAACGCTCGGATTCACATTGGTACCTATACGGGCAAGATATATATGATCGATATATGACAAACATAGAGTATACATTGTGAAACTATGTTATTCTAAATGGGGAATTCAAATAAACAAGCCTAGTATACGATAATATCTGGTGGGTTGATAAGCTGAGAGTCATACAAGTAATGAGCCTACCTTACAAATCTAATGTGTATCCGATCTAAAACCATTCAACCTGAAACCTGGGTTGTGCGTCTAATAACATATAATTTTAGTGAGATTCTAATTCAAAATCATTTGACGTTAGGTGGGGAAACTCATAAACTTGCATAGTAGACTATTTTAATCCCAAATTTTCCATGTGGAGTAACTCTCAACATTATATATAAACTCTTGGTAAACAAGCCAAGTATTTGATAATATCTTGTGGGTTGATAATTAAGTTGAGGGTCGTGCAAGTAATGGGCATACCTTAAAAGTCTAATGTGTATCCGATCTAAAACCATACAAACCGAAACCATCTAGATCGTGTATTTAATGGGCCTAACATGTAATTCTAATGAGATTCTAACCCAAAATTATATGACATTAGGTGCATAAAGTACTCAAAATTTTGTATAGTATGCAATTTTAATTCCAAATTTACCATGTGGAATTACTTCCCCTAAGACGCATTTCTGTCAATAAAATAAGCCAAGTAAAAACTAACAAAGTTGCATTTGGAGTTACCTAAAGGCTTTGCCAATGTTATTGCAATCATAACATTCAAATGAGTCGACTTTCTTATAAACCTTGATGACATGTACAAATTCGTGCTTTTTATGAGCGAATGTCTCCAACGTCTCGAGAAGAAGCTTCTCGGGTGAGAAATCCTCTCTAACCAACACCACCGGCGATGTGGCACAAACCCTATGCATCTCGAAGCCGTCGCATCCTTTGACGGAACACCGGTATCTTCTGCCATGGCCGAATCTCCCGCAACCTCCGCAGACAAACACCTCCGCTCTGTCAACCTCGTTAAGAGGATGGCATTGGTGCTTGTGGTGTCTGACGTAGGCCTCGAGTGTCACATTCGCCTCTTTCTCCATCTCTGTCGTTCTCTCTCTTTTGGCTTCTTTCTTGATCAGTTCGTCTCCCTTCTTGAAGTCGTGTCTCGATCTCCATCTCCATCATGGCTCGGAAGTTCCACGTAGTCTCTTTTCGTTTGAGTCTGCTTGAACTGCTTGTGCTACATCATTAACTATACCAAATCCTGCCAGGACAAAATCGTCCATTGGAGATCCTCAGGTCGATCAAGTTGCTTCAGACACCATGTGTGATTCATTTAGAATAAAGGGTTTATGTATTAGTGATTTTTTTCTTAATTGTTCTGTTTTTTTATGTATGTTCACGTCCATGTTACAACTCGGCCGAATACTTCTACCAAAAATACAAGTCGGCCGAATAATCAAATTTATTTGACTTTATTAAGAATGCATACGTGTCTAGAACTTTTGAATTGAATATTGGGTGATTTTGAAAAATAATGCTAATTGCCCTTAAATTGAGTTATATGTTTTAATTACATTCTACCCATTGTAAGTTAACTCGGTCAACCAAGTTGACTCAGGCGTTGACCAGCATTGAACAATTGTCAACAATTTGTTGTCAACAACCTATTGTCAACAAGTTGCTGCCAATAACTTATTGTCAACCCTTGTCAAGAACTATAAACATCAACCATTTTTGTTGACAAAAATTTGTCAACAAAATGATGTTATTGACTAATAAATTGTCAACAAAAAAAATCTAATTGACAAATAAATTGTCAACAAAAAGTTCTTATTTACAAAAAATTGTCAACAAAACTATCTTGTAGATAAAAAAAATGTCATCAAATTCCTTGTTGATACAAAAAATTATTGTCAACGTCAATAAATATTTATTGTCAACATACAATTATTATCAACGTCAACAAAAAAATTATTGTCAAAGCATGACCTTTTGTTGGTGTCTTCAAAAATTACAATCAACTGCAAACTTTCACAACCATCAACTTGATTACTGATGAAAAAAGGGAATTATATCTTAAGAGTATGGTAGGGAGAAGTCCTCTTACAACCCTCTTGCAATTGTAGCGGAAGTTGGAGGTTTGTCTCAAAAAGGGCGGTGAGCCACATTCATCACAACTTTGTTGGGCTCGTTGGTTGGATGTTAGGCACAAAACATTTAGATGGGTTAGTTTTGAGCATGACAACAACTCACTAAAAATGTCAATAGTGATAAGCTGGAAAGCAAAACATGAAAACATCAATGGAAGTTGAAAACTGGAAGCTACATGTCTATAACTTGAACTTAGAACTTTAATTTAGAAAAGAAAATTGTCTTCCTTTTAATCCAAAAATAGAATAATCGTATCAAGATAACTCAAATCACAGGATACATACAAGATGAGTGATAGTATTAATGAATTGTAGGGTTTATTTTGCGGGTATGAATAAGTTGAATTCAACAAACCTTTTTTCCATGTGGAGAAACAATTTAGTATTTAGCTACACAGCTTTAGCTTTCTATCATCTACAAAATATTTTAAATTTTTTTTGGTAGAACTAAAAAATATTTTAATGAGTTAACTTGAGAAAACCTCAAAAGATGATAGTACCATGAAGCTAAGGAAGAAGCTACATACAACGATAAAAAGTAGATTCTTAGGAAGATTCCATGAAGAACAAACCATATCCTTAAGGATGTCGTAACTCTCATCACAGAACAAAAATCATGCTAATCTCAACAACCATTCATGGCACCAAATCCAAAGTCACCGGCTAAACCATTAGCATAGAACAAAAATAGCATGATTTTTGTTGACATTGGCTTATGGAATCTACAAGACACACTTCCTGAAAATTATCAACTAAACATTGCTTTTGTCAACATTGGCCACGCTAGCATGTAGGTTTGCATAGTTGGCTTTAAGAAAGGAGAACTCAAAGTCTTAGTCCATTCATTTGATCATAACCTAGATGGACGAGAATTTGATGACGTTCTTTTCCTCCATTTTGCTGCCAAGTTGAAGGAGGGGTATAAGATTGATATATATCAAAATGCAAGAGCATGCCTCAGGCTCAAGGAAGCTTTACCAACCACATGACAAATAACTTCAATTTGGAAGTGTATTCTCACCATTATTAGGATATAAAATATCTTTGTAATATCTTTTAGATATCTTTTATTTTATCTTGGAGCCCAAGTAAGATAAAATCTTTTGGGTCACACGTTCCTTTGTATAAATACCTTTTAATCAATCGATAGAAGACACAATCTTTTCACACAATTATATGGTATCAGATTTTTAACCGATCCTTCCTTCTCTTCCTCCGCTTCAAAACCTAAAAATCATGATGGAGGACAAGCAATCCGATGCCCTTGGCGCCGGTGATTTGTCCAACAACAATAAATCCAGCAACCTTCTTCTCGCCGTTGTTAGGTCTCCAAACATAACCCTTCACTTTCCTACTCTCAATATTAAATTTGAGAGGCATAATTATACTTTATGGAGGCATACAATCAAGTCCTCCCTTGAAGCATACAACATTGAGCACTTTCTCAAACCCGGGAGTGCACCGCCGGCCACTATTCTTGTGGCTTCCGACTCTACAGCGCCACCGATCTCCAATCCTACCTTCGCTGACTGGAAACAGAAGGACCTTTCATTCTCTTGTGGGTGTGTTCGACGCTCTCCACTCCATTGCTTGCCCATGTTGCTACAACAACTGTAAAATCTCAAGAAGGGCTCTCTTAGTATCCTGGAGTATGTCGAGAAAAGTGAGGCTTTTCCGATGCCCTAGTTGAGTGCAATGTCTTCGTTGAGTGCATCCTTAACGTTCTTGACTCGTCATACGCCGGGTTCTTGACCTCTTACAACATGCACAAAGAGTCGAACTCCTCAGATGAATTGTTGGGCCTGTTGCTGCGAAAGGAGGAACAAATTAATTCCTCGCTACAACTTGTCGCTGATTCAAATCTATCGATAAACATTTCAAGTCTCTCGCAGCGTGGCTCGTCATCCACTCCTCGCACCAACACTGGAACTGATTCAACAAACTCGAGTTGTTTATCGTGTCAGATCTACGCGAAGCCTGGCCACGAGGCCATTAATTGCTGGCAAAGATCGAACTTGTCGGAGTTTCTGCCAACCAATACTAATTACCACAATCGTGGTGGCGGGCGAGGCAATCGGGGCGGGCGTAATGGTCGTGACTCCTCGTCACGATCGTCGTACAGTGAGGTGAATTCCCAAAATTTCTATGCAAACCAGCAACCTGCACAATTTCAATCGCCTACTACCCCGCCTCGTCAAACATATTATATTGGTCAATAACCCTCGGTCTATTATGGATCCCAACTGGTGCTTTGGCTCGGGTTCCAAAATCATGTTACGTCGGATTTCGGTAATCTTTGTGTGCATTCTGATTACACTGTCAATGATGGTTTACAAGTAGGCAACGGTATGTCTCTTCCTATTATGCATTTGGGCAAAACTCCATTACCTGATTATCCTAAACCAGTTCAACTTCATAATATTCTCTTTGTTCCTCAAATTAAGAAAATTTGCTTAGTGTTTCTCAATTGACCGAAGATAATGATGCTTACATGATTTTTTTACCCTACCTGTTGTTTTGTGAAGGACAAGCAGGGACGAAGACTCCTCAAATGAACCGTTGAGAACGGGCTTTACCACTTGATCAATCCCAAACCACCGCCTACCTTGGAGAAAAGACAACTCTTCAAATATGGCTTGAGCGCTTTGGTCATCCTCATGAGTCAGTTTTTTGTCATTTAGTGTCTAGGTTTCAATTACCTTTTCCGTTGAATAAGTTAAAACACATTGTGAGTCATGTCAGTTAGGGAAAAGTCACCGACTTTATCTACCAAACCGTCATTCCTCTAGTTTGTCTCCTTTTGAATTGGTCTATTCAGATGTTGGGGGTCCTGCCCCGATTTCTTCTTTTAATGGCAATAATTATTTTCTTATCTTTGTTGATGACTGCACAAAGTTTGTATGGATTTATTTCTTGTCCCAAAAATCACAAGTCCTATCCACCTTTCAACTATTCAAACAAATGGTTGAAACTCAATTTTCCACTAAAATAAAACAATTTCAATCTGATTGGGGTGGAGAATATAGAAATGTCTCTCATTATTTACAGTCTCAAGGTATTCTTCATCGGGTTTCATGTCCCCATACTCAATCTCAAAATGGTGCTACTGAAAGACGGCATCATACAATTGTTGAAAAAGGTTTGGCTCTTCTTTCTCATGCGAAATTGCCTACCTTGTTTTGTGAACATGCTTTTCATACTGCAGTCTATCTTCACAATAGAACCTTGACTTCGATTCTTAAATTCAAATCTCCATTTGAGGTTCTATGTCACAAAATCCCTGATTATAAATTTCTCAAAAGTTTTGGCTGCCTTTACTACCCATTTCTTCGTCTTTATATTTCCAACAAGCTTGAATTTTGGTCATCTGCTTGCATTTTTATTGGGTATAGTTCGAAACACAAGGGATATCTTTGCCTTAATGTTCCAACTAATCGAGTCTACATTGTGCGTCATGTCATCTTTGATGAAACCACTTTTCCATATCAAATTCATGCTCAAAATCCTGATCAAAATCAGCCTACAAATTTCAAAATCCAAGCGTCTTTACTGCAGCTGGCTGCCTCGCCTTGGCCCTTTCTGTCCAATTCGGTGTCTCCACCACCGCCCGATCATTCACTAGCCTCGCCATGTGAGACGTCCCCCACTCTTATCACCATACCTCCGCTAACTCCGACGTCCCCCATTCATTCCATGCAGCCACTCTCAGCATCCCCAGCCTCTGCAACCTCTCTAACTGATCAAGTGGAAACCTCGGCTCCTCGGACTTTGGACAGTGCCTTCGTCCCAGCGACTTCCACAACTCAAGGTATTTCTTCTCCACCTCGTACTTCTTCCATTCCGTCTTATTTAAGACCTGCTGAAAATACAACTCATCAAATGATCACTAGGTCTAAAACAAACAATTTGAAACCAAAAGCTCTTTCTTCTACCAAACATCCTCTACCTGTTTCTAATGATCTCTATGTTGAACCCAAAACCTTCATCCAAGCTTCCCAACTACCTGAATGGAAAAATACAATGCGGAATGAATATGATGCCTTTTTACGTAATGGGACTTGGACAATTGTCTCTCGCCCTTGTATTTCTAACATCGTTGACTGTAAGTGGGTGTACGTACAAGATCAAACAAAACGCTGATGGATCCATTGAGTGCTACAAAGCTTGATTGGTGGCAAAAGGTTATAATCAGGAGGAGGGTATTGATTACTTTGACACCTTCAGACCTGTTATTAAACTTGCAACTATTCGGATTGTTTTATCTATTGCTTTGCAAAATTCCTGGCAAATCTGGCAGGTTGATATTAACAATGCATTTCTCAATGGAGATCTCTCTAAGCAGGTTTATATGGCCCAACCTCCGGGCTTTGTTGACAACACTAGGCCTAATCATGTTTGTTTGCTCCGGAAAGCTCTGTATGGTCTTAAACAAGCTCCCAAGGCTTGGTTTACTAAATTGCGCCAGTTTCTGATTCTTCATGGATTTCGGTCTTGTCGTTCTGACACTTCTCTCTTTGTTCAAAGACATGGCTGATCTGTTCTCTATATTCTCGTTTATGTTGATGATCTTTTGATTATTGGTTCTATTCCAACTGAAATTGATCAGTTTATCCAGGTCTTGAATCGTCAGTTTGCTTTACCTGATCTTGGTGAGCTGCATTATTTTCTTGTCCTTGAAGTCCTTAGCCGACGTGATTGCTTTATTCTCTCTCAGAAGTACATCAAAGACTTGTTGGAACGTAGCAAGATGTGTGATGAAAAGCATATTTCCTCTCCTGTTGAGCCGACCTCTCGTTTGCAACGCTCAGGTGACCCGTTAGCTGACCCTTCTCTCTATCGCAGTATTGTTGGTGCATTATAGTATGCTACTATTACTAGACCTAAAATTTCCTATGCGGTCAATAGAGTGTGTCAGTATATGCATGAACCAACTGAGTCTCATTGGTCTGTTGTAAAGTGCATTTTACGCTATTTGAAAGGGTCCCTTATGCATGGTTTGATTATTCGGCCACCCACTGATGACCGCTTAGTGGCTTATTGTGATGTCGGTTGGGCTTCTGATGAAGATGATTGTCATTCTCAGCATGGTTTTGCCATTTATTATGGTGGCAATCTTATTAGATGGGCTTCCAAGAAACAACATGTTGTTGCTAAGTCCAGCATTGAGGCCGAATATAGGGCCATTGCCTTCACTTCAACTAAATTAATTTGGATTCAGCAACTTCTGTATGAGTTACAAGCTCCATGGCATCCTCCTCCTATTATTTTATGTGACAATTTGAGTGCAACATATATGTCTGCTAATCCGATTTTTCATCAACGCTCCAAACACATCAAGATTGATTATTATTTTGTTCGAGAGCAAGTTGAAGATGGTTCACTTGTTGTTCGTCATGTCAGGGCTCATGATCAAACTGTTGACATTTTCACCAAAGTTGTTGGGACTGGTCGATTTCTCCAATTAACGTCCAAGCTTCATGTTTGTAACCCTCCATGAGCTTGTGGGGGTATTATTATATACAATATCTTTGTAATATCTTTTTAGATATCTTTTATTTTATCTTGGAGTCCAAGTTAGATAAAATCTCTTAGGTCACAAGTTCCTTTGTATAAATACCTTTTAATCAATCAATAGAAGAAATAATCTTTTCACACAATTATAACCATAAACACATAATATCTCGACAATGTCATAATGCCCATGACAACAGGATGAATAACTTGGCACAAATCCCTTCTGGTCTCAGTGAGCAAATACAAACCTAGAATAATTAGAGGGCTTGATATTAAGGTATAGATCAACAGAATGAAGAGTGCCTCTTATGGCCAAATCATTCTTCAACTCTACAACCACTTCTCTACCGACGACTTCTTTGAAATACAAGAAGAACAGTGGCAGAAAGAACAAAAACAAGAAAAGAGGAATTTGAAATCGACTAGCCTATGAGCTTTTGAGTTAATAAAACAAGATGAATCAGATTAGGGAAAACATTAAAGAGAAAAGTGCATTCTTTAGTGAATCGAACGAACCCTAAAATAACAAAGGCCCATTATTAAAGCCCACCTCCACACACCTTCAAAAGATGAGAAAAAAAAAACTAAAATAAAAATTGCAAAAATTAATAATTAATCTTTCTACCAAAAAAATAATTAATCAAACCTAGCCTATGTTTTCTCCTCAATTATCATCAGCTCCGAAGGGGGCCCTCGATTTGAAGTAGTTACATCCAATCTTTCATCAATTAAATAAGAGAAATTCCTTTTGGTCCCCTTTAAGTTTTGTCTTTTCTTTTTGGTATTTCAAAAAAAACTTATTTAATTTCAGTACTCTTAAGATTTTGACTTTTTCTTTTGATGCCCCTCTTCGGTTGAAATCAATTAAATTTAAGTTCACCATTGTATTCTTCATACTTAAATTAATAGGATTTACCTATTAAAACACACAAATTCATATACGAACCATCACAATTTGAATTTGTAAACATTCTTCTAAATAACCCCTTAAAATAGAAAATTATTTTAAAATTTAAATTGATCAATGTGATTTGATTATAATTTGATTATTTTAAGAGTTGAATCCTACTAATTTAAGAGTGAGAAACACAATCTTGATTGAGGAGAAAACAATAGGAAAGAATGGCGAACGAGTGAACTACAACAGGTGCTTCCTCTTGGCATAGTAGAGAAAATAATAGCAATACCAATACCAGAAAACTTCATCAGGGATAGATCATATTTGACTTCAAGTAAAAATAATTGGTGTTCAACGACCTCGACTATTGAACTAGTAACAAAAATAAATAACAATGAACTGAGCCTAAACCATTGGATTTGGAAGTTGGACAAATTCCCAAAAATAAATAAAAAATTGTGGAAAATGGATATTGATGGACTACCCACTAAAGCAAGATTACGAGAGAAACATGTATCTACACTTCTGGGAGGCATTGTGTGTAATTGCACATATATACGAAGATAGGGGACATCTTTTCGTTAGTTGCCCTCACACTCATGAGATAATGAGGAAAATTAATACAAAGACAGAACAAACTTTACGAAGCTATGACACCAGGAACCAAACACCTTTTGATATTATCATTGACCTAAAACAACATATGGGAATTATAGAATTTACACAATTGGATACTATATGGTGGTGAATTTGGCATCAAAGAAACAAACTAGTTTCAACACAAGAACCTAACGAATTTATATCGGACCTAATACAATATTTTCGATACCAAATTGAAATATGGGACAAAGCCAAACAATGGAATGATGTAAAAGAAGTGAGTGAAAAGGAAAGACCAAGGACCAAAAAGGGAGCAAAACATAAGAATTGGAGAAGACCTCCACGAGGTTTCCATAAGATTAATTTTGATCAAAGTACATGGATGACAATGCATCTATTGGGTTTATGATCAGAGATGATATTGAACGCGTCGTAGGTTTGGGGGTAGCGAAATATGGATGCATCTCGGTCATAAACGAAATTGAAGGTGACAATATTACGATCATAAACGCAATAAAAGGTATTGGAACACATCCTTGGAAAATTGAAATGATAATAGCGGATGTCCTGATATCACTGAAAAGGTTTGACATTGTGAGTGTTTCTCATGTAATTAGCGAGCTTAATTAATGTAGTGACCGATAAAATTGCGAAATTGAGACACTCGCTTCCCACTTCATGTATTAAGAGTAACCCAAAACTTCAGATTCTCATCTGTAAGGATGATGTAGTATGTTTTTAGTAAGAATGACCCCTAATTCTTACCTAATCGGAAAAAAAAATATTCACCCATGGTTTGGAGGGCATGTAGGGACGTTCTTCCGACAAAATATAATTTGTGCAAATATAAAATCACGTGGGGTGATCGGTGTGTGATTCGGTCATTTTGAAGTTTTTGGGCCAAGATTTAGTTGATGGGTTGGTTGTTTAGCCCAAAATAAGTCACTCATATTTAATTGTTTTCGAGCTCAAATTCTAACATAACAGCTTTTAATTCTTCGTGGACACTCCATGCATGTATAATGCATACAGTATTGAAGCAAAACGTTATGAACATTTTGCTTGGGTGTAGGTTTGGATCTTATAATATATAAAATCGAAGCTATCGACACGAAAAACGTATATACTAAAAAAATTGGATCACGATGCGAGCCCTTTCTGCTGTACATATTCATTTTTGTCAAGTTTCATTCATGTATCCGTCCTGCTGTACATATTCACTTTTGACAAGTTTCATTCATGTATCCGTTGACAGGTCGCATCATCATGAAGCTAGTTGCATCATGATGCAAGTCAATTTCTATGCGTCAGGCAGAAAATTGTGAATAACTTCACCGTTAATGTTGGATCGATTTCTTTTATTACATCCTGAAAGAGATCTGGGGGTGGTTTTGCATATGACTCAGACTCACGATAAAGGGAACCGGCGTTCTCTTTTCCCCTCTAGTCTTACTTTTGTTGATATCGTGTTATTTCCAAAGAAAATCCTTTAGTCAAGAGATCTCGAGTTAAGAAGTCGAAGAAGGCCAAGCTGGTTATTCATATTGAAGATTTAGCTCTCACTAAAACGTATCTCATATTTATAAACATGCATAAGAAGCAAAGAAATATATAATATACTACAGCCTGAAGAAGAATAAATTTCACCATGCATCCATCCATGAAGCTTAATTCTCAATGTAATCAAAGGTACAAGCAGATTAAAACAGAAATGAAGTGGGCAATTCATATGTACACATAAGAACAGTTATCAAGCTAGCTAGAATGTCACATAAAGCAAAGTAGAAACTTCCAACTTCAGAAACCTCTGGATTATATAAGGGTCATTCTGGAACATAGAAATCAAATCTCACATCAACAGAACCAGATGTCTCACCACTGTCCTTGTACTCTATATTGGTTATTGATCCAACTCCTTCATCTTCTTGATACTCGGGTTTCACTCTCCTCACAGGAACTGTAACCGAATAAACAGTTCCCAAGTCGGTGTCTGTTGAGACGCTGAGCTGGACATTTTCCTGGGACTCAATCTCAACAAAGTCCGAAAGCGCACCCACAATGCTCTTCACTATCCTTTGCTTAGCCTCATCGCTGACAGCGCACCTGTCAGAGAAAAGTATCATCTTCAGCCGTTGCTTGGCTATGTTTGCATTTGAGCTTTTCTTCATATGTTGAGATGGGAAGATGATCTTCCAGGCTAAGTTCAGGCGCTCAAAGAAGTTCATGTTGATGGCATTTAGGAGAAGGTTTTCAGCATCTTGGTTTATGGATTGTAAGGACATTTTCTCACCTTCAGTCACCCTGAAAGTTAAATTAGACTGGCAGCGAGCAGTGAGGCTGTTTGATCCAGGACGGGACTTCCTTGGTGTGTTCGCAGAAATGCTCACACCTCTTCTGAGGAAACAAGACTGCTCCACCTGTATTGGAGAAGAAGAAAACTAACACCTCGTTTTTTTTAATGTTTTTTAAATGATACAGTTTGGATAAATGTTGAAACCATCATCACTAGTACAAACTTCCAATGTAAAACCAATCGGAAAAAAAAGTATCCAAATTCACTTCAAGTTCAAGCATAACTCTTCCAACTTTAAAGGAAGTACTCGACATTGTCTAGATAAAAGGTCAAAGTGTCAAACGAAAGATAAGCAAAGACTATAGTGGGAAATATTGCTTCAGCCTCAATTTTAAGACCCATGATTCAGAAGGGGACTCACAGATGATCAGGATCATAGCTAGTTATGTTGGTCCAATGCACTTAGGTCTTGACTCTTTAGTGCAGAGTGTTAGAAGATTTAAAAGAGAGAATCCCAGACAAGAGGGTCTTATATTTTTACTATTGAGTGATTATTACAATCACTTGAGCTTATTCAAACTCAAAGTAACCATTTCAAATTCATACTATGTAAGCTCTTGAGTTACTTCACCAAAAAAACTGAATTTACTCCAGGAGCCCCATTCAGGAAAAGTATCAAATCGAGTTGATCACAGTCACAACATTAAATTACTCAGTCAGTCACCAAAACAATATCTGTAGGTCTCATGAATTCTACTTCAGAAAACAGTTTACACCTCATGTCACAGTTTACAGCATCAAATACAAAAATCATCTCTGACTTTTTACTTAAAATGATAGATGACAGCGTTATGTTAAGCTTAAGTGAAGTAAATAAGCAGTTAATAGAAAACTTCAATCGTCCATTTCCCAGAAACCCTCATTACAAGTAGAAATTATTAACAAGTTATACTGTATCGTCCTATCTTGATCATACCAAGCTTAAACATATGCGAAGAGATGCTACAGCAAAATTTTCATATGTGAAAGTATGATACATTAAAATTTTCATAGTTCATACAATGACACTTTATAAACGCTTCAAATGAAATGGACCAATGCAAATTGCTACCTTTACCAAAACCAACATTTAAGATGCACAACTTATAATAATTGCAGGGCCATGATAAAACTCCACAAATAAAAACCCTAACCCAATTGAAAAACAGCGTAACATCAGTACTAAAGCCACATAGCAGATAACAAATTACGTTGCCAGGTGACTTCTCTAGGGTTGCAATTTGCAAACACAGCCGAACGAGAACCAAATTTCCAGATGCAACATGTAACATCGCCAGTTCCGCACACTCAAAACACTCCCAATCATCCACAAAATGAAAATTACTACCAAATACTCATTACTCGCCAAATTTAATACTCAGTTCTCGTCAAACATAAGAACGACGAGATCAGAATGACAATGCTTACAGAAAATCTATGGCGAAACTAATGAAATTTCATTGAGAGACATGATAAATACAAGAGTTGGGTGTTCAGACCTGCGAAGAACAGAGCAGAGAAGGCCGAAGAAGGTGAGACCGATGAGGAGCGAAAACTCCGAGCTCCCCTGAGACCGCCATTTCCCTTTTTCTGCTCTTTCGAAGATTCTCAGTGAGTATGGTTGCTTTGTGGTGAGAGACGGAGAATAGACAGACTTTCTCACTTTGTCCTTACCACAGCGATCTTTTGATGTATCGACTGCATTTTTTATACGACACCGTTTTATTTTCATTCAACTGGATACGCATCGTTGGATGTTATATGTTCCTAGACCTCCCAATCGGGTCGGGTCGGGCGGGTTCGAGTTAAATCGGGTTCGGTTTCGTTATAGGTTACAGGTCAATTGGGTTAGGTTATAGTAGGTTTTCGGTCGGGTCGGGTTGAGCGGGTCTAAAATATCGTTTTTTTATTATTATTAAAATCAATTTTTAGTTAAATAATAATATTTGATTATAATATATTTTTTTGAGAGGATTTAATTATAATATATAATTTTCATTTATTTTAATAATAAAAGATATTATAATTTTCAAAATAAATTTTAAAAATTCTATAAATATAATAAATCGGTCCATTCAACGGGTTTCGGATTCTATCGGGTTCTGTTGATTTCGGATTTCGGGTTCAAATTTCCGGATCTTAAACTAAAATTATCGGATAGTTCGAGTCGGTAGCGAGTTAGGTCAGCTTTTGACCGCAGTTCGATATTTACTACTCCAATATTTAATCAAATTATTATCGATCTGATAGGATTATCATAATTATTCCACTTCCCACAACCCAGCCACAACTCGTGAATTATTGGTTTCACAAGCTTTCTAGGTTTAACATCAAAATTTTCAGTCGGCACCTGCCCTCCCACCTTTCAAATTTGGATTTATTGTTTACAAGTTACCAAAAAAAATGGGAAATTGACAAGGTTACAATACTGGAAAATTGAAAGAGTCGATAGATAGTATGACACTTTCACCAACCAACAAAAATACATTAAAATCCAGGAATAGTTTGTTTAGTTTGTTTTTTTGATTAGGTAAAGATTAGGAGGCGCTCCCTTTAAGGATGACGTCCTAGAGCATCCTGGTGGATGAGAATATTTAGTTCTGGGTGATTTCTAATGGCGGAGGTAGGGAGACTGTGGCTCATTCTAGCAAGTTTATCAGCCACAGCATTACAGTCCCTAGGCACATGGAATATTCGTACTGATTGGAATTCAAGGAGGGCCATACGGATATCAGTCATGATAATTTCTATTTCCCACGGGCAATTCTTTTCACCTTGAGCTACTCTGATTACTTGTATATTGTCACCTTCAATCTCTATGTTTTTGTATCTTCCCTGCTTTGCTAGTCTGATTCCATCTCTCATTGCTAGGCCTCAGCTTTAACTACTGATATTCTTCCATAATTTTTCGTTGTCAAATTTATAATATTTCCATCACAATCTCTTAATATGGATGCTCCTGGGGCTTGTCCATTTCCAAGTTTTGAGCCATCAAAGTTGCATTTTACTACCTGACGCGGTGGTTTTTTCCATTTCTGATTCACTTTCTTTTTGTTTTATCGTCTATTGCCATTTATGTTCATGGTTTCTTCATCTTCATTCCAATGTTTTGATCTTTTCCATTGTTCTCTTTGATTCCTAATGTACTGCGGTAAATCTTGGATGAAATCATTTGGTGTTTGTTGAAAAATTAATTTGTTCCTTTGATGCCAAATACTCCACCACGCGATTGCCAGATCTGAAAATTCCTTTTTCCCTACAATATGGAAAAGTTCAGTTAGTATTGTCTTTGGTGTTTTATTTTGTGGATCATAGTTCCTTATTGTTTGTTCTAATCTTGGGTTAACCATTTTAACTGTTTTAAGTGTATGAGGGCATGTGGTGAGCAAATGGGAAGTATCCTCAGTAGTGCTAAAACACATAACGCATCCGCCAGGAGTTGCAACTCCTTTTTCTCTTAATCTTTCTTTGGTTGGTAGGCCATTACTACTAGTCTTCCATAGGAAGTTTTTAACTTTCGGGAGAGTGTCTAATTTCCATATCCAATTTACCTCACTAGGTTCTTGATTCGTTGTTTGTGATATTAAGGCTATTGCTGAATGAGTTGAAAACCATCCGTTTTTAGTAGAGGCCCAGTAGAGCCGATCTTTGATCTCATTATCCGGGATTGGGATTGTTTTTATAATGTCAACTTGTTGTGATGGCAGAACTTGTTCTAGTTCATTAATTTTCCATTGTTTGTTTTCTGTAATAAATTCTGACACTTTCATTCCGCTTATAATGGTTGATGGATATTTTGCAAAAAAATTTAATGGTTGTTCCATTGCCCAATTATCTTCCCAGAATTTTATTGAGTTTCCATCTCCAATCTGCCATATGAGTCCTTTTTCAAATTCCATTTTTAAGTTAATGAGCTTCCTCCATTGCCATGACGTGTTTGATTTGATTTTATAGGAAAAAAGGGTATCATTCCTTAAATATTTTTCTGTAATTATCTTTGCCCAAATATTATCTGGTTCTACTAGTATTTTCCATAGGAGTTTCATCTGTAAAGCTTTGTTCATATGCTCTGTTTTTCTTATGCCTAGTCCACCGTAGTCTTTTGCTCGACATATTTTATCCCAACCAATAAGTGGCTTGTAATGCTGATCCTTATTCCTAAAGAAAGTTCTATTTATCATATCCAAGTCATCATGGATACTTTTTGGTAACATGAAACTTTGCATTATGTAATTGGGTTTCATAGCCATATTAGATCTTATTAAGGTTGCTCGACCTTCTTGAGAGAGAGCATTCGCCTTACATTTTGTGAGTTGGATGTTTGCCTTTTCTACTGTTTCTTTGAAAGTGTCTCGGTTAACTTTACCTTTAATGATCGGGCATCCCAGATATTTTTCTAGGTTGATCATTGTTACTATTCCCAGTGCATGTTTTATCTGCTCTTTTTGTTGATTGTTCATATTTTTTGATGGTTGAAAGGCTGACTTATGGTAGTTAACTTTTTGTCCCGAAATTGCTGCATATTCTTCAATTATATTCTTGATTTTGTAGCAAGCACCTTGGGTTGCTTTCGAGAAAATAATGATGTCGTCTGCAAAGGCTAGGAACGGGATTCTGGACCCACCTCGCGCAATCGGAAATCCAATTGTGTATTTATTCCTTTCGCATTCTCGTTGGAGCTTTCTTGCAAGGATTTCTGTGCCTATGACGAATAGGAAGGGTGAAAGCGGATCGCCCTGTCTAAGACCCCTCTCAGGGAGAAACAAGTTAGTGGATCCATTGTTTACTAATACTGAGTAAGAGACTGTGCAAACACATTCCCGAACCCATCCTATGAACTTATTACAGAATCCAAATTTTCGTAGGACTTGGAACAGGAAGTCCCAGTCTAGCCTATCATATAATTTTACTGCTATCCAACCATCTTTTGCTTTACTATTCCTAAACGAGGGAAAATTTCATGTGCGATTAAAACGTTATCTTGTATGGCTCTATTACTTACAAAGACTCCTTGGAGCGGGTGTATTAATTTGTTTATTATTCTTTTTAACCTATCCGTTATGATTTTGGAGATGACTTTGTAGATTGTAGAGCATAGGCTGATTGGTCGATAATGGTTGGTTGATGAAGGGTTATCTATTTTCGGTATAAGTGATATAAACGTGTGGTTTATTTGTTTTAACATGTTTCCATTATGAAAGAAGCTTTTAACTACTTTAATGACTGATGGTCCAACAATATCCCAATATTTCTTATAAAATTCAGCCGTCATTCCATCCGGTCCTGGCGATTTAAAGGAACCAATTTGCATGACTGCTGATTTTATTTCTTCATTAGAAATGGCCTTTGTAAGGAATTCATTGTCTTCATCTGTAATTTCATTTGCAATTAAGTTAAGATATTCTTCTGTCAAAGTTTGGTTTGTAGGTTCTTTTATATACCTTTGCTTAAAATCTTATCTTATCTCTTCTCTTATATTTAATGTTCCACTTATATGAGTGCCATCACTTGTACATATTTCCTTAATAATCTTCTTATTTCTTCTGCCACTAGCTATTTTGTGAAAATATCCTGAGTTCGTATCTGATAATTTGATATGTTTTGTTTTAGTTCTTTGTTTCCAATATGTTTTATGAAAGTTAAGAATGCTATCTTTTTGTTTTATAATTCTAATTTGTTGTTGTATTATGTTTAGTTGAGGAGATATGAGGATTTGCTTCTGTAGCTCAATGAGTTTTATATCAATTTCTTTTAGTTGTTGGAAGGTGTTTCCTAGTGTTCTTTTACTAAGTCTTTGCATTTGTCTTAAAAAGTTGTGTTTTTAATTAACTTGAACATATTTGACCCTTGGACATTCAATCTCCAAGCTTGTTTCACCACATTTCTAAAATCTTTACGGTGCATCCACGCCTTTTCAAGCTTAAACGGTGCTCCTTTTATTGTTGTATCATTGCTTAGTTCGACAGTAATTTTACAATGATCTGATGAGGTAAAGGCGTGGTTGGTTGTATGGATGACAGGATAGCATTGTATAATACAATTACTAACTAATACTCTATCTAGTTTTTCATAAATTTTATTTTCCTCCGTTCTATTTTTCCTCCAAGTAAATTGGTTTCCATATGTAGGAATGTCTATTAGTTCGCAATCATTTTTAAATTTATGGAGTCGTTCAAATCTGTGCGGTTCCGGGGGGACTCCACCTTGTTTCTCACTAGAGTCTTGGATCTCATTAAGATCACCAATAATAATAGAAGGGATACTTAAGGATTCAATGTCACTAGTTATTTGTTGCCAAAAAACCTCTTTAGCATCAACATTAGGTGGAGAATATACAAAGCACAAAGCATGATGATTTGTTTTGTAATCGCATTGTAGTACTTTAGAATTATTTATCTCTGCTCCCGAATAAGCAGCGAGATTTCTTCATTTTCTAATTGGTATTCTTTCCACAACACTCCAATCCCACCAGCTCTGCCGTTCGTCGGGGACCACACAACATTGTCAAACCCCGCTCTTCTCCATACCTGGTCACTTGGTAATTTATCAGTTTTGGTTTCAATAATTGCCATTACTTGAACTCTATTTATTTTACAAACGGAGTCAACCTCTGGCCAGAACGACTTCCGGCCTATCCCTCTACAATTCCATGATCCTATCTTCATTATAATAAGTATTATTAATCTCCTTATTGTTCATACTTTCACGTTTAACCTCTGTTGGTTTAGGGCTTCTAATTTGATCAACCCAAAGCCAAAAAAGGTGGCAATTATTAATAGGCTCTTCCAAGGAGCTCACCCCATTCGATCCTGAGTTTTGTTGAGGGATTTCATTTGGTCGCACATACCAGCATGCAAAATGTCGTGTGCAATCTTCCTTTTTATGCATAATTTGATTCAATCTTTCTATTGTGACATGTAGGTCGCAGACCACAATCTTACAGTTTTGCTTTAGAGAATATATTTGCCCATATTTCCATTCTAATTTGACAACATACTCAAAGCTAACCCTCACCTGTTCACGGCTAAGTTGTCGTAGGAATATTAACCAATATACAAACTTATATATATAGTCCTGTTTATATATACAATTGTTCCATTCTTTCATAACCTTCTGTTTTTTACATCTCATATCGGCAGGGATCTCTAATATTACATAATATGCTTTTAAGTTGCAGAAATACCTCTTAATGCTGAGCGTTATGTTTTGGGCTTGACTTGTTCTTTTCCATTCGTCTTTCCTGTTTCCCATGTCCCTAGTTTTGCAAGAACTGGTCCATGTGGTGAAGGAGTCTGGCTTGCTTCCAATATTTTTGTTATGTCTCCATGTGTACCTATTTTCAACACAAGCAGAGAAGTCATCATATATCATAATGTTATTATCCTGGTAATTCATCTTCCTAGAGTAGTTTCTCTGTATTGAATTAAGGTTGGCAAGATCGTTTTTTATTTTCTGGTGTTCGTTCAATAAGTGATTTTCAGTGCAGTGTCATTCAGCAAAATTCCATAAATGAAACAGTACATGTAATACCAAGCATACTTGATAAATTCAAGCAACAATACATATTCATTAACTAGATATAGATGATTTCCATATTTCTTGCACAAAATCACGAAGAAACCACCTAGGTGCTTGATCCACACATCAACAAGGGTAATGGACTCTAGAGAGGGATCAAAGTAAGACCTCCATGGCCTTCAAATCACCAATTGCCCAAATACATGATAGGGCCTCCTATCCCATACTCTATTTTTCTCAATTAGGTTAGCAAACCTCAACTCAACCCAACCATGTGACCTAACATGCACAAAAAAATACCCTTTAAGTTGCCAATCATTCTTAAGTTTTTGCCTCAACCTAGTAGCCTCAATAGAGTCTCCTAGAACAAAAGCAAAAAAGAAAGTATCATTCGAATGGAGAATGATCTCCATTACCCCGGACAATTGGTCAAGGAATGCAGCCATGTCAAGCTTGCCTTTGTCTTTAGTTTTTTCTTTCTTAGACCCCGAGGGGCCAGCCCCAAAAGGCTTTTTCAAGTTGCCACCCTTTAAGGTCTTAGAGACCCTGGTAGGCATTTGTTCAGATCGAGAATGAGCTTGCTCAATCTCTTCTTGTTCTTTAGAGAAGTTGTTATCAAAACAGAGAAACTTTTCAAAGGATCTCTGATTTTTCATCATTGCATCAGGCAATTTCTCCATAAATAGAGTGTTTAAAACCAAGAGCAAATGTGGATTTTTGCAAGTGATGAGAAGATAGTAGATAATCACAGGGAGACATAGAGAGAAAGGTGTGGAGAGGCCAGGCTCCTAGCACCCATCTACATAGACATGGTCATCTTCCTCCCAAAGATAGTACAAGTACATATTGGCCGAATAAACAAAGAAATAAGATAGAAATAACCTGTATTGTTGGTGTTCTCGAAGCAAACCTCGCGTTTTCCTTCCGCCATTCTGTAATCTTTCCCCTAGCTGAGCCGACCTCATTCTCCTTTCCCCGAGAAGCCTCCTCCTAAAGAGCTTCTCCACATCGGGTAATGCCCCACTGAAGAACAGCCCCGCACAGTACCTAATTCTTACCAACCCTAGCCTCCAGTTTTCCCTTTGTTCCCCGAAAACAAAATTCCTCCGTCTCTTCCGCCGACTCAAGAGACCAAATAGGGCCGACTCCACCATTCTAATGGAAAAGGAGGCACAGAGACTTAACCGGAAGGACAAATCGGGGACGTTCTCGATACTTTCAGCTCCCGTAGTTTGAGGCCGAAACCTCCAGAAAGATGCACCATCAGAGGAGGAAACATCATTACATAGGCTAAATATGAGGCTAAAGGCAAGGATTGCTCCATCTTTCTTCCAATTTCGAGATCTAGGGTTCCTGGTACTGTTCATAGTCGGGATTTTCAGAGCATGGGGGAAAGGGGTTTCGGGTCTCCATCCTTGTGATTAAATGTGATTTGATTGAGCATATAGGAATAGTTTGTTTATAAACGAAAAAAAAAATGTAGATTTGTCAGACATGGAGAAAATGTAAAAAGCGTTGGAGGAGCCGTGCAAGTTCAAATTTATCAAACTAAATTTTGATGGTTCAAAAAATATTGATGGTTCAGTCTTTTATGGTTTCATCATTACGGTTTCAAAAGACAAAGTGAGCGAACAGAGTCTGCAAAGACCAAACAATCATCGTGACAGAAGCCTTAGCGCCGAGAGATGGTGTCAATAAGGCATTCAAGATGGGGTTTTCAAAATCGAGATTGAAAGCAACAATTTATACCTCGTCAATGTCATTAAAGACACAAGTCATTACTCCCCTTCAAGTACCTAAAAATCCTTTTCACTTCCTTCATATGAGATTCCTTTGAATTAGATTGGAACCGTGCACATAATCACACATTAAACATGATATTTGGTTAGCTTGTAGTTAGATACAAAAGAGAATCGTTCATCCCTTTATATATCTTTTGATCGATATTAATACCAGATTCATCTGTATCCAAACGAGTGTTAGAAGAAATAGGATTATCTATAGGTTTAGAAGTTTCTATACCATATTTCTGTAACAACGTACTCTTTGACATAATTCTATTGATGGATCCTAGTTCCCTCAAATAGTTATTGCACTTGTACACCAAGGAATAACACTAGTTCCCCTATCATACTCATCTCAAACTCATTGCTCATTAAGTTCTTAAAGCTTTCTTCAAATTTTGGATTAGTGGAACCAAATATAATATCATCGACATAAACTTGAACCACTAGAATATTACCTGATTCTTCTTTGAGGAAGAGAATCTTATCGATTGCACCACTTCCATACCCATTGGATATAAGGAATTGAGAAAACCTAGCGTACCATGATCTTGGAGCTTGTTTGAGCCCATACAGTGCCTTATCCAAAACGTGCACATGGTTAGGACAATCAATATCTTAAAAACCTTGCGATTGAGCTATGTACACTTCCTCTCGAATAAGTCTATTGAGAATTGTACTCTTTACATCTATTTGATAAAGTTTGAATCCTTTGTAAGATGCATAGGCCATAAGTAGATGAATTGTTTCAATTCTTGCAACTGGGGCAAAGGTTTTTTTTTCATAATCGATTCTTTCATGTTGGTTGTATCCTTGAACAACCTGTAACAATTCTAGAAAGCATCAAGCTTATCTTTTGTTTTATGAACTAGTCTCCAAACATTGTTTCTCTCAAACAAATGTAGTTCCTATTGCATTGCTATTATCTAGTCTGATTCCTGATGGTGCGCAAAATAACGATGTGTGAACAGTAGGCATGAATATCAAGGTAAAAGTAATAAAATCGGAATTCGAAGGAATTCCCCGAGGGCTTTTCCGTACCCATCGAAAAAAGCGAGATACCCAATCAGGCTAGTCCCAAGTCGGAGGAAGGACGAAGACCAAAAATCGCGCGTTCCTCACAGGAACGAGGTTGAAACGTCGCAACCTCTCAAATAAAGATGTCGGTGAGATGATGCGTTTCTAGAAGCAACGAGGATGAACCTCGCATACTCAAAAGCTGACACACCCGACCCGCTCAACCATTCAAAAGCCACCTTATTCTCACATCGGATATTGATATGAAAGCAATGCTCCTCAAATGTCTATAAATAGAGGAGAACACCGAAGGTTGCAAGGGTCGAAAAACATCTCTAAATCAAGAACTATCTTGCTTGTTGAAGATTGACGTGTTGGAATAATCGTAAAGACCACTCTATAATCAAGAGAAGATCAATAAGAGACTTCAAGTCGCTCAAAGAAATCTCAAGTCCCAAAAGATCCCATAAGCCACTTTGCAAGCTACAATCCCGGCATCGTCAATAAGATTCTGGCCTCGCTAAAGAGATAGAATTTCCCAAGCTTGTAATAGAAAAAGATCTCGCTAGCAGTTTGGAAGCGGTAATCTTGTTGTAACAAAGAGGTCTCGAACCCCGTTAGGCAGAGACCTCGAATCTTGTAAAGAAGTTCTTGGGCAGAATCCCGTTGTTGTAACCTCGTTTGGAAATCATTAATAAAAGCAAGGGTTTGTCTCATTGAATATATGATCTTGTTTCTTGTCTTTAGCGTCGGTTTATTTCGGGTTTCATCACTGGCGTCGTCTGTGGGGACCTCTTCATCCTAAGCAGTTTCCCGACAAGAACAAACCTTGACTTTCAATCTCACAAATGGCCTACCCAAACAACATTTTCCCTCTCCTCCCCAATAATATGCATGAAACCTCGAAGTTGATGAACGGGGCACCTCAATCAGGTTGATCGTTCGGGGTCCGTCCGGGGTGGGCGTCCGCAAAATACGTACTCTTTCCAAGGATACGCGAATCAAACTCCGGCCCCGCAAAATCCCTACCCAGGTTATGGGCAATATCAGCAAGGCTTCGCCCCTTCGTCGTCCATGGATATGCTCCTTCGTTGCCCGAGCATGTTCCCATCCCAGGGCTTGGACATCCCATTCCGAGTATGTACCTGAGCACATCCCCGGACATGTTCTGGGGCACAAAGCATCGACCAACGGCTCGTCAACGAAGAGGCCAGCCCGAGATCCCATGCAAATCACGAGGTCTCACTCATGACGTTACCGAATGCAACGTCCAGAGGTGTCAAAAACCACGGGGAATGTAATGCATGCTTTGAAGTCGTGTTCGTGCCGTCGTCCCGATGCGGTGGGCGGATTTTCACCTTTGATAGACGAGATCTACAGTGCGTCGATGCCCAATGGCATCCACATGCCGTAGATGGGGTTCTATGACGGGACGGCGGATCCCGAGGAACACGTGAAGCACTTTTCCGTCCCGATAAATGTCAATTCATACAACGACGCGATTTTCTGCCGCGTGTTCCCAAGCACCCTGGAGAAAGTCGCGATGATCTGGTTCATAAGCCTCAAGACCGAGTCCGTTTCCTTGTTTGCCCAGTTGTGCAACACGTTCATCGCGCACTTCAGCGGCTCAAGGAAGCGCAAGAAGAACATGCGCGACCTTCACGGTGTGGAAAAAGGGGAGGATGAGACGCTGGGTTCTTTCTTCACGAGGTTCACAACTACGGTTGCGAAGAATGCGCACATTGACGAATCATCGGTGCGTGACACTCTCATGGGCAACCTATGTCACGGGGCGTTCAAGAATTATATTTTCCTGAAGTGTCCAGAGACATACGACGACCTATACGCCTGGATCACCGCTCAGGTGTATGCCGAGGATGCAGCCAACCAAAGCTCTCGACATCGAACCGACAAGGAGGTCGCATCTGACACTAAGGGGAAATCAAAGTTGATCGTGCCCCCCGCCAAGGATGCGTATGTCACGCAGACCCAGAACCCCGTGAAATCCAAGCCACAAGCCAAGCATAACAACGCAAACAACAACAACGCAATGGGAAACAATGGCGGCAGGGGTTGGAACTGTTTCGGAGGAAAGCAACGAGTGTACAGAGGGAAGGGTGGCCCCTTGTACAAAGCAAAGGACAAATGTAGAGGAAACCCCACCTCGAGGGCAAATAATGTACCGCAGGGCCAAAATCAAGTAAGGACCAACAACATCGAGCAGCAGGCTCCCGCAAAGTAAGCACGCTCCGGTCATGTCGTGACACCCGATGGTTTCATTTACACCATGTCGGGTGGACCTTCATTAGCAGGCTCTAACCAATCGAAGTGAAAGAGGTACGTGATGTGAACCCCGTTGGAGGATTCATGGACGGATCGATCTTGGACTCGTAAATGGTCTTCTCACGTCGGGTTTTGATAGATTTGAGACGAATAATCGTCTAGACGAGGTTTGGGTGAGAATTGAAAGGATTTAAGAAGGTGGCTTCGTTTGACGGAAACCTGAAGAATATGGGATACGAGAAGAGAATTGGGGTGACGCCTTTATGAAGTGTTTTGGAGAAATCTCGACAGCATAACATTAATCAAAACAAAGCGTAAGAAACAATGGAGGGGGCGTGCCTCTTTTATAGAGAAGATGGCACGCCAAACCCTAGTCTAAACCTAGTGGAAAGGGCGGCATAGGGAGATGCACGCACGCGGCCCAAGATGCAAGCCCAAGACCAAAACTCCAAATAAAAGTAGAAACTACATAAGTAGAAATGTCTTGGAATGGAAAAGGTACTAAAAATAGTAAGAAACATAAATGGTCACGGTGGCCTAGTCGCGAGTGTCGCGACAAGGTCGTGACAAGGCGTTGGCGCGCCAAGGGCATGTCGCGACACGAGGCGCGACATGACTTCGGCGTCGACGGGGCTGGTGCGCACTCGAACCTCGAGTCTCGAGGCCGAGGCGCACCAGAACCTCAAGTTCCCACGCCGGGGTGGCCCGGCGTGGCATGGTGCTCGGCCCGCGAGGCTGGAACGGCACCGAGAATGAGGTTCTCGGTGCCGCGGTGCATAGCGTCGGCCTGGAGTGCCGGCGCGCCTTCGATGAAGGAGACGCACCAGGTGAGGGGCGCGCCGGTGGCTGCGTCGTGGCTTGCGAGGACGCGCGCGACGAGGGACGAAGTGGCTCGGGCTATGGCATGGGTCCTGGCTTGAGTTATGGGTCCGTCGGAGCGCACAGACATGTCTTCCTCTTCTTGGCTCGCCGTCATGGTCACGCGTTTACCATGGTAATTGAACATGTAAGTGTTCAACCGACCATCGTAAATCACGTGACGGTCAAACTGCCATGGACGACCAAGAAGGAGATGTGTGGCGTCCATGTCAGTGACATCAAATAAAACCGAATCGGAATAAACACCAATGGAAAAAGAAAGGTTAACCTGTTTCGTGATCCAATGGTCACCATCATTTGAAATCCAAGCAAGCTTGTACGACTTTGGATGATCCGATTGAGGTAACTTGAAGTGGTTGACGACCTTCCTTGACAAGAAATTTCCACAGCTTCCCGAATCAATGATGACGCTAAGGGAGACATTTTGAACCAAACACCTAGTACGGAAAATGTTTTCCCGTTGATCGGTGGGCACGGACTCCCTCAAGCTAAGCGCTCGGCGCGTCACTAGCAATATTTTGTCAACGCCTGCGTCGATGTCCGAGGGTGCGCAGTATGTACCGTCTTCAATTGGTGCCGTGTTCTCCTCTTCTGACTCATCCTCGTCAACGCTCTCATACGTTGCGGATTGAGCCGAAAACAAGACTCGCTTCGTGTTGGGGCAATCCCGTTTCAAGTGCCCTCGACCACCACATAAATAGCACTCAATGTCTCGAGTCCTTTGTGGGGGAAGGGCGGCTTTGTCACGGTTTTGGCCAACCGAAGTGCCTTTGGAGTCCGTTTCGGGGGTACCTACCTTGGGTTTAGAATAAGAAGAAGGAACAAACGGTTTAGTACCCAAAGCGGAAGGACTAGGGTTAGAACCATACCTTTGAAATGGGGACGTCTTCGGCCTTTTGAATTGCGTGTGAAGCTCCATGGCCGTGTGTATCAAGTGTCCCAAATCCTTGATCGGCAAGACAACCAAGCGATCTCAGATCCATTGGTGGAGTCCCGCCACGAAACGAGACCGCAATGCCCCTGGTGAAGCGCTTATGCCGGCTTTGAATAATAAATCTTCTAAGTAAGCAAAGAACTCCTCCGGAGTCCGGGATCCTTGACGGGCGTCTTGGATCAAAATCCGAACCTTTTCCTTGTAGTCGGGTGGGATAAATTTCCTCTTCATTATCAAAACAAGTTGATGCCACTCGGTTATGGGGGCTTTACCCTTTCGGGCCCGATCCGATTCGAATCGGTTCCACCACATACGAGCGGCACCCTTGAAATGAAGGGTCACCACCTCGATTTTCTCGTGCTCCTCGTAATGGCAATGTTTGAGCACGTGTTCGGTTCCCTGCAGCCAAGAAATAAATTCATCAGGGTTGTAATTTCCAAAAAAATCTTCAAATTTTACCTTAACGTCGCGGCGTGATACATGCGCCAGACGTTCATTATCGGCACGCCGATTGGCACGCGGAGGCGGTGTGCGTCGGCGTCGGGGACCTCGGCCAAAGCCTCGGTGTGGCCCGTCACCATCGTCGCTGGGCTCGTCGTCTCCATCGCGTCGAGGGCGCCGCTGGTGCTCCCGGTCTCGATCATTGCGACGCCGATCCCCGTCGCGCCGAGGCCGATCGCGGTTGTCACGGCGCTCGAGCCGATCATACACCGCGCGGTTCTCGGGCAGCTTGGGTCTCGGAATCCAATCCCGATCCCGATCTATCCATTCCTCCGAATCATGGACCGGAGGGTGGTCAAATTCCTCCTCGGAATCCTCCTCGTACTCCGTTATAGAGAACTCGGAATCCGAAATTGGAGTTGTTGGACTTTGATAACCTCGATAATCATTGACATCGAAATCATCGCGGTCTTTGTATTGCTTTCTCCTAGGCGTCGGAGTGACCGCCTTTTTCTTTTTTTTGGCTTGTTGACGTCGCCACTCCTCGGAGTCATACTCCTCATCGGAATGCACGTCAACAACCTCTTCTAAATGTTGAGCCTGATTAGTCGGGCGACTTTCCTTCATGGATTCCAACCTTTGGACTCCCATTGGATTAGCCGCTTCAACCATCGGACCCTTGGCTTTTTCTTGCGCTGTAGCCCGCTGAACCGAGACGCCGTGTGGCGTTACGCTCGACTGTGCGGGCTGCGTGTGGATCGTCACGGCAGGGGGTGCTTTTTGTTGCGCAATGAACCTCGTAAGGACGCTTTCCAAGTTGGAGAAGTGCGCCTAGAGTGCGGCGAGGCCCGCGGCAGGTAAGGTTCCGGGCGTTGTCGCACCGGGTGTCCCGAGGAGACCCGGTTGAAGCGCCGACGGGTTTTGTTGGTTTTGTTGTTGTTGGTTTGTGAGCCCTTGCTGGTTGGAGTTCTCGTCACCGTCCATGCTTCCGTCTCCTATTTCAACCATAGACATGAACGAGTAAAAAGTTCCAAAAACAAGCAAGCAAAAGAAACGTCAAGATTTTGTAAGACTCATCACGCAAGTACCCTTAGTTTGCACGAAAAGTACTCGAAAGAAGTGGGAGGCTAAAGATCTCGACGTTGCACAAGCACGAAACAACACAAAAGCACAAACAAGCAAGACAATCAAGCATGCAAGTAAGAAAAGAAAAAGAAGGCGTCGGCTTTGGCAAGCCTTGGCACGTAAGGAAAGGAGATAGAAAAGGAGAGGATCTCGGCCTAAGAGGGAAGGCGAGATTGTGTATAAACAAAATAGAAACAAAAAGATATGCAATCAATCAAGGATATGCAAATCAAGGCAAGAAAAGATATGATTTGATTGGAGAGAGAGGGCCGAATATTTGTGAGATACTTGCCTTATTTTGACTTGTGTATCTCACAATATCTTTTTGATTTTTTTTTAATTAATAACAACTAATGGATAAAGATTGCCTTATTTTGGCTTTTCTTTTCCAATTCTTTTTTTTTTCCGGCAACTACGAGATCTTGGAGATTTGATCTCCCAAGATTCTTGCTTGAACAAACAACCACGAGATCAGGCCAAATCGGACCAAATCTCGCACAAAATAGAAACAAGGAAAGACGTGCACAATTCAATCAATCCAAACAAACATGAAGAATGCAAGCAATGCTCGAAAACTTAAGATGATGAACCGAAAACAAGTGCAAGTCGGCGAGGGTTATGGCTAATTATTTTTTTGTGAATTTTTGTGAATTTTTCGAAACAAAAACGATGGTACTAGTGGGTGTTGGTAGAGATGGCGGAAGCTAATGAAAATAATGGTGGTAAAGAAAAATTTTCGTGCAAAAAACGAGTAAATGAGTGAGAGAGACTTACGCAATCCGAGGCTCTGATACCAGTTGATGTGAACCCCGTTGGAGGATTCACGAACGGATCGATCTTGGACTCGTAAATGGTCTTCTCACGTCGGGTTTTGATAGATTTGAGACGAATAATCGTCTAGACGAGGTTTGGGTGAGAATTGAAAGGATTTAAGAAGGTGGCTTCATTTGACGGAAACCTGAAGAATATGGGATACGAGAAGAGAATTGGGGTGATGCCTTTATGAAGTGTTCTGGAGAAATTTCGATAGCATAACATTAATCAAAACAAAGCGTAAGAAACAATGGAGGGGGCGTGCCTCTTTTACAGAGAAGATGGCACGCCAAACCCTAGTCTAAACCTAGTGGCAAGGGCGGCATAGGGAGATGCACGCACGCGGCCCAAGATGCAAGCCCAAGCCCAAAACTCCAAATAAAAGTAGCAACTACATAAGTAGAAATGTCTTGGAATGGAAAAGGTACTAAAAATAGTAAGAAACATAAATGGTCACGGTGGCCTAGTCGCGAGTGTCGCGACAAGGTCGTGACAAGGCGTCGGCGCGCCAAGGGCATGTCGCGACACGAGGCGCGGTATGACTTCGGCGTCGACGGGGCTGGTGCGCACTCGAACCTCGAGTGTCGAGGCCGAGGCGCACCAGAACCTCAAGTTCCCACGCCGGGGTGGCCCGGCGTGGCATGGTGCTCGGCCCGCGAGGCTGGCACGGCACCGAGAATGAGGTTCTCGGTGCCGCGGTGCGTAGCGTCGGACTGGAGTGCCGGCGCGCTTTCAATGAAGGAGACGCACCGGGTGAGGGGCGCGCCGGTGGCTGCGTCGTGGCTTGCGAGGACGCGCGCGACGAGGGACGAAGTGGCTCGGGCTATGGCACGGGTCCTGGCTCGAGTTATGGGTCCGTCGGAGCGCACGGACATGTCTTCCTCTTCTTGGCTCGCCGTCATGGTGGGGCTCACATCAGTACGCGAGGGCTAGCCATCATGAGCCTTCAATATTCAGCATCGAGCAGTCCTCGAGGTCCCACACGTTTTTGACTTTCACATCCGAAGATGCTAAGGGTTTGTATATTCCGCTTCGACCCTTTGGTGGTGCACGCCTAGCTGGGCTCAAAGATGGTCAAGCGAGTCTTGGAGGACACGGGATCTTCCATGGACATCATGTACTACGACGCCTTCGAACATTTGGGTATCTTGGCCACGTCTCTAAAGCCTTACGCTCGAAAACTGACGTCCTTTTCGGGCGACAAGGTCGATGTGGCGGGCCTAATCGACCTTTGGACGTTACTGGGAACAGGTTCGACGAATCGAACCGAAATGATAGAGTTCATTGTGGTGCATTTACCCTCGGTGTATAACGCAATCATCGGGAGAGTCTCCTTGATGAAATTTCAAGCTGTGGTGTCCGTCTACCACCTAAAGATGAAATTTCTAGTTGAAGGTGGAGTTGGCGAGGTCAAGGGCAACCAAGAGGAGGGCCGCGTGTGTTACGCGACCTCCGCGAAGCACAAGTGTCCGGTGTTCGTAGTGGACGCTTCCGAGGGCACCGGAGACCGAGAGGAGGGTCGTCACTTACTTTAACACCGAGGTAGAAAAGCTTTACCTAGGAAAATGTTTCTCTAGGGAATCGACACTATTGATAGAATCCTTGCTTGCCTACTCCCGCGACGTGTTCGCTTGGACCGTAAAAGATCTCCGTGGGGTCCCATGGACTGTGGCCCAACATTCCTTAAACGTCGATTGAACCACTCGTCCCGTGGTGTAAAGGTGAAGAAAAATAAATGTGGAAAGGGCAAGCGCCGCAAATGCAGAGGTGGAGAAATTGTTGTCGCGGGGTTTGTTCGCGAGGTCTAGTACCCGAAGTGGTTGTCTAATGTCGTGCTGCTCAAGAAGGCCAGTGGGAAGTGGCGTATGTGTGTTGACTTTAAGGATCTGAACAAAGCATGCCCCAAGGATAGCTATCCCCTATCATCAATCGACGAGCTAGTTGACTCCACAGCAGGCCACGGGGTCCTAAGATTCCTCGATGCATATTCGGGGTATAATCAGGTCCTAATGGACCCGCGAGATGAAGAGGAAATGACCTTCATCACACAACGAGGGACCTATTGTTACAAGGTCATGCCCTTTGGCCTGAAGAATGCGGGATCTACCTTTCGAAGGCTCGTAAATCGGATCTTCAAAAACCATATGGGAGGAATGTGTCAGCCTATGTCGAAGATATTGTAATCCGAAGTAAAACCCCGGAGGACCACCTGGCTGATATCGCCGAGGTCTTTGCGACGCTCAGGCAAAACCGGCTCAGCCTCAATCCTGAGAAGTGTGTGTTTGGCGTGTCGTCTGGCAAGTTGATAGCTTGCATATAGGTAGTGTTTAGGATGCATGTTTTCGTTTCTTTTGCGTTGCATTTAGGTAGTTTTAGTTGGTTTCTTTAGTGTCTTAGAGTGTCTAGGAGCTTTGGGTTTTTGCACTTGTTCTATGTTGTTTTACAGGTCTTAAAGTGAACAAGTGTGAAAGGAATGAAAACCGGGAGAAGAACGCTTGAATTCGGGCCATCCGTTGAAGTTGCTGGTTTGACACCTCTGTCTTGTAAGGGTTCGTTTGGGAGCTATAGTCATCTGATAAAGTTGAGTTTGGCATCATTGGAAAGCTAATCCAAAGAGCTACAATTCATGTTTTTACTCCGAGTCCAAATTCCAACTCAATGGGAGTCAAAACAACCCCCGAAGTGTCACCTGAGTTGTGAACCGTGGTGCCGGCGGCGACAGCCGCCAACCCAACGGCGCCCGCCACCCCTGACAGCCGCAAAGATCTTCACTGTGCCACGTGTTTTGTTTCTATTGGTCCTTTTCTATCAGTATTATTCCGAGATATTGTATTTTTGGGATATAGTTTTAGACCTAGTTCTATTATATTAGGGTTTGGAGAGTTGCATCTCTCATACATTATTATCATATTTTTCTTTAAGAGTTTTTAGCTTTTCTATGGAGAACTAAGCCCTTTTGCTTAGTCAGACAATTGAAGCATCGTTTGATTAAAGTTGTGAGATTTCTAATTCTTTATCTATTGCTTGGGTTTAATCTTATCTCTTGCTTGAATGTTTATGATTTATTTCAACAGTTTCTAGCCTGATCAACTAGGGTTTGTTGTTATTGGATCTATTGCTAGATCTAGACTGTTACTGGTTGAGCATCTCTAGATTGAAGTAGCAACTGCATCGTACTAGTATCTGGTTGTGCTAGTCTTATGCAAAAGAGATTTGATTTACATTCTAGGGTAAAAGCTGATTGTTTTATGCTAGAATTGTATCCTATTATATTCCTATCCTTATTGTTGCTATTAAACTGAATCATTGATGGTTTCATGGTTGTTTAATTAGTTAGAACTAATAGTATCTGGTTGTGCTGTCAGTTAGAATTGAAAAGGAATTGGAAAATCCATTGCATGTGATATTAAGGTGAAATCAATGATCAACTTGTCATTCGATTGTGGATATTTGTTTGCCCAAGCTATCTTCTTAATTATTGTTTGTCATAATCTTTTTATTACTTTGCTAGTTTTGCATTCTTTTTATTACTTTGAAGTTGCTCTAGATTTGTGTTAGCATCGCAGGTATCAAACATGGCTCACGAACTCACCCAAGTCGGTCACAACAACAGCAAGCCACCAAGGCTCATCACTGGTAGATTCGAAGTCTGGCAACGCGACATGAAGAACTGGATGCGCAGCCAAGACTATCAAGCTTGGTGCGTCATAGAGAAAGGAAACTTCAAAAATTGATCCAGCGATTGAGAATGACTTTTCAAAATGGTGACCCAATGAGTACAAGTGCATGGAGGCCAACTTCAAAGCCATCCAGTACCTCAAGAATGCCATGTTGGTGCAAGACTGCGACAGAGTGGCAAACCTAGACACGGCAAAAGAAGTGTGGGAAGCCATCCAACAAATGCACATTGGGAACTCAGACCTCCGAGAAGATCTTCAGATGAACGCAAGGAGGGAGTTCTTCACCTTTCAAATGGAGATAGGAGAATCCGTTGATAGCTACCAATCCCGTTTCGAGGGACTTTGCACCAAGATGGCTGGCCTTGGGATCACTAAAGAGGAAGTCACTAATAAAATGAAGGTTCAACAACTCTTCAATGGCCATAGGAGACACCACTAGGGAACAACCCAGTGAGGTAACTACTGAATTCGTTCTTGCTTCCTTGAATAATTATGAAAAACCTGAGTTGCTTAAAATTCTCTCAAGCCTTGTCAAAGATAATATTAAATTGCAAAAGAAGTTGGAAAAATTGGAACACACAAATGCTGAACTAGTTGGTCTAGAGCCATGTCCCAACTGTGTGTCCCTTCTAGAAAAACTTCAGTCTTATGTGTCTCACATCGTGGAACTTGAGAATGAGCTTAAAACTCTAGAAAGTGATGAGAACACCCTTCTACAAAATCTGAGTAAAGCAAAAGGGAACTCTGAAGCCTCTAGTTCCCAAACCAAGTTTGTCCCTGCCAGACACGGAATAGGGTATGAGTCAGAGAGCCCTAGAAAAGGGAAGTCCCCTTTGAGTGAAAAAGAGATAAACGAGTGTAGGGCCCTAGAGCTTCAGTGTGAGAAACAGAATTATGCACACTTAGAAGAGAAAATCCGTGTTCTGGAGAGTGGGGTGAATGGAGAAGTAGATTATTACACTGGGAACACTGGACATAAGATGTATGTTCAAATAGCTAAGGGAAATAGGTCTAGAGTGTACAACAAAGAAATTATGGATAGGAACAGGATATAGAGACCCCATCCTAAGTACTACCTAGGAGAATACTATAAGACCTGCTGGAATTGCGGTGCTCATGGTCACTACAAGGAAAGCTGTCCCAAAGCTAAGGCCCAAACCCAGAGAAACCACGAGTACTGGAATATGCAAAATCAACAAACCAACAAGCCTGATAGAGTTCCCACTAAAAGAAACAACCATAGGAACTTTGCCCATAACAAGTACTCTCGTGACATTAAGATTGTTGATTATGTGTTATTTGAGACTGTCTTCCCTTGCAAGGAACCAGGCAAGAGTCATCTTGCCTGGGTCCTCAAAAACTAACTTCTCTTGTAGGTGGCAGTGAGGGGGAACAACACATGGGTCATTGACAGTGGATGTTCTAACCACATGACTGGAAACAAAGACAACCTCACCTCACTCCACCCAAAAGCCGAAGGAGGTCACGTGTCCTTTGGCAACAAAAATAATGGAGAAATCATAGGAACAAGGGAAGTATTACTCAACAAATCCATCAAAATCAGCAATGTTAACTTGGTAAAGGACCTGGGATTCAATCTCTTGAGCGTCTCTCAGATATGTGATCAAGGGAACAACATCGTCACCTTCGACTCAAGGGAGTGTCTAGTGATCAACAAGAAGACTAACAAAATCATCCTGAAAGGAAGAAGGTCCAACAACATCTATGTGGTGGATACAGACTTTGAGCCACCAAGGAAACTGTGCCTGGCAAGTTCCCTTGACGAAACGAAACTCTGACATAAGAGACTGGGCCATGCAGGTGTCAATCAAATCCTGAAGCTTTACCTACAGGATCTAGTTATTGGTCTCCCACGAATCAACCTTGAAGGAGTCAAGATGTGCGAAGCATGTGTTTGTGGAAAGCAGACCAGAAGCTCGTTCAAACCCAAGAAGGTGGTCAGCATTACAAGACCATTGGAACTAATACATATGGATCTCTGTGGTCCCATGGACACTGAAAGCTACGGAGGAAAAAGGTACATGTATGTCTTAATTGATGACTTTTCGAGATTTACATGGGTACTTTTCTTGAGATCAAAATCAGATACCTTCAAAGATTTCGAGAGACTAATCAAGAAGATGGAAGTAAGCATGGGAATCAAGCTCAAGTCACTCAGATCTGACCACGGAACTGAGTTCAAGAACTCAGAGTTCCTAAGGTACTGTGACAACAATGGTGTATCCCACAATTTCTCAGCTCCTCGGACTCCTCAACAAAATGGTGTGTTAGAAAGGAAAAACAGAACTCTGGAAGACATCCCAAGGACCATGATGCTAGAAAGTGGAGTTCCTCCAAGCTTCTGGGTTGAAGCCATCTCCACAGCTACTTACATCTTAAATCGAGCCATGATAAGGCCTATGATCAAAAAGACATCCTACGAACTGATCAAAGGAAGGAAGCCCAACATCTCTCATCTGAGGACCTTTGGATGCAAATGCTTCGTTCACAACAATGGGAAGGACAACCTCGACAAATTTGAGCCTAGAAGCGATGAAGGGATATTCCTGGGATACTCTTCCCATAGCAAGGCGTACAGGGTCTATAACAAGAGGACCAGGAAGATAGAAGAAAGCATCCACGTCATCTTCGACGGGAAATCTGTAAAAATGGGAACAGAGGCCCAAGGAAAGGGAACTCTGTTCAAGCTGGTCAGACAGGAAGAAGAAGACGACGAGGATGAACCAAGAAAGAGAGATGAAGACTATCCAAGTGGGAACAATGCCCCACATTCAGGGAACAACGAAGGAGATCAAAACTCCACAGATCAAAGCTCCTTTGAAGTTCCCTCCTCAACAGAAGAACCACAAGATGCATCGAACTCTCTTGTTCCCCAAAATGAAAGTGTGCCAGAATCCAGTGTTCAGGGGGAAAACGAGAGAACTCCGAAGAGAATCCTGACGAAAGTCCCAGCGAAGAAGCTGAACATAACAGTTCCCTTGAAGAAGAGGAGGCTCAAGACACAGATGAAGAAGAGTCAAGGGAACAGGTTGATGTCTCACACATTCGAACAAGAAACTACCACCAAAAGAGAGATCACCCCATTGACAACATCATCACTCCATATGACAAAGGTGTTTTGACTCGCTCATCTCTCAATAATTTTTGTGCTTTTAATGCGTTTGTCTCGATGGTGGAACCAAAAAGCATCAAAGAAGCCCTAAAGGACCCAGACTGGATCCAAGCCATGCAAGAAGAACTACACCAATTTGAGAGGAACAAGGTGTGGAAGCTAGTTCCCAGGCCCAAAAACAAGAATATCATAGGAACTCGATGGGTCTTTCGGAACAAACTCGATGATATTGGGGCCGTAGCTAGGAACAAGGCTCGATTGGTTGCTCAAGGCTACAGACAAGAAGAGGGGATCGACTATGACGAGACCTTCGCACCAGTTGCAAGGATCGAGGCCATTCGTCTTCTCATAGCCTATGCAGCCCACAAAGGATTCAAGCTATACCAGATGGATGTGAAGACGGCCTTTCTAAATGGGCACCTCAAAGAAGAAGTGTACGTAGCTCAACCCCCAGGATTCGAAGATGAGAAGCTACCTAACCACGTCTACTTCCTGGAGAGGGCCCTCTACGGACTCAAACAAGCTCCTCGAGCATGGTATGCTAGGTTTGCTCAGTTCCTTCTGTCTCACGGATACCTTCGAGGTTCCATAGACAAAAC
Source organism: Fallopia convolvulus (assembly GCA_964016875.1). Lineage (NCBI taxonomy): Eukaryota > Viridiplantae > Streptophyta > Magnoliopsida > Caryophyllales > Polygonaceae > Fallopia > Fallopia convolvulus. Next base: position 21,627,458 of record OZ024735.1, read on the forward strand.
CCTTTTTCTTAAGAAAGAGTCTAAGGATATTTTGATTGTTCAAGTTTATGTTGATGACATTGTTTTTGGAGCAACTAACGAAACTCTTGTAGAGAAATTTAAGGACCTCATGAGCAGTGAGTTTGAGATGAGTCTCATAGGGGAACTCACGTTCTTCCTAGGACTCCAGATATCTCAAACAAAGGAGGGAACAAGGATTCATCAACAAAAATACATCAGAGAAATGCTAGTCAAGTATGGGATGGATCACTCAAGGCCCATCGACACTCCCATCTCACCAAACTCCAGGTTAAATGCCGATGAAACAGGGGTAAGTGTCGATCAAAGGAACTTCAGAGGTATGATTGGCTCTCTCCTATACTTAACTACTAGTAGGCCTGACATCATGTTCTCAGTGTGCTTATGTGCACGTTTTCAAGCTAACCCCAAAGAATCACACCTAAAAGAGGTGAAGAGGATTTTCAGGTACCTCAAAGGGAACGACAACTTGTGCCTCTGGTATCCAAGGAACAGTTCCCTTGAGCTCATTGCTTATACAGATGCAGATTTTGTTGGGCACCTCGTTGATAGAAAGAGCACATCAGGAATGGCCCAGTTCCTTGGGTCATGCTTATTCTCTTGGGGATCCAAGAAGCAAAATTCAGTGGCACTCTCCACAGCAGAAGCAGAATACGTGGCTGCCGCATCATGTTGTTCCCAAGTATTAGGGCTCAAGTCCCAACTTCAGGATTATGGTATGTCTTTTGGCCCAATTCCCATACTCTGTGATAACACTAGTGCCATTAACATTTCCAAAAATCTTGTGCATCACTCTAGGACTAAGCACATAGACATTAGGCATCATTTTCTACGTGACAATGTTGAAACTGGGAACATTTCCATGCAACAATGTAGAACGGAAGAGCAAATTGCGGACATTCTCACCAAAGCTTTAGACAGACGTCCCTACCAACGTTTTCGAATGTTTCTAGGGATGATAACTCTAAACTAAACAAGTCCCTGTTTGTCTCTCCCTCAATGCTTGACTAGTCTAACTAGAAATGTATGATAGGGAACCGTAGGACTTAATGCTTTCATTTTGCCATATTACTAGTCTAGAGCTTAATATGTCTAAAGGAACTTTACTTCTTTTGGCCCAAAATGATCAACCAGAGTTCCCTTTAACCCTCTCTACAAGCCACTATGACGGTTGATCATGAAACCAACCCTAAGCTAAGGGCCAGACAAACGCTTCTCATGAGCCAAACTCTTTGTACCTTTATCGAGTTGCAATTGTCTGGTTCTCTTTTGAGTTCCCCAGCCTCACAAAGAAAATTGAGTGTGAGTTCCCTTAACCTCTCCACTCAATCTGACCTTTCCAAAGATCATGGGAACTGATAGGTAAAAGCAGGGAAACAGTGGATCTGAGAAATGAAACGTCACTTGGAAAACGGGAAATTGTGTCAGACTCTGAAGCGTTTTGGGCCAAGCATTCAAAAGACTTCCCAAGGCAGAAAACGACGCGTGTCAGAGGCGTGTTATGGAAGTTGAAACGATCCTCCGTACTCATTGGCCAACGGTTATCGAGGCTATCCAACCTTCCCATTCTACCCTCGTCTCCCTCTCTCACATAAAACCCCATTTGCTATTTTTGGGCACTTCTTCATCCCTCACCCTCTGTAACTCACCTTCTCTGGATCCTTCTCACTCTCTCTTTCGAGAAAAACTCCAAACTTCTTGCCTTCCCCAGAAAACTTCTCAATGGCTCCAGCCCATTCTTATGCCGAGATGAAGGCTTGGATTCAAAACAACCCTAAAACGCTCTTCCTCTCCATGATGGCTGACATCGAGAAGGAGCAAGATGAAGCTCTTCGCGATGTTCTGATCGAGGGACTCTACAATTATGTAAGTCCCTTTCTTCCTCCTCCAGCAACGCAAACACTTGCGACGCCTTCCTCCACCACCACTTCCTCTCAATCTCTTCCACCTCTATCTTCCTCCGGAACTGTCATCCTCGACAATTTCGGATACGAACCCCCTTCTAAACATGAAAAACCCAAACAATCCAAATCCAAGCATCACTCCTCAAAATCCAAACACAAATCCTCCAAACGCAAACACTCCGAGATCTCTTCCTCCTCTCTTTACTCCGAAAAGAAGAAACCTTTCTTCAAATTCGACGAGTACCTTAACTGTTCCAAACCCTCCTCCTTTGTCGAAAACCCCCCAATCATTTTTCCCCTTCCTTCCACCTCTGGGAACTCTCAATCCTAGCACCAACCTCCACCACCTCCTATTCAAACCGATTCCACAACTCCCCCTTCTTCTCTTCCCATTTCTGAGGGAACTTCCAACCTCTCTCACTCTTCACCCAGCACCATTCCTCCACCATCCTCCTCCCCCAGAGTTCCCCCACCCACTTCACCCATTCCCAAATCCCCCACCACTTCAAAATCTGCCTTTGGGACCTCAAGTCCCAAGGCTCGCGCTCCTACTCCTCCTCCTTCCACTCCCAAGGTCCCAACTCCACAAAATTCTCCTCTCCCTCCCTCTTCCCCCACAACAATACAACTCCCTTCCCCACCTCCTTTGGCCCAGAAAACCACAATAGACCTCGACTCCGACGAGGATAATCTCCCCATCGGAATCCTTGTTCGCCAGAAGGCCAACGCACCCATCGTGATGGGAACTGAGGAAGAGGAAGCCCGACTCAAAGACCTCGAGGAAGAATTCTGTGGCGCACTTACAGGGCCTACCGAAGGCCAAGGGGGCAAGACCCACGAAGAAGGGAACCCAGCACAAACCGATGGTGATGGGCAATGTAGTCATCATCAACAAGATGACGAGGAGGAAACCGGGCTAACCTCCTCCGACGATGAAGGGACCTCCAATGACGACACTGAAGAATACGAGGAGGCCACCGAACTTGCCGGCATCCCAACTCCCGGACACCAAATGGTGGTGTCGGCAGAGGTCCCAGAGGAAAGGACCCGACCACTCATGATCGAAGCGGCTGAACCCCCTCAGCAAAAAGGAAAGACTACGATCTCTAGGGGGAACTCCAAGAAGAAAGGGAAAGGACCTGTGCCCAAGAAATTTCACATCTCTGAGAATCGCAAGCTCCTTCCCCCCCTCATCCTCTTAGAAAAACAGCTCACCGATGAAGGGCTAGGGCAACTATGGGACCTGATCAAGGCCCAAGGATGGGAACACATGTGTAGTGAGGCCGTGAGTATCGATCACTCTCAGGTGCGCCGATTCTACAACCATTTTGTGCTCCACGACGACGACACCAAGGGAACTCTCTCCCTCGAAGGTGATGACTTCATCTTCACCACATCCATAATCCGCCTTCAACTACAGGTCCCCGTCCAGGGCCTCCAAGAACTGCCCACCAAGAGCTGGGGCGACTTTAACAGCGAGGTGATTTATAACACGGTCTATGAGGGCCGTGTTCCCACCACTGACACCTCTACTCATCACCTATCCCTCATTGCCAAGTTGGCTCATCAATTCATCATCAACATGGTGATCCCTCGCCAGGAGAAGCGCCTTGTTATCAATATCCCTGATGCCATTATCCTCTACCACTTCCTCCTCAAAAAGCCCATAAATCTTCCTCGCATAATTCTCGGGCACATGGAAAAGTGTATGGCTTCCAAATCCCACTCCCTCCCTTATGCTGGCCTCATCAAGAAACTCTTGCTCAGAGAGGGCCTCTACGACACATCCAAGGAAGAGGTCACCATAGGTAGGGAACTGGACATCTCTGTGGTCCACAAAATGCGGCACATTGCCAACACTCTCGACAAGACGTCCAGGGAACAAGAAAAGATGGCAAGGGATCAAGAAAAAATTGCCAAAGGCCAAGAAAAGCTGGTCCGAGTCTTGACACGGCTTTGTGATGCCCTGCTCCCACCAATCCCATGATGTTTTTCCTTTTTCCTAGCCTCAATGTTCCCACAAATATTGTCTCTTGTGTTCCTATGTACATTTTTTTGCTTAAGTAATGAATGATTTTTAGTATGATTGCGTGTTCTTTTCCTTCCTTATCTCTGTGTTTACTTGTTTTCGATGATTTCAAAAGGGGGAAAGACAAAAAATGCGAGATGAGTGAAGTTGAAAAGATATCACAGAATACGCTATAGCTAAGGGGGAACAATTGCATAAAAAGCTAAGTACGAACTCAGTGATTCACAAGAAGTGGCTCCCTAGGAATACGCGTAGGAACTCATCTGCATATCATGCTTTGAAATACTTGCTGATTTTTGTGATAGGTTTGTCATCATCAAAAAGGGGGAAATTGTTGGAACGATGTTGGGACCTCTGGTTCTAAACATCGGAACAACGATACAGTTCTCCGAGTTTTGATAATGACAAACGCTATAAAGGAACTAATGTGCTTTGATCAAGTATTTCTAAGGAACACAGGTTGAGCAAAGAACTTCCATGAATGACCAAAAATCATAGAAGCACACAATGAAGAGTTCCCATCAAGGGAACTCTGAAGAGGAAAGTTCCCATGAAATGAGAACTCCCAGGAATGACCAGAGAGCACAGGTTTACACGATGAAGAGTTTCTCCCAAAGGAACTCAGAAGAGGACAGTTCCCACGACATGGGAACTCACATGTGAGGACAAGGACCGATCAGCGCATATCACGGGATCCGGTCTTGGACAGGATGAAGGCACAGTCTGAGGAGCAGACTGTCGCGATTGATCCAACGGTCCGATCATTTCAAGAAGTTGACCTAGTTCAAATTGAAGTCACATGTGAAGAAAGTACAACTTGGGCATCAAGCAAAGGGCATTTTGGACACAAATGAAAGATGCGATTGAAGCCCAAGTTCACTCGAGTATAAAGCCAAAAGAATAGTTCTCGGATTGAGCACTTCTCCCAGAACTCACAAATACCCACAACAGAGAAAGAGAAAACAGAAGAGAAGTCCCCGGCGACGAGTGTCTGATCTCGACGACGGTGAAGCCATGTTCCCAGGAGCTAGGGAACTGCGATTCGGTGTAAGGTTTGAATTACTTGTTTAGTGATTGTTGTTCGCTTAGGAACTCAGTTGAGAAGATTCATTAGTGTTGCTAGAGTTAGGTAGAACTCGTAGGAACAGAGAAGTTTGAATTTGGCTGTTTGTAACTAAGGAACAAATCAATAATATAAGCAAGTCATTCAAAATCCTCCAAGCGGAGGTAGAGGTTTACCCATACAACTAGTTGGTTGTAGTGGGGTTCCTCTATAAGGGAACTGTGTTTACTCTGTCTTTCTAATACTTGCCATAGTTTCTTCCGCTGCCTTGGAGACAGCTTAACAGCCAGTTCCCAAGCTCTAAGCTAACCGGTTACGATCCAACAATAATACTCCGTAATATATAATGCCATAATATATAAAATTGCAGAGCTAGAAAAACTAGTCCACATTATTTACATCTTCCCATAATTTTGTTTAGATAAAACATAATCATCAAAACGTACGAAATATATAGGCCAAAACGGCTACCAAGTACTAAGACATTGTGATGATCGATGATCGATGAGAGGATGGATGCATGAATAATTCATGATTAATTAGGCTTGGGCGGCGGTGAGAAGGTATGCATCGAGCTCCTTGAAGTTGGTGGTGGCGAACTCGGTGAGCAGATCCGGGTCCGGCACCTCCTCCTTGGCCTTCTCGTACTCAAGGGTCCACTTCACGACGCTCCCCTCTCCCTTGGCCGACACCACCAGCGTGGCCTTGAACTTCTTGAGGATCTCTAGAAGCTCCCCGTCGATCACCGAGTACGACACCGTCTTCTTCTCCACGTCCACCAACTCTATCTTCTCCTTTGATGTGGTCACAAATGGGATCCCTACATGCCACGCCTCCTCCAATGTTACAATTAATAGAAGAGGGTAGATAGGCAAAAGTATATAGATACACGTATAAGTTGTCATAAGAAGAAGAAGATATCATGGATTATTATATACCTTCGGCGTACTTGACGAGGCGAACCGTTCCGACAGCCCTTCCATCGCCCTCGATGACTTCGATGCTTTTGTATTGTTGAGGGAAAGCCTTTGGGAAGATTTTGTCCGAGTCGCGAATCGCGGCCCAGAATGCGTCGGCGGAGGCCTTCAACTCCACTTCTACTTCAATGGTTCCGCTCATCGCCATTTTAACTGATGGACTTCGGAATAGAGTTGGATATTAATTGTTTGATGGACGATTGGGAAAGAGGAGCGAGGTACTTATAGGATTTAAGAATGTACATTATTTCTGTACGTAGACTAAGTAGCTAGCTGGGGTTTAATGTATTACTCCGTATAATTTACAAGGTTAAAAGAGTACCATCTAATACCAGTAAGATAAATTTCTGAAACTTGCACGTACTATTTTTATTACATGCTGGGTGCATGATATTAGATGTTGAAGATAGTAAATCTGAAACTTGCATTATTTTGCTTCACCAAAAAAAAAACAAGAAACTTGCATTATTTTTTTAATTTTTTAATTTTCATCAATTGTACATTTAGTAGAATTCTCGTTTATTTCTATATAAGATAAGATTTGTGTTTGCAATTTGGTAAAGGGTGAAATTGTTTTAATTAAATTCAACAGATTAATACAAATACAGGACTTTATGAAATTACTACTACTACCTTACAGATCGTGATCGAGCAATATTAAATGAGACGGGCATTAGTTTTCGGTTTACAGATGAGAGAATGTGCAGCCTTAATCTCCCAACAACTGTCTTGTATGAAGTTGTGGGTCATCCTAATTAACTGTCCTTTATGTCCAGTTTATCTAAATCACCAACCATCATCATTTATACTTTTTGATACAAAAACAGCTAATACTATTTATTATTGCGCGTTATTATTATTATTGGCAAAATTATTATTGACATTAATAATATTACAAAAATGCTTTTAAATTCAAATTTTAATAAATCGATCATCTTTTATAATATTTTTTAATAAAATTATCTTTCACAATGTGATTCATTAATCTAAACTACCCCTATATAGTTGCTTTAATATCCCTTTTACACCGTTTTAAGCATAATATCATGGGTCATTTTTGCTTATTATTAAAATGGGTTTTGAATTTTGACAAAAAGTTACTGTACTGTAGAAATCACAAACTCATTTCTCGACTTTTTATTGATTAATTATGTCCATTAATTTTGAAAAAGCTCCTTTTCATTGTATTTTAACACCTGTTTTCTAATGGTAATAAGTAGGGGTGTTAATCAGGTGGATCGAGTCGGGTCAATTCGGTTTCGGATAAGATCGGATCCGGGTCAAATTCGGGTATTTTAATAATCGGGTCAAATTGAGTTGGACTTTTTTGGGTCAGGTACTCAATTAATCAGGCTAAGTCGGGTATTCGGGTCAAGTTCGGTTGGTTTATTCGGTTTTCGGTCCAACTAGATTTTGGATAAGTCGGGTTTTGGGTTAAGTCAGATTTCGGGTGAGTAGGGTTTCGAGTTTTTCGGATTTCGGGTGAGTCGAATTTCGAGTTTTCGAGTTAATCGGATTAGGGTGAGCCGAATTTTGATTGAGACCATATATCGAATGATGATTTACGTACTTTAATTACTCTATCTAGGGTCTAAATAATTAATGTGACATTTAAATTAAAAACATAATATAATAAATATTCACTTTTATTAATATTTTAAAAAATAATGTAACTTTCGAATGATTTCGGTTCGGATAACATTGGACTTTCAGATGGTTTGGGTCGGGTAACTTTGGATTTTCGGAAGGTTTTGGGTTGGGTAACTTCGGATTTTCGGATGATTTCGAGTCGGGTAGCATCGGATATCGGGTTGCATCGGGCTAGTCCATTCAGGTATAATCGGTTTCGGATTCATCTCAGGTTCGGGCTTTTATCGAATTCGGGCCAACTTAATTCGGGTCAAACAAGTCTCTGGCATACACTTTTTTATTTTTTTCGGGTGTCGGATTGGATTCGGAGTTGGGCGGGTCGAGCTGGTTTCTCGAATCGGGTCAAATTTTGATAGCCCTAGTACTAATAAGACATGTTAGCAGATCGTTCTTTCTTATTCTGTATAATTTATTGAATCCTATTATGTTTCTTAAGTTAACAAGAAAACTAATTAGATTTATAAAACTAGTTATAGAAGTAGTTGATGTTTTGATAAAATATATAAATATTATTTGTTAATATTTATCTAGTTTATTGTAGTATGTAATAATTTTAAATTTCACTTTAGAATAGGTGTAGTCTTAGTTATCAAAAATTAGTTTTTAATTTAACAAACAATTAAAAATTACTCTAAAATTTTTAAAAACTACCTTTTTCAAAAAAAAAAAAAAACAAACCAGTTTTACAACTAGTTACTAGTTTTTATGTGTCAAACGAACAACGTATGTAGGAGTTGGCACAACTAGTTGGAAAACTCCAACTAGTTTTTTGGTACCTAACAAATATACATATGACTCAAAAAAAAAATTTGGAATTACAAAATTAGCTAGAATTGTAAAACTAGATGTAAAAGTAACTACAGTTTCAAAACAATACATAAACATTGTTTTGTGATGTTAAACTAGTTTATTGTACGTAGTAATACTTTTAGATTTTACTTTATAGTAAGGTTTTTTTATTTAAGAAATAATTACTTTTTAAATTTAAAAAATACTAAAAATCTAATAAAAACATAAAAAAATAGTCCTTCTAAAAAAACTAATTTTACGTACACATAATTACTAGTTTTTTACTTCAAATTAATAATACTTACATGAATTTAATTTAATAATTTTACCGAACAGTCATTTAGATAGAGCCGATGCTAATATATTTTAATAACCACAACACAGAGGACCCTATAATTAATTGAGATTTAGGTGAGACAATCGGCATTTACGATTTTAGGCTGTGCCAACTGCCAATTAATGAGTGATGTTACTAAACCAATTAATTAACTGAGTTTAGATCAAATAAGGGTTATAAGACCCTGCTTTATCATATAAAATAAAAATAAATGCGTATGTGCGCATAGCTCAACGGTACGTTGAGCCTCTTTCTCATGTGCAAGAGGTCTCAGGTTTGAGTGTTCAGGGGGGCGGTTTGTCCATCTTTCTTAGAATTGGTTAGTAAACCAATTAGGCTAGTCCAAGTAATGAGTGATGTTACTAAACCAATTAATTAACAGAGTTTAGATCAAGAGGTCTCAGGTTCAAGTGTTCAGGGAGCAGTTTGCCCATCTTTCTTAGAATTGGTTAGTAAACCAGTTAGGCTAGTCCAAGTAATGAGTGATGTTATTAAACCAATTAATTAACAGAGTTTAGAACAAATAAGGGTTATAAGACCCTACTTTATAATATAAAATAAAAATAAATGCGCACAAGCGCATAGCTCAACGATTGAGCCTCTTTCTCATGTGCAAGAGGTCTCGTGTTCGGGGGCGGTTTGCCCATCTTTCTTAGAATTGGTTAATAAACTAGTTAGGCTAGTCCAAATAGTACTTGGGTTGCCTAAATCTTACCAAATCAAAAAAAAAAAAATATAGAGCGTTGGATTTTGGAAGATCAATGGTATAAATGGGGTATTTCATTAATGGGAGATTTTAAATAAGAGAGTTAATTTCGTCATTTGTCTCCAAAATAGAACCTCTCTTTCTTCTCTCTTTATTCTTCTTCTTCCCCGAAGATTTTTTAATCTTCCCTCCGTTCTTGAATTTCGATTTTCTTCTTCTTCCTCCTTCATTTGCATGTTTTAATTGGATTTAGTAGTTATTTTCGACATCATTTGAATTGTTTCTAGGTATTTTTTTGTTTCATTAGGGTTTGAATGTCCAATTTAGGTTTTTTTTTTCAAATTTTGGGGGTTTTCAATTAGCTTTTCAATTCGGATCTTATTTTACCATGAATTGTATGGATTAGAAAATGTTATTGTGTTATTTCATTGAATGCCTTGTCATTCTACCAATTTTGTTTTGTCATTTCACCATTGTTAGAATCCAAGTTGATATATGAACCGCCACTTGTATTTCTATGAACTGTCACTTGTAAGTCTATGAACCGAAAATTAAGATATGACTTTAGTTTTTTTTTGGGGGGGGGTTATTACTTTAAATTTGTATAAATTTGTGAATGTTTTTGTATTTTTATATATGTTTTCATTTATTTTAATCTTTAATATTTTGTACGTGATACGATAAAATAAAGCAAAACCTTGTTGTTCTTATTTATTTGGGTCTTTTTGGTTGAATTTACGAGGTGCATAACAAATGTTTAATAAATTGCTAGTTTTAGTAGAAACTAGTGTAAAAGTAGCTTTGTTGATTTTACTCAAACCTATGAAGGTTGTGCATGTTTTGCTTTACAATCTGATTTTTTTATTCAAAACAAAAGCTAATGGTAAGTGCTCATCAAATTGACCAACATGTGTTCGATAAAACGTTCAAATGGTCAACATTTTTTATCAATTGTTCTTATTACTCTATTTAGTTTAATTCAACATGGTTTATCTCCACGTTTGTCTTTAAATAAATCACAACTTTGAACTTGTATCTTCTTGATTTAGTGTTAAGAATGGATGAACCATAAGAACAAAAACTATGAACCTAGCATTCCAAAATATGAACCCACACAATAACTTTTATGAACTCGTATACATCCCACAAATAAAAAATAATGTAAATTAAATTCATGAACCTTTTTGACAATTTTTATACACCTAACTATATAAAGACATAAACTCATACAATACCATTTATGAACTAGAATACATGAAAAAAATAACAAGTATTAAAATAAAATTACACGAATCAATAAAATACCTTTTATTAACTTTTTTTGACACAATAATAACAAATATTGTGAATTAAATTTCATGAACCTTTATAACAATTGTTATGAATCTAACTATATAAAGACATGAACCACAAAATACTACAAGTGAAATAGATACTTTATGTATTATGAATTAAATTTCGCAAACATTATAGACAATTGTTATGAACTTAACCTCATAAAGACATGAACCAATATATCAACTTTAATTTTATAAAATAAAGATATGAATCGTAAGACAAAATCTTATGAATCTATGCTTATAATAACATGAAATAAAAGAACAAAACCCACATCTATGTGCACATACACATTGCTCTACCATTTGAACTAATAGGCTTCAAATAAGTTTTTAAATCATGAATATAGGCTACAAAGATTTAATAGCTCCCTAATAAGTAGTAGATATCAAGATTAGATGCATAAAAGAGGCAAATTTTACTAATGTGGATCTAAAAAGCTCTCTAATAAGTAGTAGATATCAAGATTAGATACATAAAAGAGGCAAAATTTACTAATGTGGATCTAAAAGAACATAGAGATTTTGCATTTTTTTTAATGTGCACTCAAAAATTACCTTGCACATTATGCAGAGCTAAGGCCAATTTCTGGACAGCAAAGCATGATGGTTTATTTCCACCTTCAAAAAAGGTTCTTGACAAAACCAAAACCATGTATAGTTAAATTTTAAATTCCATCCAATAATCTAGAATCAAAATGATACTAGCAGTAGAGGATTTTTTTTTTTATGAAAGCAGTAGAGGATTTTATTGACATGAAAAATAGTCAACTGGAGTCGACATGATAGTAAGAAGGATACTACAAAGTATTTCATATTGACATGAAAATGATACTACAAAGATTTTATTGACATGAAAAATGGTAGAAGGATCTAGAGAATAGAGGGTCAAAGTATTTCATATTTCCATATAGATGAGGATCCTAAGCCTTTTACCGAGGCTATGACCTTTCAAGTTATTTCATTTTCGAAAGAAGCAATCCAAGATGAGATGGACTCTATTTTCGGCAATAACACTTGGGAGTTGTCGGTCCTTCCACCCGGTTGCAAGCTATTAGGGTGTAAATAGATCTTCAAGAAGAAGATGAAGGCCGATGGGTCCATTGACAAGTTTAAGGCTCGATTGGTTATCTGATGCGTTTCGCCTCGCTACAAGGACCAACGTCTCGTATTTTGAATCCCGTCTCTATCTTCAATGAACAACGAAGCGGAAGCAAGCGAGATAGGGCACGCAGGGGCGCGCAATTTGAGATTAATGGTACGACGCTAGGGTTCTAGCGGCGTCTCGATGTGGAATTGATTCCGACTAGCGAAACCTCAGAATGATTGTAGGGCTTTTGGAAGAAGGATTGTGACGCCTGATGCCTAGGGAAGAGAAACTCGATTCAACAAAGGCAAATTCAATTCATTCAAGCGTAACTGAAAATATGAGAGTCTGACAACTTAAATAGAAACTAGGTCTAACCTAAAAACCTAATGAAGATGGGCCCAAGCATGCAAGCCCAACCCATCTCATCAATTAAAAATAAATAGCGGAAATATAAATAATACCAAATTAAGTAATTATTTCTAATAAAAACCCGACATAAAAATAAAGATAGAAACCCGAAGACCCGAGGTCTTGGAAGAACTCGCACAAGCTCGGAACACCTCTTGTCGGAGCGCGACTTGGCACACTGGAGCGCGGGCGCGGTTCGAGGCTTCAGCCCGCGCCCACGGTTCTGAGGCCGGAGCGCGGTCATGGCGCAGGGAGCGCGGTCGCGCTCCCGGGCACACAGCCCGCGCCTTGTAGACGTTGGTAATCTAGTGGCGCGGCGCGGGTTCTTCAGCAGGTCGCACCAAGGGGGATGCCACGACTTGGGTAAACTCCGGTTCGCCTTGATCGATCTAGGTCTAGGACCGGATCGCATCATTATCCATGGCTTTAGACAAAGAGAAGGTGTCGATTATTTTGATACCTATGCCCCCATGGCAAGAATCACCACGATAAGACTCTTGATTGCCTTAGCAAGCATTCATGGTCTTGTCATCCATCAAATGGACGTGAAGATCATTCCTCAATGGAGATTTGGATGAAGAATTTTACATGAAGCAATCCGATGGTTTCGTAGTGGAAGGACAAAAACATCAGGTATGTCGTTTGATAAAATCCCTTTATGGACTTAAGCAAGCGTCAAAACAATGGCATCAAAAGTTTGATGAAGTAATCTTGGCCTATGGTTTCAAGATAAACCAAGCAGATAAGTGTGTATATAGTAAGTTTGATAATTCTGGTCAAAGAGTTATAATATGTCTTTATGTTGATGACATGCTTATATTTGGTACAAACCAAATGATAGTTGACAAGACAAAATAATTCTTGTCTACTAAGTTCTCCATTAGGAATTAAGATAAAGAGGGATGGCAAGGGATTGACCCTAACACAATCCCATTACATCGAGAAAGTGGTGAAACGTTTTCAATATGATAAATCCACGCCGGTTAGCACGCCTATGGATCCTAGTGAGAAACTCCTTCCCAACCTAGGAGAACCAAATTCTCAACTTGAGTATTCGCAAGTGATAGGGTGCTTGATGTATGCAATGAAGAGTACGCGCCCCGATATAGCATATGCAGTGGGCAAGTTGAGTCATTATACTAGTCGACCAAGTTCAAGTCATTGGAACGCTCTTAGAAGAGTGCTTAGATATTTAAAAGAGACAATGACTTATGGTATTGCATACATGGGTACTCTGATAGCTTGCATATAGGTATAGTTTAGATGCATATTTTATGTTTGTTTTGCATAGGTTTAGCTTAGTTTTTAGGATTTATCGTTTTCGGGTAGATCGCGCTTGTTTGCTATGTTTTGCGGGTTTTTAGGTATTAGAGCAAAGCAAGGTGTGATCCGGGCTAGCTACGGTGGTGAGTTAGAGTGCATGAATGAAGATTGGAGAGATTCAAGTGAAGATATCAAGAGCATAACCGAAAGGAGCCAAGTCAAGAGGAAGACACGACTCATATCAAGGGGGCGCAGGCTACAAAGACAGTGTGCGCGGCCGCGCCTCCCTCGGAAGAGCCCGCGCCGTCTGTATCCATGCGAGAGAGTTGGGCCGCGAGTTTTGGGCCTCGGGTTGGACTTATTTAGGTCTTTTCCGACTTGTTTTATTGTATTTGGGGTAATTTGATCTTTGGATATCTTAGGGGTATTTAAACCTTGTTTTTAGTTTCTCTTTGATAACTTGGAACATAATTTTGGAGGCTAGGGTTTCTTCTCTCAAGAGGCAACCTTTGAACCTTTTGTAAGTTTTCTTTAGTTAAATCATGCATTGCTAAACCTTTTGTGTTTGACTAGTTATTGAAATCATAGTGTTGAACAAAAATGTGAAAATATTCGCAAAACATATTTTATTTGATTTTTAAAATTGAGTTCGACCCTTTCTTTTTACTCTTTTGATTAAAAGTCATACATGTACAAAGGATTTGGTTTGTTTTAGAATTTGGGCTGCACCCGAGTTTTGACGGGTTGCCTACGTATCTCTTTAAAGAGAATCAAGCCTTACGTAGTTCAGAGTGTTTTGGTTTTTTTATTTGTGTGTGATATTTTTCATGCATCAGAGAATTGAATTCGAACCCACCTTCTAGGAAGGGTTGCCCAAACTCTCTTCAACTATCATTTGCATCTATATCATTATTATCTATATATTTTGATCTTATTGTAAAATAATTATTAAACCCAATAAATATGTATTTTATATTGGGTGCCCAACATACTCTTTTAAGGAGGATCAAGTAGGGCATGGTTCTTAAAAAGAACTATTTAATTTTATTGTCGACTCTACCTTATGTTTGAAAGTCAACTTAAAATTTGTGTGTCAACTCGATATTATATATTAATCAAGTTTTCCACATAACTCATTGAAAGAGCATCATATTATACATAGTTCTTAAAATAGAACAAGTATATTAAATTAATTTTTTATGTGTATGCGACTGTACTCGATATATATATTATATTAATATCGAGTTCCTACGTAGCCCATGAAGGCGTCAAGTCTTAACGTAGTTCTCAAACAAGACCAATTAAATATGGTATATGGTCTTCATTTAATTAATTTTAATTTGAGGTTGTGATTGAACCCGACGAGCATTTGTGCGCTTTATATCGAGTTTCCTACGTACCCTTTTAAAAGGGATCAAATCATACGTAGTTCTTTATAAAAACTTAATTTTATTTTGATCTTGAATATGCATTCATTATCATATTGTCCAAAATGGCATATTCATTATAATTTATAAATATATTCCCTTGTTGGATCACCGTTGCAATTTTTATATTTTAATGGGTGATTTTGGCAATAAATCACATTAAGTGGCAAATTGTCCACGTACATACCAGTAGGGAACATAATATCACATGGCTTAAGACTTGATTAGTGGTGTAAATCCAATTTCGTGATAAACTTAAATTTTAAGTTTCAAATATTTGGGTCGGCAGCGTCGGCCCATGCAAATTCAGGGAGTCAATAATTTTGATCAAGCCTATTCAAGCAAGGATTACAACAGAATTCCTTATTATTTAAGCTTTTGATTCCTTTTTAATTATAATTATCCATGATCACAGAGAATAATTATATATGAAAGGATCTTCATGAACTTCCATATCCAATATATCAGTCTTGTCCCAACTTTTATTGGTTCGTACCCAATCATTGGATCAAGAAACCAAACGGACATTATAACGGCATAGCAAAGGATTTATTGGGTACGATGGTTCGAGAGTAATTACTCCCAAATCCATCACCATTTTGCTTAATGTGGATACTCGAAAGTAATTACTTCCAAATCAACCACGATCCAGGATATGACATAGAGACCTGAAAGTAATTACTTTTAGATCAACTATGAATAATGGCATAATGTAGGGGTGCGAAAGTAATTACTCTCAATTCCCTCCTACAAGTCTTGTTAATACTTTCTTGATTTCCTGCACAAAATAAACAAACTAAAAAGATATTTGTTTATTGATTAGGAAATATATATAAAAAAAAGGTTTTAACCAACTGCTGATCATCTTCATTTTTATACTCAAAAGACCCACAAATCATATATATGGGCCGGGCGATGAACAGTGGGTGCACCAAATACATGTGGATGCATCAAATTAAACCAAATTCGTGGGCAAAGTTTAAATATATGTATAATCCTGATTAAGCAATTGACAAATCAGAATTAAAGGGAAAAAGAAATTATTTAAACTTGACTATATCATCGTTCAAGCAAACAAACAAGTTTCAGAGAGGAATGAAAACTTCTTGTTCTTTTTTTTTTCTTTTTAAACCCACGATCATTTTTTTAAAAATTGAATTTGGATAAAAAGGACAACGTTCCACCAAACTCAACAAAATGGGTTGTATTAAACAATTGTTTTAAGCGAAAGTAAAACAAATGGATACATTTCTGGGACATGTAAAAAAAAAAATCGAAACAGGGAAGAAAGTAAGAATACTCCCGTTTTGATCAATCACCAGTAAAACTACTCCCCTTTTGGTCTTTTTCGTTTGCGAAAAGACCACCATTTGCCTTGTTGGCTTTGTACAGAGAAGTTTTTTTTTCTTTGTGTTTTATGGAAAATGGGGAGGTTTTTTTGTTCTGTTTTGTTGTGCCCCTCGGATAATGAAAGAGCCAACTTCGTTTAACTTTCTGTTTTATCCTCTTAAATAGAAGCATAATTAGAAGTTAAAAACTAACCACCCGATAACCGACTCGGTTGATTATTTGTAGGGAGAGTAGAAGCTTCCTTCCACCTCATCAAACATATTAATTTGCTTTAAATTCTTTTTTTTTAATCATTGTTTGGGCTGATTTTAACAAATAAAAAACAGTCTCAATTTGGGCCCAACACTAGTAATTTGAAAGCCCAATATCTAAATAAGAGCTTTTTGTTAAAACCCACAATTAATAAATTAATAACTATTTCGATTAATTATTTTTATTGACCATAAAATCATGAATAATATAAATTCATGAAATTTTTTCCGTCAACACATAGATTGCATAATATTGTGAGGTTTGATTGATTCTTAACAACTTGGATAGGTTTTATTCCTTGTGCTTTAATGGAATCAAAGTTATCTAGGGTTTTGTTAGATTGGCCACCTAATAGAATTTCTAGGTTAATTTACAACTAATCTGATTAAGTCTCGTTTGGGATTGATTAGATAAAATAGCAACTATAATTGTTTAGACCCGTTCGGGCTATTCAGTTGTAGAAGGGAATAAACCACAAATAACTTGATTAGCTGTTTGCGTTGAGTATTTGTTTCTATCGATACTTTGAACTTAAAGATGTCGTTTAATTGAATCTAGACATTGTTCTAGGTTGTTAGATGATTAGGGTTGTTCAGATTGTTAGCTCTTTCAACTAAATATAATGTTTTGGATAATAATCCACGATAGATTATTCAAGTGAATTGAGAATCAAGAGAATCAATGATCAATAAGCATATCTATGATGGATTTAACTAGTTGAACACACTTTTCTCATACTTGTTTAACACAATCATCTTTGCATTCATACTTTAGATTTAATTTGCATAGTAGTTTAGAAAATCATTCAAACACCCCCCCCCCATCTTGGTTACTTGGCACTCAAGTAATAACATAAATACATGAGTCTCTACGGGATCGACCCTTACTTACCATTCTACTAAGTTAGGTTAAGTTAGGTTCTTTGATAGGTATAACGACCACGGAAAATACCTCATCAAATTTGGCGCCGTTGTCGAGGACTCGTTGCTATTCGTGTTTTTACTTTTGTGCTATTCTTGGTGTTGTGAACCTATCTTACAGTTCATAACACCCGTGCTACTAATCTATGGCTTTGTTCGATTGTAGACAGCTGCAGGATGAACACTTCCATCACTATTTTTCAAGATTTCAAGACCGTGTGTTTGAACTTGGTGCTTGGGGATTACAGTACAGTGATAGAGAGGTAAACATGGGAGTTATCCATGGTATGAATCTTGAGACAAGGGGATTGGCTGACTACATGAGCAATGAGAGGCTTTTATTTATGGGACCTGAGGAATGCTGGGATTTCTTCTGTTTCATGAGCCATCAAAGCTTTCTGTTTGAGTCATCTTCCAAACCACCCCAGCAGGTTGATACGTCTCTTGAGGATATAATCAAGGATCTCTCCAAAGGGGCAGATACTATAATCAAGGATCACTGTGAGTCTTGTGCTTCATATTTTCATTCCACAATCTCATGCCCTTTTGAGTTGTGTGAAAGGAGTGGTGAAATCACATTGGAGTCAAACGATCATGAATCAGACACTCAGATTCAAGTTGAAGAGCAATCTACTACACTTGATGTGAGTTATGAAGATGAATTTGATGCCCAACATGAATTCACACCTATAAGGCAGGTTGAGCAGATCATCATAGAGCCAAGGGAAGTTTGTGAAGGCATAGAGATTCTTACAGAGCCTAGGGAGCCTAAGTCATTTTCACCCATGTGGAGTAAATTGCTTGAGTGTTTTGTGGTTTTGGAAGAAGACTCTTTTGTCGACCATGATGACTTCTTTGTTGATGAAGTAGACAACCATGAGGGAGAAAAAAAAACATGATACATCTATTAAAGCTCCTGCTGTCATGGTGTGCCCTATGTTAGGCCTTGAGATCCCTTGCTTCAATTTCCCCACCTTCTCACATCAGAAGCTTATGGAGTTACAAGATGAGGAACCAAGCCTACAACACAAGGTGGAAGATGAAGAATATATGGAGTTCATCTTGGATAAAAGTGGTATTGCTGACAAGTGCTTTAATTCATACTATAAGTATTTTCTAAAGCCACCACTTGTGCTGAATTTCTTTGAACAAATGCCACCTCATGAAAATTGGACACACATGTTTGATAAATTAAAACAGTCTCTGAAAGCTATATTATGCATCTTTGATTTATCATGGTGTTACTTATGCTTTTTTGAGATGTGTGGACAGGGATTTGACAAGTTATTAAGGGCATTGACAATGTCTAATCTTGTCAATTCATGCTCAGGGTCAAGCCAATGACGTTAAACAAGCGCTTCTTGGGAGGCAACCTAAGGCTTAGAGTAGTTTTGTTTTTCAGCAATAATCTTTTGCTTTTTAGGTAGTTTGTGTGTGTGTGTTTTAGATATCTAGGTCCGAAGAAGCCACCACCACCACCATTGGATTTCCCGCGCACTACCCGGATAGCTAGAGTTTTGTGAGTTTTTCTCTTTCCTTTACTTTTTACTATACTTTGGGGACAAAGTATGTTTTAAGAATGGGGGAAGGGATTTACTTTTGCATTGCATATAGTTGCATTAGTTTAGGGAATATTTAAATTTTTTGCATGCGTTGATTAAAATCTTAAAAAATGAAAAAAAATCAGACAAATTTGAAAAAATACAAAAATATTGCATTTAGGTTCTTATTTCCCCATTGTTTGATACCTCTTGTGTTTCTATGCTAAGTATGAGTCCTAACCCATGATTTGCATGTTTTGCTGAAATTTCTATGATATGAACATGATCTATGATTATTTACTTTGACTATAGGACTGAGCATGTGTATTTAGCTTGAGTTTTAGATTCATTCTGAAGTTCTAGACAACAATTTTGCCTTGTGAGATTTATTTGGCCTTTCATTGCTTATTATTGTTCTCTATATTTCTTGAGTGTACCACCATGATTAACAAGCTCTAGAACTTGCGTTTAGACTCTTTTTCAAGACTGTTTTATATGATTGAATGCATGACATTAAAATGATTGAGGCATTGTTTCTTATTAGCCTATTATTTCCATTCCTACCTTACAAGATCCATGTTTTTGACACCCCACTTATTTGAGCTTTAAGCCTATTTTTATAGCTCCACAAAATTTTCCTAGCCTATTAAGCTTGACCCATCTGGGATTTAGGACTTTAGGTTGTGTTTTGCTTTGTGTGAGTTTGGTATAAGTATGGGGGAAGTTGGAAGAAAAGGTGGAAAAGGGGAAATAGAACTCTAGTGTGCAAAGCGAAAAAAATGAAGGTGAAAGATAAGTGCAAAGAAAAAAAGTGAGCTTGAAAGGTTAGTAACCTTCATAAAGTGTAAGAAGAGTTGAAAAGTTTAAAAAAAAGTGAAAAAGAAGAAGTAAGAAACAAAGACCTTTGATGTGTAAATGGAGTTGGTGAAGGAAGTTGGGAAGTATTATGAGAAGTGAGGTGTAAAAGTTTGGGTTTAGGATTAGTTCTTTATCCCGGATTTAGCACCACAAGACCGAAATTTATCCCTTCCAAATTTCTCTTTACCTTGGCCCCATTACATCCCTTAAAAAGACCTCATGATTTTTGTTATGTATTTGATCCATAGCGGTGGAGATTTAGGACGCTGATGCAAGCATATGGTAGTCTAGTTTGCATGGTTGATTTTGAATGAAACACGTCCTTAAACACTTGAGAGTGAGAGCAAACACATTTACGTTGGTGAGGTGTAGAATGAATGAATAATCTATGCTCTTTGCTTGTTGTAATGCGTGCTATGAAGTCTTGGTCAGGGTTTTAATTGTATGTGAATTGCTTGTTTGATTTGAGATGGACGCATGATTGCAATGATGTGGTGTGATTTGGATTTGTGTCTTGCTTGTGGACAAGCAAGGGTTAAGCATGGGGGAATTTGATAGCTTGCATATAGGTATAGTTTAGATGCATGTTTTATGTTTGTTTTGCATAGGTTTAGCTTAGTTTTAGCTTAGTTTTTAGGATTTATCGTTTTCGGGTAGATCACGCTTGTTTGCTATGTTTTGCAGGTTTTTAAATATTAAAGCAAAGCAAGGTGTGATCCGGGCTAGCTACTGTGGTGAGTTAGAGTGCATGAATGAAGATTGGAGAGATTCCAAGTGAAGATATCAAGAGCATAACTGAAAGGAGCCAACTCAAGAGGAAGACACGACTCATATCAAGGGGGCGCGGGCTACAAAGACGGTGTGCGCGGCTGCGCCACCCTCGGAAGAGCCCGCGCCGTCTGTATCCGTGCGAGAGAGTTGGGCCGCGAGTTTTGGGCCTCGGGTTGGACTTATTTAGGTCTTTTCCGACTTGTTTTATTGTATTTCGGGGTAATTCGATCATTGAATATCTTAGGGGTATTTAAACCTTGTTTTTAGTTTCTCTTTGATAACTTGGAACATAATTTTGGAGGCTAGGGTTTCTTCTCTCAAGAGGCAACCTTTGAACCTTTTGTAAGTTTTCTTTAATTAAATCATGCATTGCTAAACCTTTTGTGTTTGACTAGTTATTGAAATCATAGATTACATAATATTGTGAGGTTTGATTGATTCTCAACAACTTGGATAGGTTTTATTCCCTGTGCTTTAATTGAATCAAAGTTATCTAGGGTTTTGTTAGATTGGCCACCTAATAGAATTTCTAGTTTAATTTTAACTAATCTGATTAAGTCCCGTTTGGGATTGATTAGATAAAGTAGCAACTATAATTCTTTAGACCCGTTCGAGCTATTCAGTTGTAGAAGGGAATAAACCATAGATAACTTGATTAGCTGTTTGCGTTGAGTATTTGTTTCTAGGCGGAATGGCTTAGGAATCTCGTGAGTGAGATACCCTTGTGGCCAAAACAGATATCCCCTATTGCTACCTTTTGTGAGAGTCAAAGCACGTTTGCAAAAGGCCTATAACTAAGTGTATAATGGGAAGTCAAGACATCTAGGTGTGAGGCATAGTTCCATTAGAGAATTGATCATACATGCAGTCATCTCGGTTGTCTTTGTGTGAACACACAATAACCTTGCCAATCACTTAACCAAGAGTTTGACAAAAGATTTGGTGTACAAGGCATCGCGAGGGATGGGGTTAAAATTCTAAGAGACCCTATGATTTGGACACCCAATTCCCCTTACTGAAAGGTGTAGGGCTGAATTCAATGTGGTAGGCCAAAGTCATAGAGTTGGAGAGCATACAAATTCCCATCAAGGTAGTTGCTCTAGCCTACATGTAAAGGAAGTTTTGAAACAAGTTTTCATTAATGAGTGTTTGGAAATTGCAATTGTAGGTGCAAGTTAGAAAATTCAACTAAGCATATGTGGAAGTGTAAGGCTTCTTCCAAGAGAGTTCAAGGATGACTCGTCTATAAGCATATGTGAAAAAGATATGGGACGCAAGAGCCTAAGAGCGTCAAGTTATAGTCTATATATGCTATGTAACTCGTGTGTAATTCTTACGATGTGTACTTAGACAAGTTGAAGTGGTTCAACTCTTAGAACATCATGATTCTTTAGTGCATGATTGTAATTGTTACAAGTTATAAATTATAGTCCAAGGACATTTATTTCCATACATAGAGTTTGTCAAATAAGTTCATGTTTATGACGTTGCACAAATGGGGGAGGAATGTTGGTGATTTGTGAAAAGTCATCCATCCATTTGGTGTGAGTTATGAATGTTTAAGTGTGAGAAGTACTAAGGGTATTACTTGGGCTTAGGGTGTGCGAGAGGCACGACCTAGTGATCGGCCCTAAAGTATTTCTAATTTTTTTAAAGAGAAAGAGGAATCATAAGAGGCTAGGCGAGGCACTCGGTGTTGGCCTAGATGCAATGGCGCGAATAGGCGCGCCCTTGCTTGGTAAAACCAACACGGGTGTCGACATTGGCTTGGGCCAAGAGACGATGGCGTCGTGAACCTCGTGTGTGTCGAGCGCTAGGCATAGGCTCTGTTGCACCATGACGCTTGTACGCACGTGCGACGAGTGCTGGGCGTTGATGCTGATGCGCCGTGGCATGTATGCACGCGTGCCTATGCGGCCAAACCCTAGGCGCGCCTTAGGCATTGTTTTGCCTTGTTTTGTGTGTTTAGCCAATTATGATATTTTGATTGGTTATGTTATGATTCCTATAGTGATAAATGAAGCTCTAAGACTTTGTGGCAAAATTTGAGAGCTAGCCAAAGCTTGGAACACCTATAATGAGCTAGCTCAAGTTATGAGCTGGTTTTGGGTTTTAGCTCGGTTTGAGCTCTAGCGTTGACCTTTTGGCTCTGTGGTAGCTTCACTAAGCTTTATATAAATGTTATACACATTTTATATTTTGGGAGTGATGGCTAGCTAAGCTAGCTCTACCAAGGTTATTGGGTCGCATGGTAAATGGGCCATTTTGGGTCTTGTCTTAAGAGTTTGGATAAGGATGGATTTGAAATTCAAAAAGTTGTTAAGGGAAGTTACCAAAGTTAGTTATAACAAATTCCCTTGTTTTCCTCCTTTTTTTTCTCAACTAATTTAACCAATTTTTCTCTTTCTATAACCACTACCCCTCTTGGCCTATAAATAAGGGTAGGCGTCTCTCACAAGGGATGTTTGAGAGTTTGTGTGAAATCACAAGATTGTAATTTGAGGTTTTCCAAATCAAATACAAACACTTATTGAAGAACAAGGTGCGTATATATGCAATGATGATACATGCTTGCCACATGTTCATTGTATAGGAACGTTTTATCTCACAACGTTATTGTGGTGAACCCTTGATATTAATAGGGGCAATAAACGTTGAAGGAAAGCTCGATCTAATTGAGTGACTTGTTGCCTTTATCAAGACACGTTTTGTTTGTATTTAAAGTCATTACTTTTGTTCTAAAACGCTTACTAACTATTCGGTGGTGATTAACCTTGTGGTATACACCCAACGAGATTACCTTTGGGTCTACTCACGAGATTACCCTTCGGGGTCTACTCAAACTGTCTTGACTACACTTTGGGGTCTACAAGATCCGAATCTAACCTTAAACTAACAAAATAATCTAAAACTAACAAAACCTACGCACATGTAGTGCAACATAAAAATTGATGAGCATGATAGTTTCCTGGATATGCATCGAAAACTCGACGTCTATTTTATGCATATTTCAGTACAATCTTGATCGAAAGGTAGATCACGAAGAAGATCGTGAGCTTCACGACTCAATTTCAAAAGAGTCCTCTCGATTTCTGAATCAAAAGTAGCAAGAGATGAGTTAGTAGCATGGGTGTGGACTATAAGCTATGGTCCACACAAAGGTTGGTAAAAATAAAAAAATAGAAATAGAAAAAGATTCCCTGACAATGGCGCCAAAATTTGACAGGCTTAAAGTCGTCATGCTTAATCAAAAATAAATCTTTATTACTAAACTGAGTATAGCCAGTAAGCCGGGGTCGAGCCTAAGAGAATCTTGTATTCCCAAGACAATAATTTTATCAATTTAAGAAAGTGAAAATGGGGATTTTTATTTAGTTTCTAGATCTAGGAAAGAAAAGCAAACAATAAACAAGTAAAAGAAATTGGTTTTTATCAATTAGGAAAACAATTTCATTCAAAACATCCACTTTGTCTATCAAGTTTTTTTTTATAACATTTCATCAAGTTTTTTGATCGTTGAGTTTTAAAAAGAAATTTCCTTTTCTAATATAATAAACAAGGCAACGAGTCATTCAAATACTTAATATCAAACAACTCATGAAATGATCACAAATTAGATTGATATGAGCATTAATAACAAGGATAAATAGGATACATGCAATTGATTCAGAACGAGTTAAACAACAACATGCAATCAACTCTCTTTTCTCAATGGTTCTAGTCCAACGAGTCCTAAAAAAGTGAGTTTGCTATAATGATTTGGCTTTTCAAAATGAAAACCTAAATCCTAGCAATAGAGTGTAATTAATCTCAACAAGTTGATTAGACAAGTAGAAATCAAAAACATTCAATAAAGATTAAGCAAAAGAGAGATTGATCTAATTAAGGGAATAAAACTTGAAATTAGAATCTCACAACTTAGTTGAATTCAAAAGCTTCAACACTAAATGAAAATAGGGTTTTAGTTCTCCATAAGGTTTCTCTAACTTGAATAAAAATGAAAATAAAATGCATAACCTCTAAAACAAAGTCTAACAAAAGGTTATTTAAACTAAGGAAAAATGAGAACTAAAAGATAGAAAAGGAAATAGAATAAAATAACTCGAAATATCTGCCACGCAAGTAATCCAGCAAATCTGCGGTTGCGTATTTGGAAATCGCGGTCGCGGTTTGACTAGTCTTGACACTCTGAGGTAGTGCAATACCACGGTCGCGGGGGTGGAAACCGTGGTCGTGGTCTTCAACTCGACTGCTCTCAGTTACGCCACCACGGTCGTAGTTTCGCCTTGTGTTTCCTACCACCTCAATGACGTTCACTGCGGTTGCGATAGTGGTACCCGCGGCCGCGGTTCTTAAACAAAATGTCCTCTTTCGGATTTTAACTTCAAACCAAGAACTCAAACACTTGGTCTTCAAATCTTGATCTTCAATAAAAAAGCTCTAAAATACCTAAAACTTTGTATAAAAGTGTACTAAAAATTCCTAGTTATATTGTAGAAACTACAGTATACCAAATTCCCTCATACTTAGACCTTGCTAGTCCCAATTTGCATGTTCTTCATAATTAGGGATGAAAAATCACAAATCCAAGTAAAATATGCAAGGAATCATCATGTTAGACACATATTTCTCTAAAGAATGCCCTATAAACCTCTAACAAACCTAAATTTCTCAAGAAATTTTTGAACTAGTTAAACCCTAAATATTGAGATTTGGGGAAAAAACTTACCTCAAACCTTCAATGGAGGAAGGAGAAGAGAGAAGAATCAATGGGTGGCGGGCCGGTTGTCGGAATCGGCGGTCATGGGCGGCATATCGTGATTCTCAACCAGAGTTGGAGGGTGAGTGAGAGGTTGACTTCTCCTTTTGTTTGTGGTTGTCGTGATTTAGATAGGAGGTCTAAATAAACAAAGTCGGGTGTTTAAACTTGACTATTGTTGACATGCGGAAATGCATGAGCCAGGTCAGAAATCCACGATTGCGGAATTCCGGCCTGGACCGCATTTTGCCTTCAGTTGGAAACGCGACTGCAATCACCACCTCAGACCGCGTTCTAGCCCATTCTCTCCATTGGAGGTAAAGCGCATGCTAGGCATTCAAGACGTGGCCATGGACTTGGCTATCCGGCTCGTGTAATTCCGAATTCGACCGAGCTCTTTCTTAAACACTCCGAAAATTTCATTCTGAAAATTTCCTCTATAATTATCAGTACTCCTCAAAAAGCTGAAGCTTAGTGTCCCTAAAGCAAGAAAACAATAAAACGTCTACCTAAGGAAAAGAAAAAGAAAAAGAACAAATTTAAACTACTAGCCTTGGGTTTCTTCCCAAGAAGCACTTGTTTAAGGTCGTTAGCTTAACCATCCATCTTCTTTCAAGCACTCGGATCGAGAAGATCAATGGAATTGGTCTTCTCAATTGGATTCCCATCTATGTATGTCTTCAAGCGTTTTTGCCCATTGACCTTGAACTGTCCCTTTCCTTCACTCCAAACCTCCACAGCTCCATGCATATAAACTTGTCTTACTTGAAAAGGTCCACTCCACCTAGATTGTAGCGTTCCTAGAAATAGCTTGAGCCTAGATTTGAAGAGCAACTCAAGATGACCTACTTGGATTTCCCTTGGAAGTATATGCTTATCATGGCATCTCTTGGTTCTCTCTTTGTAGATCCTAGCATTCTCATAGGCATCCAATCTCAGTTCTTCCAACTCTTGAAGTTGTAATCTCTGCTTTTCACCTACCTCTTTCATGTCATAATTGAACAACTTGATTGCCCAATATGCTTTGTATTCTAACTCCATAGGTAAATGACAAGACTTCTCATTGACCAATCTAAAAGGGGTAGTACCGACGGGAGTCTTGTAAGCAGTTCTTTAAGCCCAAAGAGCATCATCAAGTTTCATTGGCCAATCGTTGCGGGATCGGGACACAATTTTCTCTAAGATGCTTTTATTCTCCCTGTTAAAGACTTCCACTTGGCCATTGTGTTGAGGATGATACGAGGTTGTAATCTTATGAGTCACTCCATATTTTATCAATAAGGCTTCAAACTTCTTCTCAATAAAATGGGATCCACCATAACTTATAACAACTCTAGGAGTGCCAAACCTTGGAAAAATCACCTTATTAATGAACTTGGACACCACTCTTGAGTCATCAGTTGGTGATGGAACTGCTTCTACCCATTTGGACACATAATCCATCGTTACAAGGATGTATGTATTGTTGCATGAAGGTGGAAAAGGGACCATGAAGTCTATCCCCCAAACATAAAAAATCCCCTACTCTTGGATATTATTGAGAGGCATTCCATTCCTCCTTGAAATATATCTAGTCCGTTGGCATGAATCACTTGAGGAGATTAATTGGTGCACATCTTTGAACATTGATGGTCAATACAAACCAGAGTTGAGAATCTTGGTTGTTGTCTTAGAAGAGCTCACATGACCTCCACATGGTAGAGAATGACAATGTCTAATGAGACTCTCCACCTCTTCTTCAAGAATGCACCGCCTGATTACACCAACAACACACCTCTTAAAGAAAAAAGGCTCACTCCAATAATAATGCCTTATATTAGTAATGAACTTCTTCTTTTGTTGCCAAGATAACCCAGGTGGTAGCTCCCATTCAGTATTCAGGAACCTCTAGTGAGAGAAACTCTCTCCTCTCTTCCCCTTTCCTCTTCCTTCCTTGGTTCTCCTTGGCTCCGGCGAATCTCAGCCGACTGGGGGGGGGTTGGTGAGTGCGAGTGGGCGTGCGTTAGTGAGCTAGATCCGGTGGGACCCTTGGGTGGCCGGAAAGAGGGCATTGAAGTTGAGCAGAGGGCAAACACGGGCTACAATGGTTCCATGCTTTCACCTTGCTGGTTCCATTACTTGAGTTGAGGGTGTCATTAGGTGAGGTTCAGCTTGAATCACCCCCGGTGGTTCTAGCTCGAGGGTGTTTTGAAGGAGGGAGTCCACAAAAGTAAGTTTCAAGCTTAGGATGTGTATTCTAGTGTGTTTCTATTGGGTGTTCATGAAGTTGGCGTGGACGAGTTCTTGAAGTTCTTGGTGTTCTGAATATGCTTCATCCATGCTTGAAGATGAATAATCCAGCAAACTTGGTGCCCAGATCTGTTTTTAGCTTTGTTTTAGAGCTTTGAACTGTTTGCACACTTCAGGTAGGTGCCTAGACCTCTCTTTCTCTGCTGCAGCATAGCCTTTTGACTTTTTTGGGAAACTTCTGAGCAGTTTTTCAACTACTCCCTGCCACCCCTTGACCTGTTTTCCCTCCCTTTTGCCTCTTTCCCTTCCCTTTTTAAATTTCAAATTCAAAAGCCCTTCGACCTTTCCTCTATGGGAAAAACGACAAAAATTCCAGCAAAACACAATCCCAAAGATCCAAAACAAGCTTCACCTCCTTGCTCTTTGAGTTCTTCGAGCTCCCACTTCACATTAATGAAGGGACCAGCTAAGGGAACATCAAATGGTGCTGACAAACATCCAAAAACACTTGAGCAGAGTGCCTTAACAACAAAACCCAATGCCGGAGGTCCCCTTGGGGCACCAAAATCTGACCAAAACCAGCCCCCTCCTAGGCCTATCTCGCCAGCGGCAAGCTCGGGATCAAAAGTCGCCAACGCTGCACCTCCACAAACTTCTTGGGCCAATCTTTTCAAACAAAACAGAAATGGCTACAAGTTGGGCACCAAGCTCAGATTTATCCCCTCAGATGACGACTTTGTTAAGGTCGAAGACCAACAAGTTCTTTCAAAGATTGAAGCTTGGGGGCACACCCTTGTGGGCTACTTTGCCGACACGTTCCCCGAAAAATAAGCCCTCTTGCAAATTTGCAACTCTTAGGGAGTTGATTACACCTACAGTCCACATACTTCGGGTTGGCTCATCTTCTAGTTCAAATCACAAGAGGACTTGGAATCGGTCCATTTCGACGGCCCCTGCTTTGCCTATGGCCGACCGCTTGTGCTCAAAGACATCCTTGAGAATTTTGAATTTAGAAAGACCAATGGGAACTTGGTCCCAATATGGATCCGCATCGACCAACTTCCAGCAAAGTATTGGCACCCGGAAATCCTAGCTGGTTTGGCCTCCAAAGTTGGGACCCTAATGTACACCGACATGCTCACCCGGAGCAAACAAAAATACGAATATACCCGGTTCCTTGTCGAAGTTGACCTATCTCAGCCTCTTAGAAGGCAAGTCTCCATTGTCCTAAGCAACAACACTAAGAAGAGCTATGAGGTCTACTACGAGCACCTACCACCTTACTGCCCACACTGCAAAAGTTTTAAACATTCTGAACGGGCATGCAAAGCCAACAACCAAGCTAATGTGCCTAAGCACAACCATCCCCATGTGCAAGAAACAATCCAATATGGCACTGGACGTGAGCATGTGCCAGCGACAAATCAACCAATTGTACAAGCCTCCGCACAAGTGCCGGTCCAAGAGCTCGAGACCGAGCAAATTGAGTCACCAAAGGTGCCAGCAACTGAGCAAGAAGATCTACATGCCTTGATCGTTGCCCAGCCAGCAGCAAACCCCGCGCAAGCACATGAAAAAGCAGATGTACATGCCAAGTCGGGCAGCCATGAGCCGACGCAGGAACCGACCACAAAACTTGCCTATTTTCACTTTGATTCGATGGTGCCAGAATCGAATCTTCAAGATGAGCAACCTGAGCATACAAAGGACGACGAGTTTCGGAACTTCCTTAGGAAAAAGCAACGGCGCAAAGCCAAAGCCAGTGTCGAGCATCGCAACACCCCCATAGGAACCCATCAGCGGGTGTAGGCACCCGACAAGAATCCAAGCTACTTAGGCGACTAAAGGGCAACAACCCCTGAAGAGTAGAGGAAATTCTATCACAAAAAATCATCATAAGAGTGGGCTCAGCCCGCCTCTTCCATGATGATCGGCCCCTGGAATTTACGGGGTATCCATCCGCCCTATAAACGTGATGGCATCCGAAGGTTTCTAAGAGAACACAACGTGTGTCTAATTCTTTGAGACGAAAATCACCGTTGAGGCAGTTAAGCAAATGATGTGGAGGCAATTCAGGGGCTGGGAGTTCTACAACAACCATGTCCATGATCAAAATTCCCCATGTAAGATTCTTACTTTATGGGACCCTTGTGTTGTTTCTATTGATATTGTGAGTTCTAGATTGTAGCATGTTCAATGTAAAATCACGCCAAAAGCAAGCATAGATCCTTTTCATGTCACCTTTGTTTATGGGGCTTCACTTTGTCTCGTCCCGACGCCCACTTTGGGACGAGCTAGTCAATTTTAGCCTAGGTTGTGACACACCTTGGCTAGTTATTGGTGATTTCAACAACATCATGAGGGCAAACGAGAGAATAAACCGGACTGACAACATTGACCACCGTGAAATCAGAGATTTTTCGGAATGTGTAGCCCAAGCTGGGCTCTCGGATATCCGCTCGACTGGAGCCCGATTCACCTCGACCAACGGAACAGTTTGCACTAAGATGGACCGAATAATGGGCAACAACGAGCTTTATTCTAGGGCTACAACTTGGGAGGACTTCTTCTCCAACCCAAGTTACCTCTCTGACCACTCGGCCTGCCTTACCAAGCCCCTCATCCGACACAACAATAAAATTAAGCCCTTCAAATTCTTCAACATCTGGACAAAGCATTCAAATTTTCAAAGACTTGTGCTTGAACTTTGGGAACAACCGCTCCAAGGCTACAACCAATTTCAACTTTGCCGAAAACTTAAATCCTTAAAAAGGCCTCTCAAACAACTCAATAAAAAACACTTCTCCCACATATCCAGCCGTGCCCTGGAAGCCAACATCGACCTTAAAGAAAACCAAGCTCGACACCTTGAAAATCCAACCTCGGATGAGCTCCGTGCTAAACTTTGTCAAAAGAGAATCCTTGCTAGGCAACTTGCCGAGGCAGAGTTCCGCTTCTATACACAACAAGCCAAATTTGAGCATTCCTTAAAAGGAGATAAATGCACCAAATTCTTCCATAGCCAGTTGAAGAGGAAATCAAAGCGCAACCACATAGCATGCATCCAGCGGACTGATGGCTCTAGGACAAGGTTTGAAACAGAGGTGGCTACTAAATTTGTGTCCTTCTACAAGAGCCTGTTCGGGACCAAATCAAATACTTTAGTTGTGAACAATAACATCTTTCTGTTGGGCAATAGAATTAGCCCAGATTAAAGAAACACACTCACAATGCCCATCTCAGACTCGGAGATCAAATCAGCCTTGTGGGACATTGGGGACGATAGATCCCCAGGGTCAGACGGCTACTCAGCTAAATTTTTCAAAGTTGCCTGGGGCACGGTGGGTGGCCTGGTGTGTGCGAGCGCACACGAATTCTTTGACTCGGGTGTGCTTCTGAAACCGATGAACCACTCAGCCATACATTTGATCCCGAAAACCGACAATGTTGTCTCGGTGGGTGACGTTAGACCCATCTCTTATTGCAATGTATCTAGCTTATAAGATCATCTCCAAAATCATCGCAACTAGACTTGGGACAGTTATGGACAACATTGTAAACAAGGCCCAAGGTGCCTTCATCAAAGGCCGTAGCCTTGCCGACAACATCAACCTTATTTAGGAGCTACATCGGAAATACAATAAAAATGCATCGCGTGCAAATCTTTGCTCAAAGTAGATCTACGAAAGGCCTTTGATACGGTCTCTTGGGACTTTATCCATCAAGTTCTCGCCGGGCTTGATTTCCCCGCTAAGTTCATAGGATGGGTTATGGCAGTCATCACCACACCTTCCTACTCTATGATGATCAACGACCAACTACACGCACTTTTCAAAGGCGAGAAGGGGCTGAGGCAAGGCGACCCACTCTCGCTACTCCTCTTTGTCCTCTTCATAGAGTATCTCTCAAGATTGCTAATCCGAGACACAACTGGCACCGACTACAATTTTCACCAGCATTGTGAGGCACTAAGAATCACCCACCTTGCCTTTACGGACGATATTGTGCTACTGCCGCGTGGGGACACCAGGTTAGTTCAGATTATTATGGGCACTTTGCAAGAATTCACAAGTTGCTCATGCTTAGCAATCAATCCAGCCAAGTCCAAGGTCTATGCCATTCTGATACCTCGACATTCCCCTTGCCGCCAGCAAGCTCAAAGCCAACGACTATGCGCCACTCTTGGAGAAAATCAGTGGGAAAATAGCCTCTTGGGCCGGAGCAACTCTCTCTTATGTCGGGCGACTCGAGCTAATCCGGGTTGTCATAAAAGGCATAGCGGGCTTCTAGCTTTCAATCATTTCCATCAAGAAAGGCATACTTGAGTCTATAACTAAGCTATGCTAGTCTCTCTTATGGATGAGCAACAGGGTTGCATGGGACGATCTTTGCCTCCCAAAAACTGAGGGTGGCCTAGGACTCAAGCAACTAGCAAAATGGAACAATGTCTTCATGGCTAAGCTCTTTTGGAACATCCACAACGAAAAACAAATGTTGTGGGTGATGTGGGTACATCAACATCACTTTGGGGCAACAAGTCTGTGGCTCCGACGCATTCACCCCCAAGACTCACAGCTCATCAAAAAATTCATCTTAGTCTAGGACAGAATGATTACCTATGAGGGCTCGATTGACCTGGTGATTGACACCCTCGAACAAATGGCAGTCGGGGATAAGCTTCCCGTTGGCCAATTGTATGATTCCCTGCGCAGGCACAAACTAGAGGTCCCTTGGAACAGGGTGGTTTGGCACTCTACCGTGGTGCCAAAGCACGCTTTTGTCCTCTGGCTCGGAGAACTTGACCACCTTCCGAGTCGGGAGAGGATCCAACGCTACCTCACACACATTGATACCATCGACCACCTTTTCTTTGATTTCCACTTTAGTCAAGTGGTTTGGGGCAACATACAAGCTTGGCTCCATTTTCGGGCCAATGCAAAAAGCATAGTCGAGGCGACCGCAAAGCTAACATCCAACTATCACGGGCCTACTCACAAGAAAAGTATGAGAAATGCAACGGTCTACTTCATATGGAAAGCCCAGAACATCCGGGTCTTTGAAGGCAACACCTTGACAACCGACAACGTCGTCCATAGAATCAAGACCCATGTGTACAAGGTTTTGTTTTCTTGTATCCTATGTTCTTAACTTCTATTGAAGGCTTAGATTTTTAGCTTTCTAGTATTGTAAGTTGTCACTTGTGACAAACATTCAAAACCTTTTGTAAGAAACTCCTTCGGACTTGTAAGCCGGATGTCAACTCTGCGTAAACACCGTGCATTTTTGCAATGAAATTCACATATTCATTGATAAAAAGATAACCCAAGTGGTAACTCATTGCAAAATTAGTAATTGACAAAATCTGCATACCATGGCATCTTTGAAGTTGTAAGTTGTAGGAGTTCTTTTGCTATCCCAAATAGATGATTGTCTTAGAAGGAATCATCTATCGGGACATCATCATGTGGCTTCTCTTCTAGTGGAGTTAGACTAAAGAGATGATCAACTACCAAGTTCTCTGCTCCCTTCTTGTCCTTGATCTCCAAATCAAACTCTTGAAGAAGAAGGATCCAACGAATCAATCTAGACTTAGCACCCTTCTTGCTCAAGAGATATCTAATTGCAACATGATCATTGTAGAATATAACTTTGGCTCGCACCAAATAAGACTTGAACTTCTCAAAAGCAAACACTATAGTAAGCAACTCATTCTATGTAGTAGCATAATTCACCTACGTTTCATCAAGAGTCTTGCTGGAATAGTAGATGGCATGAAGCTTCTTGTCCTTCCTTGGTCCCAATATAGCTACTACTGCAAAATCACTTGCATCACATATAACCTCGAAGGGAAGATTCTAATCAAGAGGTTGCATGATTGGAGCTGAGATCAAAGTCTATTTTAACCTATTGAAGCTCTCAAGACACTCAAAGGGAAAATTAAATTCCACATCTTTAAGCAATAAATTAGTAAGAGGCTTAGCCATTTTAGAAAAATCTTGAATGGACCTCTTATAAAATCCTATATGTCCTAAGAAACTCCTTACCCCCTTGACCAACATGGGAGGTGGTAACTTCTCGATGGCCTCAATCTTTGCTCTATCAACGTCAATACCACGGTTAGAAATGACATGATCAATCATTATTCCCTCACATACCATAAAATGACACTTTTCCTAATTCAACACAAGGTTAACATCTTAGCATCTATATAGCCCTTTTGACAGGTTAGTCAAACAAGAATCAAAAGAGCCATAAACAGAAAAGATAGCCATAAACAAGAATCAAAAGAACCTAATTTAACACATGTTTTTATAACCATAAACAAAAACTCCTTACAACCGTGAAAACTTCAATGATTTCCTTAATCAAATGAGAAAAGATAGTCATCATGCATCTCTGAAAAGTAGCAAGGATGGCATTACACAATCCAAATGGCATTCTTCTATATGCAAAAGTTCAAAAGGGCATGTAAAAGTGGGTTTTCTCTTGATCATCATGATGAATAGGAATTTGAAAGAAACCACTATATCCATCTAAATAGAAAAAATGTTTATGTTGAGGTAATCTTTCTAACATTTGATCAACGAAAAGAAGGGGAAAGTGATCCTTACAATTTATTCAAATTTCTAAAATCTATACACATTTTCCAACCCATAATAGTCCTAGTGGGAATCAATTCATTTTTCTCATTCTTCTCTATAGTCATCCCAACCTTCTTAGGAACCACATGAATAGGACTAACCCAATTACTATTAGAAATAGGATAAATAATGTCAGCATCTAACAATTTAAGCACTTCTTTTTCACTACTTCTTTCATGTTTGGGTTAAGTCTTCTTTGATGTTCAATTGAGGCTTTATGGTCATCTTTCATTAAGATCCTATACATGCACAACGACGGACTAATTCCTTTTAGATCATCAATAGTGTATCCTATAAATTTTCTATGCAGTCTAAGCTCATGCAACAATGCTTCAATCTCATCATTACTTAGACTAGCATTAACAATGACAGGATATGTAGAGTAAGCTCCTAGGAACTTATACCTCAAAGTGGATATAAGTGGCTTCAATTCCACTTTTGGTGCATCTTTTGGATCTCCTTTAGGATTTAGGTCATTTCTTGTCAAAATCTCAACAGCTCTTCTAGTGAAGTCCTCCTTTGTTTCCCTCAAGTCCCGAACTACATCAGCTAGTAGCTCTCCTTTCTCCACTTTGTCTACACTAGTGGTTGAACAAAGCTCCAATGGGTCCTTAGAGACCACATACATCAAGGATTCTTGAACTTCCATGTCTATGACATCTATTTTGTAATCATCATCCTAATAAGAAGGTTGTTTAACAACTTTAGAAAAACTAAATTCAATTTTCTCATCGCCTATTGTGAAAGAGAGGATCCCTTGCTTAACATCTATCACGGTACTTGCATTAGCTAGAAAGGGTCTTTCCAAGATGATTGGGACAAGCATGTTTGCATCAATATCAATCATAATAAAGTCAACAAGAATAAATAACTTACCTATACGAATAGGTAGATCCTTAATGATACCAATTGGCTGAACTAATGATCTATTCGCCATGAAAAGTGACATCCTTATAGGTCTAGGTTCTCCCAAATCCAACTCTTTGTAGATGGACAAGGGAATAACACTAACATTGGTCCCTAAGTGATATAAAGTGTAGGATCGTTAGTACGTCTAGATCGCCGACCTCAACTAAGTCGTCGACCTCAAAGTAAATACAACGAAATTTTAAAAACAAGAAAGACTTACTTGACAAAGTGATTTTTTTATAGTGGAAACACTTGATCAACGAACTCTATTAATCAAGTGTGAAAACCACTCCCTTCCACGTTCTCGCTTGGAAGGATTAAAAGTCGTAGCTTGCTTTATTAATACTTTTGAATATACTTACAAGAACAACTTGGAACTAGCCCTACTTCCCAAGTATTCTAGAACTCTTATGAATTGAGTAAACCCTATTCTCAAACAACTATCAACCCTGCGTCTCTCTTCCTCTTTTCGAACTCTCGAACAAACTGTTTTTCTTTTTATCACAATGTAGAGTATGAGTTTGTGCTATTCTAACCTAATTCCTAGGTTTAAATACATCACAACTAGGTCAAATAGAAAGATATTATCTTCCAATTCGGTTATGGAAAGATAATATATTTCTATCTTTACAAGTATCATCCTAAGCAAATAATATGGAACAATAAGATATGGCTTCAGGCAAAAGGCTATCTTCGGTGCCTTATCCAAACATATAAGATTCTTCCTAAAATCAGAATCTCTCGATCATGTATTTAATTCACACGTGTCTTCAAGATCTTCTTTGTTTGTCTTCAATTCACGTCAGGGACGTGACTCACGTTGGCGACACGTTTCCCAGACTCGAGGTCGGCCACGTGATTGACGTTTGGAACCATCAAAATCAAAGCTTCAGCTTTTCTAACATAAAGCATCATAAGTAGTATTACCAAAGACAAAAGGGATAAAAAGCTACCTAGATCTTCAAGTTTTGGAGGGAGCTTATTCTGGATAAGGGCATTACATTCCTTGCTTAGAGAGACAGATTGGAAATCATCAAGCTTTCTCTTGTTGAATAGAATAATCTTCACATAAGAGCGCATTTGCTTCAAGGCATCTATAAAAGTAATGATATGCAGAGCTTCCTCAGCATGTCCACAAATTTCCTATA
Organism: Fallopia convolvulus; assembly: GCA_964016875.1. Classification (NCBI taxonomy): domain Eukaryota; kingdom Viridiplantae; phylum Streptophyta; class Magnoliopsida; order Caryophyllales; family Polygonaceae; genus Fallopia; species Fallopia convolvulus. The sequence continues at coordinate 21,663,834 of OZ024735.1, forward strand.
TTGTTGATCTAGTTGAGTTTGAGCTCTTCTTTGAGGAAATGGTAGAGGCGGCTTGTACGGTGGTGGGGGAACATATGTAGGCTTCTTCTCTCTAGAAACATTTTCCTTTCGTTGTTCAAGAACCTCTTTCTCTTGGTGCTCATTCTCCTTTACCTTCGAGTTTTTGGTAGAGGATTTTCAAGCTCTCTTCCACTTCTTAGAGGTACAATATTCACTTACCCTCTTGGATTGGGTTCAGGTTGTCCAGGCAACTGGATGGAAGTGGCTTCTAATAAATGATATGGGCTCAATGGGTGGATACCGAATTTGATCCAATAACTAAGCTTAATAGGATTATCTTTGCTCAAATTAATAGAGATTTAGGTTATAGTTCCCAACATGCCAAATTCATTCAGCAACATTTTATGGTTCTTCTACTCATCATTGAGAAAGCAAAAACCCTAAGATTTGGCTAAGGAAGACCACATACTTGTGGTCAGGGCGGAATGGAGAGGGGTCCATTGCCCCCTCTCCCATTGAAGAATATATGAATAATATTATATAGTTGCAATACAACACAGGAGAAAAATGGGCTCAAATGGTACTAGACCCCCTCTAGGTATATAAAGTCCCGTGTTCGAAACTCAATGGCAAGGACTTCTGTATTTTTATTTTACTTTCGTCTGCCAAAATGTTTTCACTGTCTGCCAGTCGACACTTGGTGTGTGAATTTTGAACAACTCTCTATTAATTATTTCTTCAATTTATCTTTACTAGGAGAGAGATTGAGAGATTATTCAATTTTCTCTTAGGTTCTTAAATTCATATTCAACTTACTATAATAAACATTAAAATAAATTAGGAATAAGTATCCTATAACAATATGTATTGATATATATATATATATATGATTTTTTAATTATTTAATTTACAATATTAATACTTCATAAGTAGCCACATTTTACCAGTTAATCAATAGCTACATGTCATTAGGTGTGACCCCCTTCCAAGTTACTCTGGCTTCGTCACTGCTTGTGGTTCTCGTTTTCTAAATTTGGCAACAAGTTTGATTACTATTATGTATTCAGGTATGTAATTTTATGTTCTTAATAACCTAGTATGGTCGATGCTAGCATCTTTGGGATTAATTTCTTAAAAAAATATAGATTTTTCGTACAAATTTGCTAATAAAATTATTAGATTTTTCGTTTAAAAAAAATAGACTTACTAAGTAACCGCTATAGTCCTTGGTTTAATCCATTCAATTGATGCATTGAATAGTTGATGCATTGAATAGATTAGTTTATAAGGGGCAATCGGGCATGATCCCTTAATTTGATGCATTGGATGGATTAGTTAGGAGGCATAATGTATTCATGTACGCCGTATTATGCGAACCTCTAATTCTCTAAAAAGCTTCATTAAACAAGAAGATATATAATATAGACTGTTAAGCAAATTATCAAGCACGGGTTGTTAAGAGCAATATTAAAAGGTTTTGATAAACATGATATCAAGTGAAATTTTAGGCAAAATAAGATCAAATAAAACATATATTAGGCATGAGACAGGGAAAAAAACATATATTCATTCACAAAAAGAAACTATTTATAATATCGGTAAGAATAATTTTGATAATATCAATAGTGTAATATTGGAATATAATACAAATTATCAATATGTTCAATTAAATGAAGTGATAATTGCATGTGATATAAGTATCTAAACCTTACGTAAATGATACTCAGAAAGACTTTAAGTGAACGATACTCAAGAAGAAAAAAAAAATCTCTAAATAAAGAACCACATAAAAAGTCATTAATAAAAAGAATTAATACATACAGTAAATTAGAAAAGCATTGGAAGAAATAATAATGTAATTGGTAGTAATATATTATGCGGATCATTACTCCATATGAATAATCTGTTATATGTTACTCTCATAAGATTAGACCAGCTCTTATAATAATTATCACATATTTCTAATTAGCAAAACAAAAAGGGCCGGGGAAAACAGATCGAAAGCCATGAAGCTTATAATTGCGTGCGGCGTTCTTCTTCTGGTGGTGGTCTGCGCGCATAGAAATAGAAGCTCGGCGATCACCTATCACACCGTCGGAGACGCCGACGGGTGGGGCCCCGGCTACGACTACGCCGCTTGGGCCAAGCGCAAGACCTTCCACAGGGGTGATGTCCTTGGTATGTAATTCTTCGATCGCTCTTTTCATCCATCATGATCTGTTGTTTACATACAAATCTTGACCCGACGGGTTGGTTAGCTCCTCACATTGAATGTACGACTAGACTTATCAAATTTTGACCCGATATAAAATCTAATGTTAATCAATTTGTAAATTTGAAGTTTTGCAATAGAAATTTTTAACCCAAACTTTAAATTAACCAAATTCAATTGACCCATAAAATTTTGAGTTTAGGGCTATCATAAATTTTAATTTTTTATAATTTTAATTCATATTTATATATGTATGTATCAAAAAAATTTAAAGGGAAATTCCGCCTGGTACCCCTGGCCCTGAGGTTTTTGCTTTTCCGAGTGGTGCCTTCAAAAAAAAGTTATTCCGGATGGTACTCCTGAGGTTTTGGAAACGTTCGCCCCGTATCCCCGAACTTTGATAAAAGTTTTTCCTATACCCCTTCTTGGGTTTTTCATTAAAAAAATCGTTAGTTTTCTTTGATACAAATTAAATAAAAGAGACTGATTGCCCAGTAAGTAGAAGTGAAACATATTTGAACAGCAACAAAGTAATCTCTCTCTATATATATGTCAATTATCCTAATTAAATGGTACAAACTAATGAAATTTTCTTTGATTTAGTTTGTATCGTCTAAATGATGCAAATTAAATAAAAGAGAACTTCGTCTGCTACCCTTGATGATTAAACGAGAATTTCATCTGATAACGATGATTAAACGATATAAATTAAATAAAAGAGATCGAATTTCGTTACTTTGTACCGTTTCATTATTTTTTTTAAAAAGATCGATTACAAATTTATATTTATATCTCAAATAAATTTCCCAAATGTACTATCTAAGTATGTGTTTTTATTTATTTCTTATATTCAAAGATATGAGAACTTTAAATCTCTCTAAAGTCATTATCTTCCTTAAAGTTAAATTTTATTTTATGGTGTAATTTAGTCCAAAATAGTTTCTCTTCTTCTTTTCCTTTAAGTAAATAAAAACAAAAAAAAAAAACATTTTTTTAAACAAAAAAAAATCAAAACTAATGATTTTTTTAAGAAAAACCCAAGAAGGGGTATAGGGTGAACTTTTCTCAAAGTTCGGGGATATGGAGCAAACTCTTTCAAAATCTCAGGGGTACCATCCGAAATAACTTTTTTTGAGGGCACCACTAGAAAAAACAAAAACCTCAGGACTACCAGACAAAATTTCCCAAATTTAAACTTACTCTACATATGTGTTGTATGACATTTCTATTATTTTACGGAATGGGAAATCGCACCCCATGTCCTTGTGTAAGGCTATTCGTGTGGTGTCTCGGTGTTTTTTAAATTCTAATTGGTGTCCTTATATTTTACGGAAAGACAAAAAACGTGTTTGGTGGAGTGCATAAATACGGACGGGCCTAGCACATAAGCGCGCCTAGTGTTTCATCTTAAAAGGATATCTAAAGATTAGATGTAAGATATGTTTATTTCATAATGTAGATTAGATGTAGGATATGTTTATTTCTCAACATATTTTTATCCTAGTTTGTATTTCTGCACTAACTCGTATGGGTGCTTAACTCCGTTAAACTTTTATAAAAAGAAGGAAAGGAAGAAAAATGTCCGGAAGATTTTTGATTAAAATAATTATATTATTTATATTGAATATATATATATATATATATATATTTGTATTTATGTATACTTATAACAGTATATTAATTAGTCAAACCTTTTACATGGTAAGAAACAAATAAATTCAATTGGACTTGAATTGGACTACATCTTTAAGTTGGGGCAATAGTTCACCAAATTTTCTAAAAATTGTTGGCTCTATTGATTTAATGGGTTGACCCGAATTCGAGTGTTTCGGTTTAGTAATTATCATTTCCTGACATATAACCCAAAGTAACTCGATTAGTGAATGACTCAAATCCAAAACAGTTTCCGACCTAATTGACAAGTCTATATGTATACAAATCAAATAGTTTTGCAGTACGGGTTGGCACTCTTAAAGTTGTCAAATCAGGCTAATTCGGATAATAATTGAGTTATGATTTGATTTATGTGGCAGTGTTCGTGTACCAGGAGGGGTACGGTGTAGAGGAAGTGCGAGGAAAGGACATGAAGAGGTGTGATGGGAGCAGACCCTTGTACCAAGGCAATAATGGAAACACCTCCATTCCTCTCAAAACTCTAGGCGCCCACTTCTTCATTTGTGCCGATTTCTACATGTGTCCTGATGGAATGAACATGACCATCAAAGTTACCAAGTGAAAGCTTCATTTAATTTGTTCTCGTTGACCCAAATTTCTAAATAAATAAATCAGTTTCATCTAATACTTGTACTATACATACAAACTCTTATACTGAAACAAATGCAATTTTCCTAGTTCATGGAAGACTTTTCTTATTTCGGATTGCACTTTTTTTGAATTTGCACTTTTCATACTTTGTAGTGCACTTTTTGTATTTTACAATGCACTTTCGTATGAAATTACGCATTTATAGAATATGTTTATATATATAATAATTGTGATTGTCATCATATTATTTTCAGTAATTAAATTACACATTTATAGAATATGTTTATACATCTACAAATTCAGACTAAAATTAACTTACGTATAATTTTATAAATTAATTTGACTACTCATAACCGTATGGTTTTGGGTTAGAACTCCATTGAGCCTATATTCTAGGTCCATTACACGCGTGTTCTTAATATATCGGCCAACGAACTTTAATATATCTTACAAAATAAATTTACTTTTATGAGTAATTACGAGTTATGAGTTATTCATTCGTATTTTATGTAGAACTAGGTGGTGATGCCTGGGCTATGCATGACGCATATTTTTTTTTTTTTTGATAAAAAAATATTTAATATAGTTTTAATTTAAAAGTTATTTTTATGTCTTGTACGTAATGCTTGGATTATCTATTGTGGTGCTTTATATTCATAAATTATAAATTATTGCATTTTTGGGGTATAATATTGTAGTTTTAATATTTTTATACATTTTAATGAAAATTTTGATTAATGTTAAAAATATAATTGTACATTCATGAGCATATGAATAGATTTTGCTTGATTAATCTCTTTTAAATCATGACTAATCCCTCTTTCTCCTCCAACATTTTGACAAATGCATATTTTTATTTTACATTGATTTGAAAAATCATTCTTATGTCCAACCATGATGATGATCATCATTAATCTTATCTGGGCTAGGTTTATTAATATATCATGTCATCACCCAACATAAAAACACGATAAATAATACTAATATAGATTGATAACTTACAATTAAATTTAATATAAAATAATATGTTATTTTAGAAGCATCCTTTATTACTATGGTGAGTTCATTCAGTTAATTAAAAAAATGGAGGTGGTAGCCTTTGTTCATAAGAAAATCTATTTAATTTCACCCATAAAAAACACCACATGAAGTAAATTTTAAAAAATATAAAGCAAGATTCTTGCACATCAATGAAAATTATTTCTTTTTATGCTTTTACAAAAAAAATTGATAGTTTACCTTGACAATTATTTTCATTTCGATCCTTCACACACACACACACACACACACACACACACACACACACACACACACACACACACACACACACACACACACACACACACACACACACACACACACACACACACACACACACACACACACACACACACACACACACACACACACACACACACACACACACACACACACACACACACACACACACACACACACACACACACACACACACACACATAATCTTTCAATCCTCTCATCATCGACACAAAAAATGACAATATTATTGAAAATATATAACAAACTTTTATGTAAAAGGATATTATGATTTCACCATTGATGTTTGATAAGTTACACATATATAAAGATACTTTTATCAAAACAAATAAGTTTTTTGAATAAAAATATGCACTTCAAAATATGACAATATACATGTATGTATTGAAAATAAATTTTTGTATAAAATAATCTGATATTTTAGATTTCACCTTTGAGTACGGTTGATCCTAAGAATACTTTCACATGCATTTTTCATTATGAATAAAGTCAATATAATTTCACCATTCATTGAAAAACAACACAATCTAAATATAAATATTCTGATTTTGATACTATAAAGGAACTTTGTCGTAAAAAAATCTTACCTTTCTATGCTTCTACATGAACATTTTATCTTATCCTCTCATCACCCACTTCTATATTTTAGTGGCTCTTTTAGTCCTTGATTCTCTTCTTCCTTTTTATGCATTAACGTGTAGTCTACCTATTAGCATCTTTAATCCCCTTAAAAACATAATATAATTTCACTCATTGCCTTAAATATATCCAATTAAATAGGTTTTAATTGTATATTAAAGAAAATTAGTAACAGTTTTCCTCAATTGACCAAAAAAGAAACCGTTTTTCATATTAATTAGTTATTATCTTCTTATCAATGCATAGTATGGTCATCATAAAAAAAATGGCTATATTCTTCTAAATTTATCACAAACACACAAACCATAACTTTATTCATTTAATTTCTAGAATATTCATTGTCTATGTGAAGGGAAAAATAAAATTAAACAAGAGTTATGCTTTAAACCCCAAAAAAGGATAAAACATATAAGATGTCAGTTATACTTGGAAAGAGTACGTAATATATGTTAAAAATGGAATGGAAGCTATAAAACATTTAAAATAAATTATTTTTTTGTTTTTCTTCATTTTTTATGTATTTTTAATTATTTTAGAAGACTTCTAGACTTCGTTATCATTCAAATCGTTAAAAGATAAAAGAAATATTATTCTTTTTATAACATGAGTTTTTTTAAATAATTGTTAAAATTGATGGAAATTTAAAAAAATTATAACTTTTGGCTTTCTATTATTATAAGTATTATTATATAAAAAAAATTGTCGTAAAAGGAGAGTTAATTTATTTATTTTAAAAAGAAAGGAGAGTTAAAATGAAACGTAGTAAAAACCATTTAGAATACAAAAAATCCATTTAGAATAGTTTTGGTAAGATTTCTTATTAATTAAATGATCATTTATTACCAAGAAGCTTATATTGAATCATAAAATATCTTATTAATATGTATATGTATGTTTGTACTTTGTAATGACATTATAAAAAAAATTATTATTTATATGAGCATCAATTGTCAAGCTATTTAAGTTTATAGTATTATAGATAATATGACAATTATATAATTCTATTATCCTATATTTTCAATTGTTGCAACATATGTGAGAAAATACAAATTAAATATAAAATAAAATCAAACACACGGACTTATATGGTTCACTAACATTGTGTTAGCTACATCCACGGGTAAAAAGGCGGATATTTTTATTAGGGAGGCCAATTTTTTTTAGAATTACAAATTGAGGGATTCTTTTAACAAGAACAACTCTCTCTTGTGTTTTCTCTCTTGGAATCTCTCTTGAAATTTATCTACAAGAGACTAGGGTTACAGAAGAGTGTACATATAACAGTCTTGCAAAAACCCTAACAAACTAAGTGTATAAATCAAACCCAACAAACAACTAAAGCCCAAAAAATAATTCAAGATATGTTTAACAAATCTCCACCTTCATTTGAATTCTCTTTTAAAACAAATGTACCAGACGCACCTGACAATGTATTAGAAATCTTATCTGCCTCAAATTTGCACCAACGGACTCAGATTTTCCCAAAAGGACAAGTTAACAACTTGTGACATTTAGAAAGTCCAAACAGGGTTGTAGCTAGCTTTGCAGAATTGGCTTGGTGAATATGTTAGCATGATTATCAACAGTACCTACTTTCTTCACTCTATTTATCTTCTCATTTTTTTAAAGAAATGATATCAAACACCAATATGCTTAGTCCTCTCATGATAAACTTGATCCTTTGCTAAGCATATTGCACTCAAACAAAGACACCTTTCTATTGTAGTGATGTAAGTTAGCTTGTTGCATAGAACATGTATATAACAACCAATACTAATAGATTGATCTAGTGATATAGTGATGCACTGATGCTAGAATCCTTAAAATCCTCTCGATGACCGTATTAAGAGACTCATATATATATATATATATATATATATATAGATAGATAGATAGAGAGAGAGAGAGAGAGAGAGAGAGAGAGGATCACGTGCGAATGGGCGCTAGGGTGCAAAAAGATAATGCATCTACACCGTTGATCTAGCATGAATTATTTGGACGCGCGAAGCGCGTCCAAATAATTCATTAAAAAAAAACAGCGCGTGTAACTAAACGCTCCAAACGTACTTGTCGCCCAAGCTAACCGGAAAGAAAAGGCAATTTTTTTTCTCTTTCAAAAAAAAAACAGCCCGTGTAACTAAAAGATCTTTCTTTCTCTGCGAGAATAAAGTTTCTAAAAAGGATTTGAACACAACGATTTACGATCTTCGAAAGGAGATTTGTTCAGATTTACAAATTTGAAGATCTGACTCATTGCGATTAATGGAACCAGGTAAATAAATGAATTTTTCACTGATTAAACACAACGATTTATGATCATCGAAAAAAAGAGCTTTGTTCAGATTTTTTCCCTGATTAAAACTAATACAACACGATTTTGAAAAGTTTCATTGCATATATCGTCAAAATTTGTTTACGTTTAAGCATTACCAATAGGAAAACTCCCATTTTATGGTTTTGAGGAGCATTGCTATGATTTATTTGAGAATATTGTACATTAGTTCACATTTGTTCAGAAATATCTCGGATTTGTTCATTGATATTACACATTTGTTAAATCCAAATTTTGTTCATACATATCATGCATTTGTGCATGGCTAACTCTGATTTGTTCATACATATCATGCATTTGTGCATGGCTAACTCTGATTTGTTCATACATATCATGCATTTGTGCATGGCTAACTCTGATTTGTTCATACATATCATGCATTTATTCAATAATATCAATAGTACATGTAGTGTATACAATTGCGTATTTACATGCTTCTTTTGCCTGTAATGAAGGAAAAATAGAAGATAAAAAGGAATTAAAGATCGTGATCTCGCCTGGAAACACACATTACTACATACCATTTTGTGATGACAATTTAAGACCTAAAGAGGGGATGTTGTTTAAAACATGGGAACAAGGAGTAAATTTCTACAAAGCATACGCAGATGCATGTGGTTTCCAAGCACGTGCTGGTACAATTACAAAGCCTTCAGATGGAACTAACACTACAGTTTGGAAATACATGTTGTGTAATAGGGTAGGATTTAAAAACTCAACTCGAAAAGAAGAAGACAAAGAAGATGATGAAGAGAATGATGAAGAAGATGATGAAGAGAATCATGAGGAAGAAGGACAACAAGGAACAATGAAAAAGCGAAAAAGAGTAACCAAAAGGTGTGGTTGCATTGCTAAACTGGCTATGAGACTTTCTGGAAGAAACGGATATGTTGTTAAGAAATTTGAAGAGCGTCACACCCATGTTATGTTTGAAGATGGACAAAAACACTTTGCAAAAAGCAATAGGAAACTGACCTCCTTCCATCAAGATTTCATCATGAATTGCATACGAGCAAACATTGGTACAAGCAAGTCATACCAAGTCTACAAGGAGTTTGTTGGTTCATATGCAAGAATTGGTGCAACTATAATTGATTTCAAGAATTTTAAAAGAGATCTGAACTCCTTCATGATTGGGTGTGATGCTCAAATGGTTATTGACAACTTGTTCAAGAAAAAAGAAAGATGTGACGCGTTTTTCTTTGAATACGATGTTGATGAACAACATCAATTAACCAAATTATTCTGGTGTGATCCTATTGCAAGGAAGAACTTCTCATATTTTGGAGATGTTGTCTCAGCTGATGCAACATACAAATCAAACAGGTATGAAAAAAGTTTATTTCTGATGAACAAATTTAATTCCTTTGATGAACAAATCGTATATACTGATGCACAAAATTAATATTTGCCTTCACGAATTTACAATGAACAAATTAGTTCTTTTGATGAACAAATCGTACATACTGATGAACAAAATCACATATATTGATGAACAAATTTAATTCTGTGACTTTCAGGTATGAAATGGTGTTTGTACCATTCACAGGGGTTGACAACAACAAGAAGAGCATTACTTTTGCATTTGGGTTGCTTCTAAAAGAAGATATCGAATCTTATGTCTGGCTATTCCAAAGATTCAAAGATGCGATGATGGGCAATGAACCATTTGTCATTCTCACTAATCAAGATCCTGCAGTAAGAGTGGCAATTGAAAAGGTTTTTAAAAAGGTTGTGCATCGTTTCTGCATGTGACATATCATGTTCAAGGTACCGTCAAAGGTTACAAATGATGTGTATAACAATGATCAATTCAGAAGCAAGTTCAACAAGCTTGTTTGGAGCAATGAAATTAGCCGGGAAAATTTTGAAGAGACTTGGCATTCCATTATTGCTGAATTTGGACTTGAGTCAAACACTTGGTTGCCGCTGATGTTTGAGCTACGTCACTTATGGATCCCTGCATACTTCAATGATGTAAACATGGGTGGGCTTCTTAGAATAACTTCAAGGTCTGAAAGCCAGAACTTTTTCTTCTCGCATTTCATTGGATCCACATCTTCTCTAGTTATCTTCATGATGCAGTTTGAGAGTGCACTTGATTCCCAAAGGCACAATAAGCAGAGGTTAGACTTTGAAACTTCAACAAGCTCTCCCACTCTAATGACACCATTGGATCTAGAGAAACATTGTGCATCTATTAACACCATAAATGTCTTCTATGACATCCAGACAGAAATTGTTGCTTCTGTATTTAAATGTGGTCTAAGCAATTTGTCCAAGGAAGACAACATCCACGAGTATCACATCAACGGGCAGTTTGGGAAGGTACATGTTGTGAAACATGAGCTTCAAAATGAAGAGTTCATTTGCTCGTGCAATAAGTTCATCAATATCGGGATTCCATGCTGCCATATGTTTTTCGTATTCAAAAACATTGGGTTGAGGAAGGTGCCAGCTAAGTACATCAAGAATAGATGGACGAAGACATCAAATCTGACTCCTACTTTTGAGATAGAAGGTTCAACAGTTGAACATTGTGATGTCATGAATGAGAAGAAGCTGTTGATTGTTGATTTATTGGGCGAGGTACATTCTTGCATTAATGCAATAGGGGACAACACCAAACAACTCAAAGAGCTGATATGTTTCTTGAAGGAAAAAAAGGAAACATATCTGAGCTTATTGGAAGGAGAATCATCTACATCAACAAGGCAGAGTTCAATCCAAACATTCTTGGGAAGCAAACCGAGTGTTATTGAGGTACACCCTCCTGAACGAGCAATGACAAAAGGCAGGAAGAAAGAAAGGCGTATTATGGGAGGTAAAGAGAAGGCAATGAAGAAAGCAAACAAGGAGCAAAGGACTTGTGCAAAATGCAAGAAGCTTGGACACAACAGCAGGACATGCACCTATGTTCCCAATTAGATCTCTCATTAATCATTGATTTCTGATATATAATTGTTGCATAGTATTCTTAATTGTCGCATTATCAATGAACAAATTTGGATTTTGGATGAACAATTACCAGTTACTAATGAACAAATTTACTACGTAATGAACAAATTTGGGTTTTCGATGAACAATTAGCAGTTAGTAATGAACAAATTTATTACGTAATGAACAAAAAATGAATGAACAAAACCTAATATTTTGATGAACAAATCTAATTCATGGATGAACAAATCCAAGTTATTGATGAACAAAATATAAACACCATTCTCAATCGATGATCAAATCGAATGTATGATGCACAAATCTAATTTGTTGATGAACAAATCGAATGTATCGATGAACAATTAGCAGTTAGTAATGAACAAATTTACTACGTAATGAACAAAAAATGAATGAACAAAACCTAATGTTTTGATGAACAAATCTAATTCATGGATGAACAAATCCAAGTTATTGATGAACAAAATATAAACACCATTCTCAATCGATGATCAAATCGAATGTATGATGAACAAATCTAATTTGTTGATGAACAAATCGAATGTATCGATGAACAAATCTTACGTATTGTTGGAAAAATTACTCTTGACACAAAAAGAACCTGAATGACAAATCACATTTTCATTCTTCAAAATAAAAAATTCATTCTCAATCGATGAACAAATCGAATGTGCGAATGAACAAATCGAATGTGTGAATGAACAAATCGAAGGTATCGATGAACAAATTACAATAAAATACTGTTTTCTAAAATCAAACTGTATAACACAAAAAGAACATGTTCAATAACCATCATTCACAATGCAAAACTAAAAAAAAAAAAAACCAAATGTCTGCACCATTCAAGCCATACGCCACCATAAATTGTATTCTAAACAAACCATACAAAAAACACACAAATCCATTCACAAAAACTGTTTTCCAACAATTCAAGCCATCACTTGTTATTCTTTGCCTTCCTTGTAAGAGGAGCACGAGGTGCGACTGTCGGTTTACGAGGGACAAATTCTTGTACAAGCTTTTCAGTTGTTGCCTTGTGCTCATTCAATGGACTCAACACCAACTCATTACAATACCTTATCCTCAAGTCATCAAGTTGATGATGATCATGTTTATTGAGTCCACACTCCCAACCAGACAAGCAGCTGCCAAAGTATGTTTCCATGTGCCGCATCATAAAAATTCCACAATCAGTCTTTTTTCTGGTATCTCTCCATTTCATCTCAAGACGTTCATATGGAACCCTATCCACATCCTCGAACAAAGAAGCCCTCGCATACATCTTGAGAGTCTTCAAAAGATCAACAAAGTGCATTCTCTATAAAAATAAGAAGAATAAAACAAACAAAACTCAATCAATATTAAACACACGTGTAAATGATGAAAACAAAATATTACAAAAAAAACACATAAAACTCACCAATCTAGCAGGTACATGCTCATACTTTGCTTCCAAGGGCACATCAGTCATTGAGTTATCAATTATGTGGAAACGTGGCACTCTCACATTCAACGCAATACAATAGTAATGTGATTCGATACAGATAGGAAACACAAACTGTAAAAAATGCAGAGAGAAACAATCATGAAAGAAATCTTATAAAGAATAAATAACTAATGCCTATGAACAAATAACTAGTACTGATGAACAAATAAAAGAATACCAATGAACAAAAAAGTCATACCAGGCCAATCTTGTGCACATTAATCCACTTGAATTTTTCAAGACTTTCATGAACAGCATTTGTGAAAAACAATTTCGCATCCTCATCACTAAAGTCCTTTTTCAGTGGAAAGGCCTGCAAAAATACATATAAGCATAAATTAGATTGAGAAAAATAAAAAGTCATAAAAATAAGACAATGTGAATATAAAAAATCTTTTTCTTACCAAATCATCAGGATGCATAAAAAACCTCAAGGGTTTTGAGTCACTTTTCCACTGCTCTTGAATATTGAGATAACTACTCCAAAGCCCAATGACATTTGATTCCACTTCAGATTTTACCGCCATTGAAACAAAATCCTTATTCATAGCGGATACATGCATCATCTTAAAGATTTTAACAATACAAAAAACATCAGAAACATGTAAACAAAAAAATTGATCAATTTCATAATAAAATCAACTTGAAAAGGTATAAAAATAGCAATATGTAAAAAAAAATATACTATTCTACACATTGTTACCCTCTTTGATCAGGAATGTCTTCAATAAGCCAATCGAATAATTTCTTCGCCGCAGGAGATACTTTTTCTGTCAAAACAACACTCCTTCCCATGTAAGGTGACTTCACATAATTATAAGGCTTAGATATTCTTTTATCAAGTACATCCTCACCAGTAAGTTTAACACCAACGGGAGTGTCAATCGAACTAGAACCAACCTCCTGCGCCTCATTCTTCATCTACAAATGTAAACAAACCAATGAACAAATGTTAGTTTGTGATGAACAATTGCTAGTTTCTGATGAACAATTGTTAGTTTGTGATGAACAAATGTTAGTTTGTGATGAACAAATGTTAGTTTGTGATGAACAAATGTTAGTTTTGTGATGAACAATTTCAAGTTTCTGATGAACAAATGTTAGTTTGTGATGAACAAATGTTATTTTGTAATGAACAAATTAGAAATATCAATGAACAAACCTCATCCTGAATCCTGTTCAGCTCCCATTCAAGTTTCTTATTTGTTTCATCCTCCTTCATCTTATTTAACTCCTCTTGTTTCTTCTCCAACTCCATTCCAATTCTCGTCAATTCTACATCCCTTTCCTGTTTCTTCTTCTTTTTCTCCTCTTCCTTTCTCTTCTCTTCATCAATCTTCTTTTTCGCCTCAGCATATTCCTTCTTCCTCTTCTCTTCCTCTCCTTCTTTCCTCTTCTTCCTCTCCTCTTGCCTCTTCTTCACCTCCTCCTGCCTTCTCTGTTGTTCAAACTCCTCAATCCTCTTCTTCTCTTTCTCCTGTGCTTCTCTCTTCTTATCTTCCTCTTCCTTGTTCCTCTTCTTCTCTTCCTCATCTTTCAACCTCTTAACCTCTTCTAGACGCCTTTTCTCTTCCTCCTCTTCCCGCTTTTTCTTTTCTTCCTCTTCTCTTTGTAATTTCTCTTCCTCCTCAGCTGCTTTTCTCTTTTTCTCTTCCTCCTCTTCCCGCTTCTTCTTCTCCTCCTCTTCTGTTTTCCTCTTCTCTTCCTCCTCTTTCTTTCTCTTCTCCTCCTCTTGTATTAAAGCATCCTCCCTCCTTATGGCTTCCAACTCTTCCTCTTCCTGCTTCCTCTTTTCTTCTACTTCTCTTATCCTCTTGTCCTCGTCATCCTTTTTCAACCTCTCTTCCTCTTCAATCCTTATACGGTCTTCCTCAGCCTTCTTTCTAATTTGTTCATCAGTTAATCCCTTACAAACAAAGGAAATCATCAAATCCTTCTTCCTTTTTCCATCAACCTTCCTGGCCTCGTCTTCTTGCATCAAAACGCTTTCCCTACCAATGTCTGTAACACCAGCCCAATCATCATCCAGAGTAGGTGGAAACACACCCAGTTCAAAAGAAGGTAATTCAAAACGCTTCTTTGCCTTCATTGCAGCCTCAATTTCATCCAAAACCTTTGTAGCTTCCTCCCAGAATGAATTTTGGCTTGGAGATTCAGCGTCTTCTTGGGTGCCAGATTGGGATGATGATGAAGCAACCTTCAACCCCAATAGCTTCTCAAAAGCTTCGTTGATCTTGGTGAAAAGTCCATGGCTGACAATTTCAGTAGAAGCTGTTTGCACATGATCAAGATATTTTTTTAAAGATGATGCAAGCTCCATAGACATCTCAAGATGTTCTTTCAGAAATGACTGCAAAAAGAAGTAATCAATATAAGTACATAAAAGACACAACATTATATGAACAAAAATGTTAGTTTGTGATGAACAAATGTTAGTTACTGATGAACAAATGTTAGTTTATGATGAACAAATGCTAGTTTGTGATGAACAAATGATATGCCAGTTTTAATGAACAAATAAATATAGATCACAATACTGCAAAAACACATGCAAAAATCAAAAACACATACATCACCGCCATCACCAAGATCAATTCCTTCTTCAATATGTTCAGCAGCAGGGGCTTTCCCTTCATTCTTGCCATGATCAACACCGGGATAAACAAAATCAGGCAAACCTCGAAACCAGCCTTTTCCAAAACCACCCTTCTTTACCTCGAAAGTCTCTCTCACAATAAAGTAATCATGGTTGAAATGCTTGATAATGGGGAAGAATCTTAGAGTTTCAGGTCGATGGTAGATCAGCATGCAATCACAATATACAATCTGTCATAAAACACAAATTAATGAACAAAATTAGTCTTATTAATGAAAAAATATGCAAAAATAAATGAACCAAATAATGATATTAATGAACAAATTAAACAATCATACCAGCAACAATATGATAGATCCTCTGAAAACACCATTGTTTGTTTTCCTCCATGAATCAACATTCTCAACCAACTTCTCCACAAGATGAGCACACCAATCGTACTCACTTATCTTATCCAAGTCAACCAAATGATCCAAAAACCTTAAATTTACACCACCATTTTGAATGCTCTCTATACAGAGCGTGTAGAACAATATAATGAAGTTCCTCCTAAACCAAGCACCACCATTATCAGCCTCCTTGATCACTGCACTCAAATGCCCAATTTTAATCTTCTCAAACTCCATCAATTTGTTCTTCCCTGTCACCTCATCAATTTCAGGCAACACAAACTGTTCTCTAAAACTATTGTACAAGTCTGAATGCTTGACAGTCTTCGGGACAGAAATTATCCTTGGACCACGAGGTAGACCAAGGTAGAATTGCACAAGCTCAGGTGTTATCCTAACACCTGGTCCATCACCCATCTTCAATGTACAGGATGCAGGATCGAAACAGCTAACAACATAGTAGCACAACTTACTAGGTATATCAGTCACATCCCACTGTATGAGGTGCTCAAAACCCATCTCTTTAAGAGCAGTAAACTTGATCCCCCCCCCCCCTCAAAACTAGCAATAACTTCACAAAGCAGCTTGGGAGAGTTCCTGTGACTCAACGACAAGTGCCCACGCTTCAACTCTCTCAATGGCACCTTCCCTTTTGACTTTTTCCCACCACCTTGTCCTTTGCCGACAACAATATCAACTTTCCTCTTCTTCCCGACAACTTGTAATTCACTAACGGTAGAATCCATCTTCCTCTCAGATGGTTCATTTATACTCACTCCCTTTCTAGGGATCATATCAATAAGCAAAACATCATCGGAGGATTCATCAGAGGGAACCTTTTTACCCTTGTCAAGTCGACGTCTCTTATTTGATGGGGAAGACTCAACAGCCGGCTTTTGCCTCAATACAGGCACTTCAGTCGCGATTGCTTTTGAAACCGGCTTTGTAGCCATTGATTTTCTTCTGACATTCTTTTCGCCAATGGAAGAGGCATCACATTCGGATTTGCTCCTTATTTCTATAACAAAAAAGGGATAAAAAAGACAGTGTAAACACATATTTAACCATCTATTTTAAAGGAACAAAAAAAAACATATCAAACACAACATTAAAACCTCTTCGAATAGCACATATTTCATCTTCTCCGATTGTCATTGTACCAAACCTTAGATGTTTTACTTGTTTATAATTTGCAGAACGTTGTTTAATAGATCCTGGATGAACAAATGCAAGTTACTGATGAAACAAATGCATGTTATCGATGAACAAAATGCAAGTTACTGATGAACAGATGCAATTTACTGATGAACAAATGCAAAGTTTCTTATGAACAAATGCAAGTTTCCGATGAACAAATGCAAGCTACCAATGAACAAATGCAATTTACTGATGAACAAATGCAAGTTTCCGATGAACAAAATGCAAGTTTCTTATGAACAAATGCTAATCTCTAACGAACAAATGCTATGCTAGTTTGAATGAACAAATATGCACAAATGAATGAACAAAATGCAAGTTACTGATGAACAAATGCAATTTACTGATGAACAAATGCAAAGTTTTTTATGAACAAATGCAAGTTTCCGATGAACAAATGCAAGTTACCAATGAACAAATGCAATTTACTGATGAACAAATGCAAGTTTCTTATGAACAAATGATAATTTCTGATGAACAAATGATATGCTAGTTTGAATGAACAAATATTCACAAATAAATGAACAAAAGTCAAACAAGATCACTACACTTCCCCCCCGTACGTATACCAAATCATTCCATGCAACTAACTAATGCACAATCACCTATTGCAAAACTCAACATCAAAAACCTCGATATAAACATCATATACGCACATGCACACATAATTTGTATTTTATTCAATGGAAGACCCAAAAATCGAGTAAATAGAAAGTGACGATTCATGCATTTTTTTATTCAGAAAAGGACAAAAACACCAAAATCGACACAATCTCCTTCAAACAACTCAAAATAATCACTAAAAAACGAAACGAAATTAAACATTTAGAATGAATACACTCGATAAAACGAAGACCTTGATTCTCAACCGCTTCGTAACCTAGGGTTTCAGTAAATTTAAAAGGAGAGATAACAACCTTGAATCTCTTGAGATGAAGTTTGCTTCTCCATTTAGAACTAGATTGAGGTTTCTAATGTCGTTAATGGTGACAATCAGGCTCGAAATCGCTATGACACAGTTTAGATCACACTTGAACTGCTTCAAACCGCTTCGGAACCTGAAAAAACTAAAAAGTGAGTGAGAGAGAAATGGCGAGAGAAGAGAAGATGAAGAAGTTTATAAAAGGCGCGTCTCCTAAACGCTCTATGTCGCGCGTTTCGTTTTTTTACAGTTTTTTTTTTTAAAAATAAGCAGCAATCTCAACCGTACGTGTGATACGATCGAACGGCCAGGGGGCTTTCGCATTTCCCACATACGCGGGCGTTCGCACACGACTCTATTTCGTATATATATAGAATCACGCTCAAGAGGAACGACCTTTTAGGGAGAAACGGAGGAAATAATATGGTGTGTTAGATTTGTAATATTAGACGGCCAGGATTAAAAATAAATAGGTCCAAAAGATATTATATGGGTGAGAAGCACTAGATAATCTCCTAGCATAATTTTAGGGATTTGATTTGCATCCCTCTCTCCATATATTTCATTCTTTCTAAATCTGAATAACCGTGTAAATTAATTCGTCTCTTCCTCTTTGCTACTCTACCTTCCGCCATTGATAGAGCTCTCTCTATAGAGCTGGATCTGCCTCCAATCATCCCGCCATGGGAGGCGACATGTTACAGAAGATGCATCTCCTCCATTTGTTTTGCTGCAACAACAACAATCCGGTGCACCTGTAACAAACCAGATCCATTTCTGAACAACACTTGTTCACGGTAACCAATTTATTCAATATAACACACCTTCGATAACGTTTTAAAGTAGATCGATCTTGGGTGTGAGTTTTTTTTGGTAGAAGATCTTGGGTATGACCGGTTATTGGATCTTTCGATTTATTTTTGCAGTCAAATTAGATTGAATTTGTAATCTCTTTTTATTTTGTCCTATGACAATTAATTGTATTCAAGTGGCCAGTATATTAAATGCAATCTAATTTAGCATGTATTTCATACGAGATCGAGAACATATCAAAACAATATCTATATATGTGTGTTTTGGAATTCAATTACGTGTGTTTTATTATTCATATATGTATTACTTATTATTCATATATGTGTGGTTTTTAAAGAAGTAATTTATTATCCATATATAAGTGATTTTTTATTCATATATGCATGTTTTGTTATTCATATATGCACGGATTATTATTCATATATAAGTGACTTGTTATTCATATATGTTTTTATTTATACGTGTGGTTTTTATTCATATATAAATATCTTATTTTTTATATATGTTTGTTTTGTTATTCATATATGCATTTCTTTTTATTCATATAGACATGTTTTGACATCATAAATACATGAAGTGATTTATTATTCAAATATACGTGATTTATTTTCATGTATGCATTTTTTTATGCGTATATGTATGACTTATTATTCATATATGCGTGAAATATTATTCATAGATGTGTGTTCTGTTTTGCAGTTATTCAAGAATGTCGTGAATTGTTACGCCAGAATTGTTATATATCCACACAACATATGCATGTTCTGTAATGGAGTTTCAAGAATGGTCAAAATGTGTAAATGGATGAATTTTGATGACAAAGATTTATTATTTTTATTGTACTTATTCAAATTCATTGGAGTATGTATTCGATATGTAACCATTCCCATTTTTGTATTATTCAATATATTATTTTTATATATTCAATGGTCATATAATATTCATATTTTTTTCGTATTCACTCATTATAATATGTAAATATTCAACCTATATCGAATTGATTTTCACAGTAAGACGAATATTATTCAAACAATCATATTGAGTTATTCAAACCTCGACTATAAATATTCTAGGATTTTATAATTATTCAAACAATCATATTGAGTTATTCAAACTTTGACTATAAATATTATAAGATTCTATAATTATTCAAACAATCATATTGAGTCAAACATCGACTAATAGATATTCTACAATTCTACAGAGGTACGAAATATTGGATCATCATATGTTTCTGATTTTGGAATTTAAATATCGCTCCCATATTTGGAGATATTCAAATATGGCATTTTTTTTCTTGTGTAAATGGGTGTAATATTCAAATTTTGAAATATGGAAATTCGGATAAGACATGGTAGTTTTTTTTCCAATGATCTCCTATAATTTCGTCCCCTTTATTTTTGGAATAACCACGGATTCCCCCCTGTTTTTACCCATAAAAATCAGAATATACACCCTATTTATTAGCCATTGATCTAGATTAATCTGACGCATAGGAATTGTTCCCCCGTTTCTCCTTAAAACCCGTTTCTCCTGAGCGTTCCCCATATATATAAGGTTACTCTCAAAACTAAGCCACAAATCAACTTTTCCGACAAGCCCCGGTAGAAATTGGGCCGGGGGGTCTGAAATAAAAGAATATATAGTAGGAAATAGTAGATGTGTGTGGAGTGGGGCCTAATTGGGCTCAACATCACAATTCGCAATTATAATAAAAGGGCCAACAAGCCTGGATTGAGCCCACCCAAAAGCATATGAATCTAATCTCTTTGTGTCCACATGATTGCAAGTTGCAAATTCCCCAAATTTTGGCTCTCTTCACTTTCTGCTCTCTTCTTGAGCTGATCACCTACTACAAACTTATAGGTTTGACCAAACCATTAGTTTTCGAAATTGCCCAAGATGGTCTCTTTATACCTTCAAATCATAAAACAGATCACAAAAGAGTGAGATCATCATAATTAGCATGATCATAAATCAAGCATTTAACTACTTAATTTAATAGTAGGGTTGTCCAATCACCAATCTATGCTTTTTTTCTTTGCAGCAAAGCCTAAATTATCATGACATTTGGTTCACTAGGTTGCATCTTTCCATATCTTTCTTTATACAAGAAAACTAATACTACTAATATATATTCTTTCACCAAAGTGCTTGATGCTTAAAAACCCACTTCCTAAAATGCTCCCATCTGCACACTTTCCTAAAGTTTGATTCTTTGGCTTTATTTTTAAGACCTAAAGTAGTAGTATCAAATTAGGATTCCCATGCCACCATTGCAGATGAAGATTGAAGATGGTTCTAGTTCTAAGTGTCGATATGTTTTTCTCTGAAATTATATCACTTTGTTTTATAAGAATCTTTCGAAAGAAACTTTGGACTTGTTCTATATCAAGCAAAATCCGAATTACACCTAACACACTTCACAAAACTATGATTTTTCCTATCGATTAACAATCATATCTACCGAATAAAACAACTTTTACTGTAGTTAAATCAAATCTGAAAGATTTGAACAAAATTTGGTTCTTTAATTATGTGCACTAATACCATTTATAAGTGAATACAAATCAATAAAACGAGGTAATTAGAGAAGCTTATGTAGAAGAAAGAATTAATTCTTTTGAAAATAAGAGAGTTAAACTAGAATCACATATCTAGGCGCATATACTTGATTTTTTTATGATTTGAGTAAATAATATAATCGGGCTTTTTTTATAAGGAAAATTTTTGAAATACCAAATAGGCTTGGTAATCCGAGAGGTCGTAAGAAAACCGGCCACCGTGAAAGGCAAGGTGAGTCAAAAGTAAGCAAGAGCAACCAGGAAAAGTATAAACTCCTTGAAAAGCAAGAACAAAGATGAGTTTGGGATCAGGGTGAGTAAGCACTATAAGTATAGCATTGCAAGCAATAGGTCATAGCACTAAAAGGTCTGGCCTAATACAACTCGTTCCAATACCAAACATAACTCCAACTCCTTAGAAATTTAGTACATAAAATAAGATTTGAGTCATCTGAAAATTAAAATGCACTTGCAACAAAAGTAAAGGTCAAACTTTTCCCGCAAGTAAAATATACTTGCAATGCAAGTAATTGATTTAAACTTAGTCGAAGGCGTTGTTCAAGATTGCAGCCCAAACATGTTGAATTTATTTATATTATTTATTTTTTTATTTTTAAAACCTTATAGCCCAAGCAAACACAATTTTACCTCTTTTTTTGTTGAGAAAGAGTCATGTGAGATATTGTGAAAATGAGTGCTCAGGTGAGAAATAAGAATAAATCTCGGTCGTCCCCTCCAAAAAAATCCATATTCTTGATTAGACATTCTTTAAAACGACAAAAAAAATAACACGAGCGATTTTTTCCAGTATTATTCACGTATTTTTGGATAAAAAACGGCACGGACAAATTTTTCTCGCATTATTCACGTATTTTTCGAAAAATACGTTTCTGATAGACGCACGCAGTTTGTTCATCAATACTGGCCAATTGTGCATCAATACTGACCAATTGTCAATCGAGTTTTTAATGCACATTGTTCATCTATTTCGAACATTTTAATTTTTAATTTTATTTTTTAGCCTTATTTATGTGTACGAATACAATATTATCTAGTTTTTGATGCACGTATAATTAGTTTCGATATACCGGTATTTTTTCATTAATATATCCTTATTTGTTCATTGTTATATCCTTGTTTGTTCATTGATATACCCTTATTTGTTCATTGGTATACCGTATACCCTTATTTTTTCATTGATATACACATGTTTATTCATCAATACTATCTATTTGTGCATAACTACTGGTACTTTGTGCATCAAATGAAATAACTTTTCATTATGTATCAATGATATGACGTTTGTGCAATACTATCATCACTTTGTGCATTACTACTGGCACTTTGTTCATCATTACTAGTACTTTGCTCATTACTATATCCTTTTGTTTATTAATTGAAATAAACTTTTGTTGGTGCGTCAATACCATTCTTTTGTACATTAAGGACTATCTATTTGTACATTTTTTCATTTTTTTGGTGCGTCAATACCATCCTTTTGTTGGTGCAACCAATTGCAAATCGAAGAGGAGTGCCTTAGCTATGTTCAGATTCCAAGAAACAGCCACACGTTTCACAACAACAACAATTATGAATCCAAATGAGTCAATTAAGACAATAACAAGACTGACATCAAATCAATTTTTGTCCCACATACGGCTAACTAAAATGCGTACACACATATATTAATGCATACAATTTTGATACACATTCGACCTTTTTTTATGCACAAACAATATGTTTTTGATGTACAAACAATAGTTTTTATGAACAAAATCACAGTTTTTATGAACAAAATCACAATTTTGATGCACGAACAATAGGTTTTGATGAACAAAATCACAGTTTTGATGAACAATCTGGGCACGCACTCTATATCCGTTTTTTAAAATACTCGAACAATTCGCCAAAAATTCGTCCGCTCTGTTTTTTCTCTTTTTAAGTGAAACGATCAGCGCCCTTTATTTTCTCGATCCAACGACTCTTGTTCTTTCTTATTTCTCACCTAATCCGGGCTCTTTTTTGTTTTCCTTCTTTTTCTTGTACGACAGCATGGGTCATGCCGACGGCAAGGGCTGGGCAATCAAGCTGGTGGAGGAGACTCTGTATTCAAATGAATATTTTCATGAAGAAATCAATGGAGAGGTTAGGGGTGGTGGAGGAGATGTTGGATCTAGAGGCGTTGGGATGTTAACTAGTAGTATTTACAAGTTTACCGAGGGTATTGGAAGGAGGTTTCCGTGTGGAGTTAAGTGGAGGTTTGAGGTGGGGGTTACCCCTTTATTCAGATCACAAGGGTGCCCTTAAGGCAGGAGAATGGCTTCCTCGACCTTTAGAAGAGTTGGTGCCTTCTCGGCAACATTGGTGGAGGTATTTGATAGAACGCACTTTTATGATTGGGGATTTCAAGATAAAGATTGTCAAAACCCAAAATAGCTTCTTGTACCTTAGGATTTTTTTCTTATATCATATTTTCATCAGTTTGTAAGCAAATGGATCTGATCATAGATCATAAAAAATAGGCACTAAAACACTTCAAGTCTATCAAAGAGCGCTAGCATAGGCACCTCTAGTGAAGAAGAGATGCTCCACTGCTGGTGATATGATTCGAACCCTCAGACAACTCAAGAACAGAAGTAAACAAGCAAGAATAGTAGAAAAACAGTAAAGGACACGAGATCTTGTTTACGCGGTTCGAGCAAGCTCTACATTCGCGGAGCCTCAGTGAGGAGACTCGTCTCAAATCCACTATCCAAAGATCAAGTTCAAGAGAGGTTACAATTGTACACACAACAAGGCAAAGAAACTCAGATACAAAGAACTACAAGGAGATCTAGAGAAGAAGAGAAGATTTAGGGTTTCGGCCCCCTGAAAGGGTACACAAAGCTTCTGGATAAAGCTTTAGGAAGATGCCACCGCAGATCTCAACGAGCAAGGATCGTCGCCTTCAACTCCGACCTTGAACTCCACCGCTTGGCCTCACCGGAGATCTCCTTCTCCGTCTTCGCTCTCTCTCTCTTTTTCTTTTCTCTCTCTCTCTTGTTTCTGGAACTCTCTCAAGCGTTGCGTGATCTAGTGATGCGACCCCCGCCATGGATGCTAGCCAAGAGGACGACGCATTCACACTTCGCTCGGATGGCCTCATCACTTGTGCCAGGACTCGAGCAATCCAGGCCGCGACCCAGTCACTTGTGTCGCGCCTATCTGCAGGCCATGGCGCACCATACCCCGCGACCTCGCTCGGCACTATCAGCGTCGTCGACGCGTTGGAACCTCGAGACGAGCTCTCGGATTCACCGTGCCAAGACTCGCCAACCTCGCACCTCGCATCGGCACCCGGATCGCAAGACGAGGTCTTCGCTAGCCCTCGCCAACACCTCGTGTCGAGACTCGGAGCCGGATCCCTACTTGAGGTTCTCGGAAGCCTCGGAGAACCTCGAGATCCAACGACCTCGCCCGTGCCGTAGTTCCGCGCCAGACGCGTGCCAGCGCCCGTGTCTTGACCTCGCCAACGTCGCGTCAGCCATGTCGTGACACTCCTTGCTCGGCCACGGACGACCTATCCATTTTTAGTAGTTTTTTGCACTCTTTCCATTATAGAACATTGCTATTACTAGTTTTATGTTTTTAGTAGGTGATTTATGGGCCTTGCGCCGATAGGATATGGGCTTGCGCCGCTGGGCTTGGTTCTACGCATCCACCCTAGGCGCGCCGCCCCTATTAGGGTTTCTTTGCTATTTTCTCATGCCGCCTCTATATAAGGGGAGGTATTATGCTTGTTTTCAGCAGCGAACACTTAAGGATTAATATAGTTGAGGGTTTTCTCCTAATTTCTCCTTAGTGCTATTGCGCCGCCAACCATAATTGTCAAACAAAGCTCTCGTTGTTGTCATTGTTCGATATTGTTTGAGCCATAATCAAGTCAATCAAGTCTTCCGCTGTGTTTATTCGAGACCTACTACTCAAACACTGTTCGATCCGAAGCATCCCATACGAGGGACGCATCAATTGGTATCAGAGCCAAGGTTTGAGTAAGTCTCGTTCAACCCTCTTCGTTCATTCTCACACGATCTTCCGCTACATCTAACCCTAGATTTCATCCTCCACTTCGCATATCCGCCATCTAGGGTCCCAAATTTTTTTTCTTGCTTTCGTAAATTTAAAAAAAAAAACTATATCAACCGTGACCTTACTCAACCGATCTATTGATTTTGTTGAAGTTGTTGCTTTGTCTTGCTAGTTGCATGAACTTAGGACTTGTTTTGCCAATTTCTTTCGTGCATCTGTTGTGCTTGCTTGCGTGTTGATTTTCGTACTTGCTATTCCGATTCTAGAGGAGAAAGCCTAGAATTCGTGTTTGTCTTGCTATAAAAAACAACAACCGTGTTGTTCGACTATTAAAGCCAAAATAAGGTAACGTAGTCGATCGATTCAAAAAAAAAATCTCGTGGAGATCACAAGCCAAAATAAGGCAAAATCCTTCACATCGTGTGTTCACATCGGCAACCCTAATTGCCGCAATATCTCGCTTGTTTGATTTTGGTTTCGACATTTACCTAGTCTTGCTTTGCTTGCATTGTAATTTTCGGATCCATATCTTTGATCGAGTTTGAGTGACCTTTAGCCTAGCCAATCCTTGTTCTTGTGGTTTGAACTAAAGGGTCGCTTGACTTAGGCGAACCGTAAACTCGTGTCTTTTGTTTTGAACTTCTTACTGCTTCGATGACTGGTGTTACAATAGGTACAATTTCGGACTCGGGAGATGGTGTCAACAACGACAATCCTACAAACAATCCACCCGAATTGCCGAATCAAACTCAGAACTTCTCACCAGAGGCTTTGGCGCGCATACAAGAGCTCGAGAAGCTCTTAGCCGAGAGCCAAGCTCAGTCCAAGCACACGGTGCTGGGGGCCCGTGCCCTCGCCTCGGAGATCCACGCGAACCCGGGGGTGTCCGCGGACGAGATAGCCAAGGCTCGTGCCAAGGGGAAGCAACATGCCCATCCATCCTCACAATTCGGCACCATGCATCGCATGGAGTCGATCAAAGAAAGTCGCCAATATGATAAGCACGATGGTGGTCCCCGGACCGCGGATCGCTATCAAATGGCGCGAGATTATAGGGACACACAAGTGTACGACGTATATTCCGATGAGGAGTACAACTCCGAGGAGTATAGATGCCAACACATGAGTGGGAATCCCAAGAAAAAGCATTCCAAGAAGAAGTCGTCGGCATATGTGTACGAAACCCCAAAGCGGAAGCACGGGGCCAAGTATTACGATGCCGACGCATACAGAGTTGAGGACGACCTCGGGCATCAAAGTGCTCGGAGTCCGTACTCAGATTTTGAAAATGATTATGAAGAATTTTCTGATTATTCTAACGAGTCGTCTTTTGAGCATCCACATGTGCAGGATCCGGAAGAACTCGATAGCCGGCCTTCAGATTGGATTCCACCGCCACACCTGGCCAAGAATCGCAAGGAGTACGACCGAGCCTATGGTTCGGGACGCAAGCATGGCGAGAAGGCGCGGCGCGATAGGGACCATGACGCTCGGCGTCCGCGAACGCCCGATGATGGAGATGATCCCGATGATGGTGATGACGATCCACACCGAGGCCCACCTCGGCACCGACACGACAGGCGTGCGCACTCGCCTCAGCGCCCTAGCCTTCGGCACGATCGTGCTCAACGAGATCCAAGGGATCCACGCCACAACCGACACGATATTAAGGTAAAATTCGAACCCTTTATGGTTCTTATGATCTTGACGTTTTTATCGAGTGGTTGCAGGGCACGGAGCACACGCTCCGACACTTAGGTTATGAAGATGACGAGAAAGTGGAAGTTGTGACTTTGCACTTCCATGGTGCCGCTAGGACTTGGTGGAACCGATTCGAGTCCGAAAGGATTCGACAAGGCAAACCCCTAATCCGAGAGTGGCATCAGCTCGTCTACATTTTGAAAAAAAGGTACATACCAACGGATTGCAAGGACAAGATGCACATAGAGATTATGCGCATCAAGCAAGGATCGATGACGCCGGAGGAGCATTTTTCCAAGCTCGAAGACATGTTCTTCAAGGCGGGAATGAGTGTGTCGCCCTCGGTGATGAAGACGAGGTTCATCTCGAGTTTACGACAATCCATTCAAGATCGCTTGGAGATTCTTCCAATCAAGGACATCAACAACTTGGTTCACACCGCCATGCAAATCCACAAACAAGAAATGCGAACCAAGTCGGGTTGGTCCAATTCGAGGTATGCTTCTAACTCTAGTCAATCCGGTTTTGCTACTAATCGGGTTGCTCCTTCTTTGCCAAGTGCTTCGACAGGTTCCAAGGCCAAGACCGAAACCCCGCCTTCCAAGGCGCCAGCCGTGCCACGCAGTGCTGAGCCGAGTGCCGATCGTGCACGAGACATGGCATGCTACAAATGTGGAGGCCGTGGGCACATTCAACGGAACTGTCCGAATGCCAAGAATGTTTTGTTTACCACACAAGGGATCCATATGATAGCCAAGAAGAAGAGGAGATCGAGCCACGTTGACCGAGGACGCCGAGCTCGAGTGCGATCCTTCGGAGGCTCTCGGCGTGGCCAAGCTTCAATTGGTGACAAGACACGCCTTAAGCATGAGAGAGGCGCCAAAGACGGATCAAAGGGAACAACTTTTCCACACTCGATGCTTGGTCAACAATGTGTCTTTGAGCGTCATCATAGATTCAGGAAGCTGCGCCAATTTCCTCTCTAAAAACGTAGTTGATCACTTCAAGTTGCCGACCACGCCTCATCCACAACCCTTCAAGCTACAATGGATATCCAATGATGGAGGAGATTGGGTCGAAAAACAGGTAATCTTCAACTTTTCAATTGGTCAATATTCAGATTCCATTCTTTGTGACGTAACGCCAATGGACGCCACACACCTCTTGTTGGGGCGCCCATGGCAATACGATCATCGCGTGCTTCACGACGGGTATTTGAACATTTACATGTTCAATTACCATAGGAAGCGCGTGACCCTCTTACCTATGTCGCCTAGTGAAGCTTTACAGGATGAAGCCGAGAGGCAACGATAGAAAGCTAGCGACAACGGCACCGACGCGCCTATCACGACGCCAACGGCGTCCACGGCAAAAACGGCAGATTCCAAGGGCGTTTTTGGTGCCAACATTCCTCAAACCAGTAGTGATGATGTTCGAGATGGACACCGCCGAAGGAAACAAGAGTCGGGCCGACAGGTTACGTCTCGTGGCCTCGGCAACGCGCTGAACGCCGTAGATTTCTCCAAATCAGGCCTTCAGCAATTTTCTGGTGATTCCAGGGGTGTTTCTGGTGCCAAACAGATTAAAATTGAATTTCCACCAGATGTGAAGAAAAAACGCCCAGGAGAAGTCAATTTGAGAAAAGGACCGCCGAGTGAGTCTCCTAGCGTCACGCCGCACGCCGTCGCTGCACGAAAACATGGATTTCAAGAGCTACGGGATGAATTTCACGGCGTTTCCAGGGACGTTCATTCACCAAATCCAGGGGCTACAACATATCCAAAAATCGCCCCAGAAACTCCTCGTTCGAGCTCCGACTCCGAGCCACCATTGCTAGGCACATGCTAGGATCGTCTTCTCTTAGCCAGGCGTCGGGACGTCGAGAAATCTATCCAGGGGAGTCTTTCTTGTTTCATACTTTTTCCCCTTCTTTCTATTACTAAATCTGTGGACTCTTCACTTCCTTCTTGTATTGTGTCTCTTTTGAAGGAGTTCGAAGACATTATGCCGGATGAGCTACCGAAGGGCTTGCCGCCAATCCGAGGGATCGAGCACAAGATCGATCTAATGCCCAGCGCGTCCCTTCCTAATCGAGCAGCCTATAGGACTTCGCCTAAGGAAACCGAGGAGATACAACGACAGGTTCAAGAGCTTTTGAACAAGGGTTTTGTTCGAGAATCTTTGAGCCCGTGCGCCGTGCCGGTGATCCTTGTGCCAAAGAAAGATGGTTTGTGGCGTATGTGCGTCGACTGCCGAGCCATTAATCAGATTACGGTGAAGTACAGGCATCCAATTCCAAGGCTTGACGACATGCTAGATGAGCTCCATGGCGCCGCCCTATTTTCCAAGATTGATCTTCGAAGCGGATATCACCAAATCCGTATGCAAGAGGGCGACGAATGGAAAACCGCATTCAAAACCAAGCATGGTTTGTACGAATGGCTTGTCATGCCTTTTGGCTTGACAAACGCCCCTAGTACTTTTATGCGGCTTATGAATTTTGTATTTCGAAAAATTTTAGGACGTTTTGTCGTTGTGTATTTTGACGACATCTTGGTTTTTTCTAGAGACTTGGACTCTCACGCGAGGCACCTTAGGATGGTGTTAGAATGCCTTCGCGAACATTCATTGTTTGTAAACCTAGACAAGTGTTCGTTTTGCACGGACACGACGAATTTTCTTGGGTTCATCGTGTCCAAGGATGGGCTAAAAGTGGATGACGACAAGATCTGCGCCATCCGAGAGTGGCCCACCCCTACGACCCCGACGATGGTTCGATCCTTCTTAGGGCTCGCAGGGTTCTATCGGCGTTTCGTCAAGGACTTTAGTTCCATTGTCGGGCCACTCCACAACCTCACCAAGAAGGCAACCATAATCAAGTGGATGCCACACCATGAGGCCGCCTTTCAGGCCTTGAAACAAGCTTTGTGTAGCGCTCCGGTCTTTCAATTGCCAGACTTCACTAAGCGCTTTGAGATCGAGTGCGACGCCTCTGACTATGGCATAGGCGGAGTACTCCATCAAGAGAGACGCCCCATTGCATATTTTAGTGAGAAACTTACGGGGGCAACTCTAAATTACCCGACGTATGACAAGGAGTTGTACGCGCTGATTAGGGTTCTTAAGACATGGCAGCATTATTTGTGGCCAAGTGAGTTCGTGATTCACACGGACCACGCGGCCTTAGCTTGTCTCAGGAGTCAAACGACTCTCAACAGGCGCCATGCTCGGTGGGTGGAGTTTATGGAAACCTTTCCATACATCATCGCCCACAAGAAAGGAAAGGAAAATGTCGTGGCAGACGCACTGTCACGCATGTATGTTCTCTTGACTCAGTTACAGGCCAATTTGCTCGGGTTCTCCTTGATTAAGGAGTTATACTTGCATGATCCATATTTTAAACCGATCATGGAGAACCTCGAGCAAAGTCGAATCCATGAGTCCTATTTTTTGGACAATGGGTACCTCTACCGAGCCGGAAAGCTTTGCATTCCGACCTCGTCTGTGAGGCATTTATTGTTCAAAGAAGCTCATGATGGCCGAGGCTATTTTGGCATAGCCAAAACCCTAGCAGCACTTCGTGAGCATTTCTTTTGGCCACACATGGCCTCGGATGTCCACAAGTATTGTCGCGGTTGTGTGCCGTGCCAAACCACAAAATCGAGGTCTCAACCTCATGGCCTATACAGGCCCTTGCCAATTCCGGATACCCCGTGGGAAGATCTCTCCATGGATTTTATCACGGGCCTCCCAATGACAAGGCGCGGTAAGGATTCGATCTTCGTGATTGTGGACCGTTTTTCCAAGATGGCTCACTTCGTGCCATGCAAAGGAAACAATGCGACTGAAATCGCAAACTTGTTTTTTGAGCATGTCGTGAAGTTACATGGCGTGCCTCGCAGTATTGTTAGTGACCGAGACACGAAATTTTGTAGCCATTTCTGGAGGACACTTTGGGGAAAGCTAGGTACACAATTACTGTTTTCAACCTCTTATCATCCCCAAACCGATGGTCAGACTGAGGTGACCAATCGGACTCTGGGCACCCTTCTCCGGACGGTGCTCAAGCATAACCCACACCGGTGGCAGGATCTAATCCCTTTTGTTGAGTTTGCTTACAACAGGTCCAAACACTCGGCTACCAAGATGACGCCGTTCGAGATCGTCTACGGCCTCAATCCACACTCTCCTATGGATCTTGTCCCTCACCCCTTGAAGAACGGCGAGCACATCGACGCGTCCAATTGCGCCGACGCCATCCGCAAGTTGCACGAGAGGACAAGGACTCAATTGGAGCGCCGGACAAGCCAATACGAGGCGCAGCATAACAAGGGAAGGAAGCGGCTGGTTTTCAACCCCGGAGATCTCGTCTGGCTACATCTTCGCAAGGACCGTTTTCCGGACTCTAGGAAGACAAAGCTTCATCAACGAGGGGACGGCCCTTTCAAAGTCTTGGAGCGAATAGGGGACAACGCCTACAAAATCGACCTCCCAGGCAAGTATTCGGTGCACTCCACCTTCAATGTCGTTGAACTCTCCCCCTATGTCGAGCCCGCTTATGAGGAAACGGGGACGTTTCCTAACCAAGTGGGGGAGGGTGATGCGACCCCCGTCATGGATGTTAGCCAAGAGGACGACGCATTCACACTTCGCTCGGATGGCCCCATCACTCGTGCCAGGACTCGAGCAATCCAGGCCGCGACCCAGTCACTTGTCTCGCGCCTATCTGCAGGCCATGGCGCACCATACCCCGCGACCTCGCTCGGCACTATCAACGTCGTCGGTGCGTTGGAACCTCGAGATGAGCTCTCGGATTCACCGTGCCAAGACTCGCGAACCTCGCACCTTGCATCGGCACCCGGATCGCAAGACGAGGTCTTCGCTAGCCCTCGCCAACACCTCGTGCCGAGACTCGGAGCCGGATCCCAACTTGAGGTTCTCGGAAGCCTTGGAGAACCTCGAGATCCAACGACCTCGCCCGTGCCGTAGTTCCACGCCAGACGCGTGCCAGCGCCCGTGTCTTGACCTCGCCAGCGTCGCATCAGCCATGTCGTGACACTCCTTGCTCGGCCACGGACGACCTATCCATTTTTAGTAGTTTTTTGCACTCTTTCCATTATAGAACATTTCTACTACTAGTTTTATGTTTTTAGTAGGTGATTTATGGGCCTTGCGCCGATAGGATATGGGCTTGCGCCGCTGGGCTTGGTTCTACGCATCCACCCTAGGCGCGCCGCCCCTATTAGGGTTTCTTTGCTATTTTCTCATGCCGCCTCTATATAAGGGGAGGTATTATGCTTGTTTTCAGCAGCGCACACTTAAGGATTAATATAGTTGAGGGTTTTCTCCTAATTTCTCCTTAGTGCTATTGCGCCGCCAACCATAATTGTCAAACAAAGCTCTTGTTGTTCTCATTGTTCGATATTGTTTGAGCCATAATCAAGTCAATCAAGTCTTCCGCTGTGTTTATTCGAGACCTACTACTCAAACACTGTTCGATCCGAAGCATCCCATACGAGGGACGCATCAGCTAGGGTTGCGAATAAGCTCGCAAGACGAGCTAGCAAGTATATAAAGAGGTTGGAGCTCCAAACGCTGCGTTTTACTTAAAGCTGGAGCGAGCTTCCTCAATTTGGGCCATCACCGAGTTGGGCCACTTCAAGTGTTCGGGAAAGAGTCCATGTCCAAGGATTAGAAGCCCAGTCTCGAGCTCGATATCGATCTACCGCCAAACCGGCCTAAACCGGGGTGGATTGATCGATCCGGTTCGGTCTTAAGACATCCTTAAACCCATGAACTAAACCCGGTTCCTTAACCTATATTTTCTCTACCATTTAACCATGTATACATTGTTCTACCAATCTCTATGTTACTTATACTTATATACATGACTTAATTCCTAACATATGCCCTCTTAAGTCACGTATAGAAGTTTAAGAAGAACTATCAAAATGAATAGTGTGGATTTAGAACGAGTTTCCCTTCTTCATTGACTCAAGGCCACATCTCAAGTAACATCATCGATGTGGAGTTCCTTCCTGCAAAAGACAAATTTGTTAGTGGGAATAATTTTAGTCCCAAAGTCAGCAGGATTGGTTTCACCAGGTATTTTCTTCACGGTTATTTCCTGGTCCTCCACTTTTTGTCTTATATAATGGTATCGGACATCAATATGTTTGGTTTTTTTCATGGTAGACAGGGTCCTTGCAAAGGTACAAGGCACTCTGGCTATCCATATAAAGTGTAGGCAAGTAAGACTTGCCCTCTATCTCATGCAAGATGCCCCGTAACCAAGTAGCTTCTTTCGAAGCCTCAGTAACTGCTATATACTCTGCCTCGGTTGAGGAGAGTGCAACTATAGACTGTTGTTGGGATTTCCAGGAAACACAATTTCCTGCCCAATAGTAGAAATATGCAGTTGTTGATTTTCTATTGTCCTTTTTGCTGGCAAAGTCCGAGTCCACATAACCACACAAGGTGGTCCTTGGACTATGCTCAGCATACACTAATCCTATATTAACAGTCCCTGTTACATATTTGAGCAGGTATTTCATGCATGCCCAGTGTTTTTCTCCAGGATTGCTAATATACCTACTTAATACACTTATGGCAAATGCTAAATCTGGCCTAGTGCAAATCATAGAATACATAATTGATCCTACAGCAACATCATATGGGACATTCTCCATTTTCTTCTTGTCTTCAAAGGTAGAAGGACAATCTGTTTTGCTTAGCTCCAAGTGCCCTCCCAGAGGTATTGAAGATGGTTTTGCATTCTTCATTGCAAACCTGTCAACAACTTTCAGCGGGTAGTCACTTTGAGACAAATAGATAGTTTTCTTAGCACGATTCTAATTATATTAACACCCAAGATTTTCTTAGCAGTGCCTAAGTCCTTCATGTCAAAGTGTTTTTGCAAGTCATGTTTGACACCAGAAATAATGACTCTAGAGTTACAAATTATCAAGATGTCATCAACATACAAGAGCACATATAAAGGAGACTTAGTTTTAACACCTTTAAATACAAGCAAGTTTCATAGCTGCTCCTAGAAAAACCAAGGGATATCATGCAAGAATCAAACTTCCTATTCCATTGTCTAGGTGACTGTTTTAAGCCATATATGGATTTCTTAAGCATGCAAGCATAATCAGGATGATTTTTATCTATAAAACCTTTAGGTTGTCTCATGTATATAGTTTCATCCAGATCACCATGAAGGAAGGCAGTCTTAACATCCATCTGTTCTAGTTCCCAGTCATACACAGCACTCATAGCAAGTAATAGGCACATGGTTTTATATTTAACAACAGGTGCAAAGATGTCATTATAATCTACACCTTCCTTTTGAGTAAAACCCTTAGCAACCAGTCTAGCTTTAAACCTAGGAGGATCAGTTTTACTAACTCCATCCTTAAGCTTATATATCCACTTGCAATCAATTAACCTATCTTTTTCAGGTTTGGGAACTAAGACCCAGATATTGTTAACTATCATAGACTGAATCTCTTCATGCATAGCTTTTATCCACTCATTAACTTCTTTACACCTAATGGCTTGTTTATATGACTCAGGTGTAAACTTCTTTATTAACTCAGAAACAATGAAAGAAAATTCAACAATTTTGTCAAAGGACTCTAACAAATTCACCTCGAACCTTCTGTTTGGGATTCTAATCCTAGGCTCTCTATCCCTAGTCAACTGATAATCAACAAGATCATGCTCTGGCATGAGAGCTTGCTCAGAGACTGAGGAGGCTTGAGAGGTAGAAGGAGAAGAATCAGGAGAAGAGGATGAGGAGGAATGGGAAGAATTAGAAACAGAAAAAGAATTAGAGTTAGAGTTACTTATCTCCCTTTCTCCAAATTGGTGAGTTTGATTTCCTTGATCATGAACATTTTGCTCTTCATTTTCATTGTTTCCTTGATCAGCTTCCATGCCCTCTTCATTGACAATTTGGTGTAAAGAGGATGTTGAAGCAGAATAATGACCTATATCAAACTCCTCTTCATCATTGTGTGGGAGTTGATCATTATTAAAGAAGTTCCCAGGATGAGATAATGGTGATGTGTTTTGTTGCTCTTCAAGTATGGTTCCTGTGGACTCAACAGTGGACCCATTTAGTTTATTTTTAAAATAAAACTCTTTTTCATTAAATGTAACAAACTAGATGTTATCACTTTATAACCTCCAGGTTGTATGAGCAAGATCTTATACCCTTTTACCCCCGAGGGGTAACCTAGCATTACACCTTTTAAAGCCCTTGGTTACAATTTTTCCTGTGAGACCTGGGCAAATGCAGTGCATCCAAAAGGCTTAAGGTGTGCCAGGCTGGGTTTCTTACCTGTCCACATCTCTTGTGTGGTTTTGAACCCTATCACAGAAGATGGAGATCTGTTGACAAGGTAGGCTGTTGTAATTACAGCTTCACCCCATAGGGAGCTTTTCATGTCTGCACTTATCAACATACATCTTGCCTTTTCTAGTAGAGTTCTATTCATTCTCTCTGCAGTCCCATTTTGTTGTGGAGTACCAGGGACAACTAAATGTCTCCTAATACCCTCATTTCTGCAAAACTCATCAAACAAGTTATTACAGAACTCTTAGTCCATTATCAGTCTTTAGGCATTTAAATTTAAGATCAGTATGTGATTCAACCATATTTTTCCAAGTTTTAAAGTTAATGAAAGCTTCATCCTTGGATTTTAGTAAATAAACCCATACTTTTCTTGAATAGTGGTCTATAAGTGACAGAAAATATTTTCTGCCACCTATAGTGTCCACCTGTGTAGGTCCCCATAAGTCTGAATGTACATATTCAAGGGGTTTGGAAGCAGTATAGGTTGATTTACTAAATGCATGTGCAGTTTTCTTTCCAAGCACACAATTTTCACAGAAGTCTATATTGCAAGAATTCACATCAATCATAGCATGTTTATGCAAATGCATGAGACCCTTGTTGCCTATGTGACCTAACCTAGTATGCCAGAGTTTTGTATGTTCTATATTGTCAGGATTAAGTATCCCCTTGGAGACATTAAGTTCAGGAGATCCAATGACATAATATAGACCTCCTTTCTTAATGCTCCTAATAAGGATTGTTCCATTCCTGATAACATCCCTTATCCCATTTTGGGTTATAATTTGACAATGTAGATCATCAAATACAGACTCAGACAACAAGTTTCTTCTCAAATTTGGAACCCATCTAACCTTTTGCAAAATCCTAATCTTACCATCATGCATTCTCATAGGCACATTTCCTATGTCCTTAATAGGTAAAGCTGTATGATCTCCTAACATGATAATGCCATCATCATATAAAGAAAGAAAATCAAAGACACTCCTGTTTGGAGTAGCACGCATTGTACAACCAGAGTCAAGAATCCATTCATGCTCAGAAGTAGAAGAAGCAACAGCAAGAAGTTCATGAGAATACTGGGGAATATCATGATAAGATTCAAACACATTTGAAGCACCATTTGTTAGAGTCCTTTGACAAAATTGTTGAATTTGCTTTCATTGTTTCTGAGTTAATAAAGAACTTTACACTTGAGTCATATAAACAAGCCATTAGGTGTAAAGAAGCTAATGAGTGAATAAAAGCTATGCATGAAGAGATTCAGTCTATGATAGTTAACAATACCTGGGTCTTAGTTCCCAAACTTGAAAAAAACTAGGTTAATTGATTGCAAGTGGATATATAAGCTTAAGGATGGAGTTAGTAAAATTGATCCTCCTAGGTTTAAAGCTAGACTGGTTGCTAAGGGTTTTACTCAAAAGGAAGGTGTAGATTATAATGACATCTTTGCACTTGTTGTTAAATATAAAACCATGCGCCTATTACTTGCTATGACTGATGTGTATGATTGGGAACTAGAACAGATGGATGTTAAGACTGCCTTCCTTCATGGTGATCTGGATGAAACTATATACATGAGACAACCTAAAGGTTTTATAGATAAAAATCATCCTGATTATGCTTGCATGCTTAAAAAATCCATATATGGCTTAAAACAGTCACCTAGACAATGGAATAGGAAGTTTGATTCTTGCATGATATCCCTTGGTTTTTCTAGGAGCAGCTATGAAACTTGCTTGTATTTTAAAGGTGTTAAAACTAAGTCTCCTTTATATGTGCTCTTGTATGTTGATGACATCTTGATAATTTGTAACTCTAGAGTCATTATTTCTGGTGTCAAACATGACTTGCAAAAACACTTTGACATGAAGGACTTAGGCACTGCTAAGAAAATCTTGGGTGTTAATATAATTAGAAATCGTGCTAAGAAAACTATCTATTTGTCTCAAAGTGACTACCTGTTGAAAGTTGTTGACAAGTTTGCAATGAAGAATGCAAAACCATCTCCAATACCTCTGGGAGGGCACTTAGAGCTAAGCAAAAGAGATTGTCCTACTACCTCTGAAGACAAGAAGAAAATGGAGAATGTCCCATATGATGTTGCTGTAGGATCAATTATGTATTCTATGATTTGCACTAGGCCAGATTTAGCATTTGCCATAAGTGTATTAAGTAGATATATGAGCAATCATGGAGAAAAACACTAGGCAAGCATGAAATACTTGCTCAAATATGTAATAGGGACTGTTAATACAGGGTTAGTGTATGCTGAGCATAGTCCAAGGACCACCTTGTGTGGTTATGTGGACTCAGACTTTGCCAGCAACAAGGACAATAGCAAATCAACAACTGCATATTTTTCTCATCCTTTTTCTTTTTAGTGCAGTCATTGGAATAGTGACCAACTATACCACAATAATAGCACTTCACTTTTGACATATCTTTCTTGTCATTATTACTAGACTCTCCTTTATAGTTTTTCTTCTTATTTTTCTTGAATTTCCCTTTTCCTTTAGCCATCATAACTTCATTCTTGTTCTCAGTTTTCTCAGATGTCTTAGAGCTACCATTCTTTATTTTAAACACTTTTAGTGAATCATTTTTCTGAATAATAAACTCTGACAACCTAGCAGCAGTCATACCATCACGACCAAACTAACATACATCTTTCAACACATCAAACTGAGCAGGCAAGGAATTCATAAGAAGCATAAACTGATGAGAGTCTTTTATCTTGTCATCACATCTTTCTAGGTCTTGAATTATTCTAAGAAACCTATCAAGATTCTCTTCAATTGTTTGACTAATGTCCATTTTAAAACTGAACAGTTTAGACAACAAAGAGACAAGACGTGGCAGAGATTTAGATAGGTATTTAGCATCCCAAAGAGGTTTTGGTTCAGTAATACTCACAACCTGCCTAGCTACCTCATCGGATAGCCTAAGCATTATCTCTGCATGTGCCAATTCTCTGGCTTGTTTCTTTTGGAAATCTGTAGCAGTTGCATCCCAGACATCCTCAACAACATGCCATAGTTTTTCCTTAGTGAGGACTGCTTTCATCTTCACTTTCCACATGGCATAATCCGAATGCCCATCGTAGGGATTGATTCTGTAAGAATCTCCCATGATTGTACCTAATACAATCAAGAAGTTAGTCTTAACTTCAAGAAAGGGAAAACAGAATCTAGATCTTAGTAACAACAGAAACAAGATCCAAGTAAGTCAAGATATAATCCTAGACTCTACTATAGGACCCGACAGAGGGAAGTAATCGACACAAGTCGAAACCCAATCTATCAAGGTTCCCCTGCTTCTCCAAATAATTGCTTATTCGGATTACAGTGACTGGAAAAACACAAAATCAAGCAAGAACACACGGCAAATAGAAGAGAAAACCCTAGACTCTTCTACTGTTGGGCCTGCAAGGAGTTACACCGGAACAATCCGTTACTCCAGTTTACAAGAAACCCCACTTAAGCTTGACTCTCCAGCAAAAACAACAGATCAAAGCAAACACAGCAGCGGAAGCAAGATCTAAAGCAGAAATCAAAACCAAAAGCTCTGATACCACTTTGATATGATTCGAACCCTCAGACAACTCAAGAACAGAAGTAAACAAGCAAGAATAGTAGAAAAACAGTAAAGGACACGAGATCTTGTTTACGCGGTTCGAGCAAGCTCTACATCCGCGGAGCCTCAGTGAGGAGACTCGTCTCAAATCCACTATCCAAAGATCAAGTTCAAGAGAGGTTACAATTGTACACACAGCAAGGCAAAGAAACTCATATACAAAGAACTACAAGGAGATCTAGAGAAGAAGAGAAGATTTAGGGTTTCGGCCCCCTGAAAGGCTACACAAAGCTTCTGGATAAAGCTTTAGGAAGATGCCACCGCTGATCTCAACGAGCAAGGATCGTCGCCTTCAACTCCGACCTTGAACTCCGCTGCTTGGCCTCACCGGAGATCTCCTTCTCCGTCTTCGCTCTCTCTCTCTTTTTCTTTTCTCTCTCTCTCTCTTGTTTCTGGAACTCTCTCAAGCGCCGCGTGAGCTAGGGTTGCGAATAAGCTCACAAGACGAGCTAGCGAGTATATAAAGAGGTTGGAGCTCCAAACGCTGCGTTTTACTTAAAGCTGGAGCGAGCTTCCTCAATTTGGGCCATCACCGAGTTGGGCCACTTCAAGTGTTCGGGAAAGAGTCCAAGTCCAAGGATTAGAAGCCCAGTCTCGAGCTCGATATCGATCTACTGCCAAACCGGCCTAAACCGGGGTGGATTGATCGATCCTGTTCGGTCTGAAGCAATCCTTAAACCCATGAACTAAACTCGGTTCCTTAACTATATTTTCTCTACCATTTAACCATGTATTTGTTCTACCAATCTCTATGTTACTTATACTTATATACATGACTTAATTCCTAACAGCTGGACAACCACGAGAAGACCCACTGTTCGCCATTAACACCAAAAATGAACACCAAATTAATGGGGTTAAGTGAATGGATTGAAAGTTTTGGATTAATGGAGATATATGATAGAGGCAATTAGGGCTTTTAGCATCCAAATTTGAAGAAGGTTGTTAGATATATTAATATTTGACCGCGGAATATTGATAGTTAGGGTTTATTCGGTTTGTAATTTAGGTTCTAAGGAAAGGTTTAGCATGTTATTTTGAGTAATTAAAATTCTAAAACAAAATATATACTAACTTTACAAAAAAAATAAAAACAATCCTAAATATACAAGATATTAATAGGTTCTTAGACATTTAGTTTGGAAAAATTGTACTTGGAACCTTCTGAGAAACTTCCTCCTGAGGTTTGTATTTTACAGTAACGTGGACACAAACTGACACCAACATTCTTATTTGTAGGGCAGGAGGCAGGAGCTTGTTCACCTAGTGAAAATCCCGCTTACAGAAATTGTATTTGTAAAGAGAAACAAGATTGCATTCTTTTGAATCTGATCATCAGAAAATGCTTTTTCTGCAACTGAAAAGTTAGTTCAAGTGCATGAACTTCACCTCATCCAGAACCATATATATATATATAACAATATCTATGATCTATCTACATGCACTTGTTTAGATCTATTAATAAGTGACATGAACTCGATTCATTTAACAAACAAACGAAAATTGAGACTAAAAATGAATGGATTTTTTTAAATCAAGTCACCTTTTTTATGGTTTATTGCTTGTATTTTACTCAATTGGCATCTCTAGCACTGATGTTTATTTACTCAAAAAGTTGTTTAATTAAGATAATCGTGGTTGTAGAGTGGATCAGTTCTGAGACCAAAGTGAGTTCAGTGATATCACTGTCAGAGGAATCAACAAAGATAAATAACTAATTAATTGCATCTGAACCTTTTTTTTATTATTTTTTGATGATCAAGCTTCAGCAATATGATTTATTAATTGACTATTGTTGTAATTTCTGCTTTGAGGACTGTATTTGAAGATTTGGGTCAGTGTACAATCTTCACATTAGAAATAAATTAAGGTACAAAGAAAAAAATCATGATGACTATGAGAGACCAACAAAAAGAGGGGTTTATTTCCCCACATGCCCTCCATAGCCTACAATTATGGCTAAAATTACTAATTAAAAAAAAAAAAAGATAGTATGAAATGAAGGCACCAGGATCCGTACTATAAAGGAAAATACAAATTTCAGATATCGATAGATCAACCCGTACAATAGATCGAGTAGAGAAAATGCAACCATGAGAATAGTGTACAGCCAAAATCATTTTCCTTTTTTGGTACAAGGATGATTACAATATGGACCAAGATTACACCGAGAGATTTTGATGGGAGAAAATTTACTCATTATGCTTTGTATCAACCTCAAATCCAGAAAATATAAGTGTTGTAGTGAATTTAGATTTTCAATTTTTTGCGTAAAGAGTGTTGATGAAAATTTTATGATGAAGCGCAGTTTAACTCAGAAAATATAAAAAATTAGAGCCTTTGTACTTTTAAACAACAATGTCAATTAATTTTGATAAAAAATATGAGGTCAAAACGTCAGTTAAAACCCATCGAAGGGAGTATTGAAAATACTGTTTTTCTAACATGTGTTCTAAAGGTGATATAGGTTAAGTATATAATTCAAACCCTATTAGAAAAATAATCAACCCTTTTTTAAAAAATTAATTAATTCTAAATAAATAAAAGCTTATAAAATATTACCATTTTAAGGAGCTTAACCTAGTGATGTGACCATGCCACATCAAGGCCAAGGCACAAGCATTCTTGAGGCCAACTCCGAGGAAACAAGCGAGCGTGCCGCTGAGGGGCGCATCGGGCGTGGCTCTTCGGGCCGCAACCCAACTCTGGGCAAGGCCACCACCGATTCCTCAAACCTTTCCCCAAGCCATATTTTGGGTGAAGACTTGGTGGACCCCATGGGACAAGATGGGCTCGAAGGCGCCACTCAAAAAGCTACAAAGGGGGTTGAGCACCTATCACCCCTTGATGCGGCCGATGGCACCGACGCGGCCAAACAAGCGTCGGACACTTTACCATTTTTGGGTCGAATTACTCGGGCACGGGCTCATGCCTTACCAGAGGAGCTCAAAACTAGCCTCATTATCTAGGGAGTGTCGGACAAGTATGAAGGTGGCCTTGTGTGCGTGTTGGTGGCCATCGGGTGCGACACAACCGGGCCGAGTGCCTAAGTCGGTCCTAGTTTTCCTTCGTCTTCATGGCATGCACTAAATGCCGGTTTTCCTTGTATGTTTTGGCTTCCAAGTCTGAGAATAAATGTGAAATTGAAAGGTTTCACGAAGGCCCAAGTGTTAGGCCATAGTTTGCTTTAAAAGGGGATGAGTTCTCTTTAGTGTCTGGGGCTAATTAGGATCTTTAGCGATCTTTCTGCCTCCTTGCACGCAAATCGACTTTCACGGCTTTGCCGGTGGCGTGCCCTCTAGCGTACATCGCTTAGAAGGTATCCGGTCAATCTTCATGCCTCCTTGAAAGCGACTTTCATAGATTTGTTGAGACGGTATTACTCCATGCACATGCTTGATCATTAGGATGACATCTGCTATGGTCTCTCTTTCAGTATAGAGAGGTAAAAGAACATTCTTCTATTAACTAAAGGCAAAAAAATGTCTGATATCTAGAGATAGAAAAAATAAAATCCTAAGAAGGGGAGGCCTCATTAAAACCTTCTGGCAGGAAAACCTTGTGGGACAAAACCCGCCAACAAGAAAAGAGCGCCTTCCTTATTACACGACTATAAGGTAGGTCTATCTTTCCCCAACGGGGAAGTTGGAGAGGGTTATGCATGTGGCTTGGAAGATGAAGGATTTTTGATGTGGACAGGACCCCATCCAATCCAGCCAATCATGGAAAGTTGCACAATTAATGTTGACGTCAAGCCAACCCAAAACCTTGGAGATGATGCTATTGGTGTAGTTGCACGATCCCCAGGGACTCTAGTTTCAACCTCATTCGAGCAAAGAGGGAAAAGGTTATAGGATATAAGGTCCAAGCTATGAAGTTTAAAGCAGGTTGGGAGTTGCTACTAAGCAGCTAGCCAAGTAATGAAGCTGGCACTTGACAGGGAGAGGCGACCCTAGAGAGTCGGCCACCAACCAATGGGAAAAGAGTGATCTCAAATAAGCTCATAGATGTTGCTAGTGGAGTACTTACTAGAGGTGCCGCTCATGAGATCGAGAATGTCATCGTG
Source organism: Fallopia convolvulus (assembly GCA_964016875.1). Classification (NCBI taxonomy): domain Eukaryota; kingdom Viridiplantae; phylum Streptophyta; class Magnoliopsida; order Caryophyllales; family Polygonaceae; genus Fallopia; species Fallopia convolvulus. Next base: position 21,707,330 of record OZ024735.1, read on the forward strand.
GCATCCATATTGGAGGAGCTCGTCTTTGGTGGATATGATGGCCTTCTAGTGTGCACTAGTAGTGGGCTTAGCGTTTTCAAACCAAATGTTGTGGCTTTGTAGTATGTAGATGTTGATCCAACTTGTTTAGATGCTCACTTTGCTGCTTAAAAGCTCATAGAGAGAGCGTTCCGAACTCTCATTGTTCCAGGAGAGTATAAGATCTTTGATGTTGATTCCTCTTTCACTCTCGGCTTGCAAGTATAGTTTCGGGAAAGGAGGAGACGATTGCCTTGATCTTTTCTAGTTTAAAGAAACGAGGTAAAGATTTGGTTGAGTCGATCAATAAACGTATTCAGGAGCTTGAAGATGTTTTCCCAAAATGATTGTATACCAATAAGTACATAACGAAGCATCTCGATCCTTCTAGCGTAACTGAGACTCTTGGTTGTCCATGATTGGATGCTAGCCATAATCTTTTGGTTGATCGGGGAATATTCAAAGACACCTAGCCATAATGTTAGAAGCTCGCCTAACAATCATTATAAAAAGACCTACATATATATGAACAAATTTAGTTTACAACCAAAATATGAAAAGGTTCAAAAGAACATAAATGTACATATAGTAATTGAGAACTGATATTAAATTGCAATAATAAGCTCGACCCTTTATAACTGTATACATATTTTTAATATGTATTTTTATGTGTATTTTGAAGGTGGACACGTATATGCTAAATGATAAGTGTACTACATCCAATGACAGTATTTTTTGTATGCGACACCGGATGACAAAATTGATTGATTTTTGATAGGGTGTGGATATAACGCATGGACCACAACGACTTGTATAATTGCCTCATTATAGCTAGGCTTCTCTTTCGCTATTGATTTATGGCAATAGCCAATACGTAATATGTAGGTTTCTCTATATGCATAATGCATCTACTAAAAACAAGTGAGAGTTGTCAATTGTCACTACTCACCATACCATGATAATAATTCAACCATTTCTTACACATCCCAATTGTAGTGTACATAATTCTATTCATCTTTCATTTGTCCTCTTGTATTTTTTAAGCTTTAAACCCTTTTTCACCATATTTGTTGGACAATGATGGGGAGCTTTTTTTTTTCGAAGGTAGCCAAGAATGATTATTAACCGCAAATTTTTTTTATGCTCATGATATTATAATTCACATATTACATTATAGTGCTCAAAAGGCATTGGATATTTCAAATATATTATATATATGCATCGTGAAAAGACCTAAACCGTGAGATGAATGAACATATGGAACTACCAAATGAGTTGATCCGGCGAATTGGTGTTAGAATATGTGTCGAAAAATATCCATCCCTAATCTTAAAATTCATACACGTTGGTTTGAAATTTCAATTAACTTGAATTTAGTTTTTTTTGGGGAATATACAATTAACTTGAATTTGGTTAAATCAAGCAATTTAAAGTTCGGGTCGTTTATTGCATCCAAAAAAAAAGGTCCGGGTCATTTACGTACGTATAATTTTAGTAGTTTGGAATCGTTTCGATCAAAAAAAATTAGTTTAAGAGCATCTCTCTATTGGGGGCTCTAAGAGGGTCCCTGCCAAAAAAAAAAGTAGATCACAATTATATAAAATTCAAAGTTTGGTTGAAGGGTCCTTAAGGGTCTATCATTTGAGGGACTTTCAGAGACCTTGAGGGATTCTAAAATGTAATAAAATATAAGATAATATTTGTTTATTGGTGTGAGGGACCCATTGAATTTCTCACCAATGGAGATGCTCTAAATGATGGGCTACCAAAGTCATGTTTTTGATTTAGATTTGATTATTCATTTATAGTTTCAAAGTATTTTTGTGTGTCTTGTTAATTAAGATAGCTTTCATCTAATTGATAGATTTAGGGCATATTTAGCTTTATTGGTGGTTTTATTTTGCATTTTTATTGTGGTTTCAGTGTTTTTTTAACATTCGGAATCTACACTAGTTTTTATTTGGTTTAGATACTTTAAAGGAGAAAAGGTTGGATATATGGAGTTCAAATCATTTCAAGTTATTAAGATTTAACTATGGAAGAGCTCAAGTAGAATGCCTAACATTTAGGATATGATTAAGGTTTGAAGTTGAAAGGAAACCGGTTTGATGCTGAAATATAAGAACTCGGGTAGGAGCAAGAGAACACGACTGAGTAATGGTGTTCGTGACCGAGTTATGGAAACAGTGGAGAACTCGGTCGAGTAATCCTGTAATCTCACGTGCCCATTGAAGAGAAGCAACGTCACCTCGGATCTTCATGTTGCCTAGTATTTTTGTATTTTGGATATTATGTCTTCTATTCTAATTATTAGAAGAGTGTATTTATATTTTAAGATATATTTAGATTTAACTTGTAGGAAAACAAGAAAGAACCATAAGGAGATTTTGGGAAGAATTCACTTTTCTTTGATTTTCTCTCTGATTTATGGAGATCTAAACTCTCTTTTATTTGATTAATCCATCGAGTTTCAGACTCAAATCTTATTGTCAGATTTACTTTATATTTTTCCTTGTTGATGATTGATTTTAGGTTTTTGTTATCTTGATCACCTAATGATTGATTGATTTAATCTATTGCTAGATCTATTGATTTCTAGATGAATCATATAGATCATAGTAGTAATTGTGATTTGCTAGGACTGATTGAACTAACTTATTACAAAGAGAATTGATTTACAAATGATGTATGATTTGTTGTTTAATATCATTGTTCTAGCTATTGTCAAATTGTATTTAGATGATTTCTATGTTGATTGATAATAAGTGTTTTTAGGGTCAGGTTGTCCTAATTACTACTTGAAAAACAATTAGAATAATAACTTCCATAATAGGTTATTCAAGAAAAAAAGGATTTTAAGTTAATCAATGATCAGTAATGGAGTTTGCAAGTGAATTGGATTGATTGAGCATATTTCTCTCATAAAATTTAACACACATAATTGTTCTTGTTTTGTTTACTCACATTCATTACTATTTATTACTAGTGTTCGACAATCTTCACAATTTCCCCCTTTGTTTTCTCATTCATAACATACAACTAAGCATACAAATATTGTACACAAGTTTTTTTATAGGATCGATCCGTACTTACCTAATAATTTAGTTAAATTAAGTTCAGATTCTTTGATGGATATATAACACTAAAATACCTCATCAAATTAAAAAATAATTATTTCAAAATATGTTATATTGTACTAATTACCTTTATTCAAACTTCAAAGTTAAATTAATTGGTTTAATAAAATTATTTTTTAATTAAACAAAAAAGAAAAAAATCAAAGTTATGTTTAGACACAAGCAATACAATGATCTGAACACGCTATTTAGGGGGATGTAAATTATCTTCTATACAGCCGACTCAGTTTCATAATCAATAAATAGTTTTTTGGTAGAAATTAATAAATATTATTGATGTAAGGGAAAATATGAGGTCAAATAATAGATACTTATGTGTAAAATAAAACTAAATTATGTCCCTTTTTTGAAAAGATGGACATTTCATATTAGACTTTTATTAAAATGGGATAAAAAATGATATTTTTTCAAAAAAAATCCGATTTGGGAGACAGATGCAACCCGTGCATCGGTTTCGTCTAAGATATGCATCAAACTAGTTTGTGAATCGATTTTTAAACTTTTTCTTTTATTTTTTTAACCTTAGTTATGTGTGTGAATACTATTGTTTGCTAGTTTTTTATGCACATAATGTTAGTTTTGATGTACGTGCAAAATAGGATGCACTTTCTTTCTTTCGATAAGGAAAGGACAATGTACTAGACATGTGTGGTAGATCGAGAGGCCAAAACAATCTATAGACGAACAAACTGGCAAGAGAGCACAAACACAAAAAAAAAACTCCAAACAAGCATGATATAAACCTAATAGATGATCAAAAGCCAACAAAAGCAAGGGAGGGATGAGCTACGCACTATAGACTACAATATTGTCGGCACGAAGTAAAAATTGGTCATCTACATCTAGAGAGTGCACAATCGACCACCTCGACATTGCCCCCACCAAAATGAGTGATCTGTTGGGATTTATGGAGCCTGATTCGGTTTATGCGGAATAGGAACAAAGGCGAAACGAGAGGCAAGACGACACTCGAAAAGAAGGAGCTCGACCGCGCCAAGAGCAGAAGACCGCGGCTCCGGAAGTTTGACCGCGAGCGCGGGCTGGGCGGGAGAAGAAGCGACTGTGTCTCCGCCCTCCGGAACGGGTCTACAAGACAGTGAGCGAGTAGGTTGTGGCACGGGTTGGGGGGTCGAGACGCGATCGCGTCACCCCGGGGCACGCCCGCGCCATCCTCCGCGTCAGCCTATTGAGTTGTTTCGTGACTTGCAAGTTTTGGGCTATTTTTGGTAGATGGGATTTTCTATCATTAATGGGTAAAAGATATTAGGTAGGGATTTTGGAATTTTTATCATTGCAATATCTTGTAATATCTTATTCCTATTTTTAGGCCTTGTATTCTCTATTTAAACCCAACTAGATTATTGTAATTGGTGTGCTAAGCAATGTGCTAGAAAAACCTGAAAAGCAGTGAGGAAAAATTCAGAGTGCTAGAGAGGTTAGGTTAGACTGATCAGATCATTGTAGATCAGGGAGATCAAGTCTTGTAATCCTTGTAATCCTCAGATCTAGTGGAAAGTCCCTGGCTTGGTAGTGCCCCCCAAACGTAGTCATTTTGACGAACTGGGTCAACAAATTCTCTTGTTCTTCTTTCTTGTTTCATTCTTTCTTCTCTTGTGTGTCTGTATTTGTTCTACCATTATAGTAAGGTGTCGAATTTCCTAACAAGTGGTATCAGAGCCAAGTTCTTACAATTTCAATGGACGAAAAGATTCATATGGAGAAGTTTGATGGGACAGACTTTGGCTTCTGGAAGATGCAAATTGAAGATTGCCACTATGGTAAAGAACTTCACTTGCCTCTAGGAGTGCAGCCAGAGGACATGAATGATGAAGACTAAAGGTTGTTCGATAGGAAGGCGATGAGTGCAATTCGCTTGTCCTTGTCCAGGAACATAACACACCATATGGTGAAGGCTAAGATAACAAGGGATCTGCTTCCAATACTATTCGCGATGTATGAGAAGCCATCAGCGGTGAACAAGGTGCATTTGACGAGGCAGTTGTTCAACCAGAAGATGAGGGAGGATACAACGGTATCCAAGCACTTGAATGAATTCAATATGAAGATTGCACAACTGCATTTGGTGGAGATTGAGTTCAATGATGAGGTACAAGCCCTAATTCTACTTTCTTCTTTTCCTGAAAGTTAGAGCGGAACTGTTACTGCAGTCAGTGCTTCAGTTGGTAAAGGAAAACTTAAGTTTGATGATGTGAGGGATTTGATGATGAGTGAGGAGATTTGCAGAAAGGAGTCAATTCCTACATCTGGATCAACTTTGAATGTAGGGAACAAGGGCAGATCTGGTCATGGTGGGTCAAAGTCCAAAGGGAAGGAGAAAACTATCAAGGACAAGAGCAAGATCAGGTGTTGGAATTGTAGTGAATTTGGTCACTACAAAAGTGAGTGCCAGGCATCGGTGGAGGAGTCAGAAAATGCAACAACAGATTATATTGGAGATGGAGATGTATTAATTCTAAGTACCTCAAGTTTTGGTGGGAGTAAGACAATTGTTTCTAATAGGCAGAAGGCCTTGAAGGAAGAGCCACAAACTGATGGTCAAAAGACCGTTGAAAAACTGGATAGAGATTCACCCTCTGATTTCTATCTAAAGTTTACTGAGTTAGTTGAGCCAGATGAATATGCAAATGGTAGGAAAGTCAGGTGGGCTAATATAGTAGAGGAGGAAGCTTGCAAAGAGAAGTCCATACGACAGGTGTCGAGTGTGGTGGGAGAAAACCTTGCTGACAAGCTGAAGGGATTGAAGCCTGGCAAGGCTTCAGACAGGCTTACGTAAGTTGAAGGCCCGACACTACCAAGACTGAAGGACTACTGAAGAAGAAGACAATTACAATTGGAATCAGTCTCTAGGTAAGAGATTGTTGGGATTTATGGAGCATGATTTGGTTTAGGCGGAATAGAAGACAAAGGCGGAACGAGAGGCAAGACAAGACCCGAGAAGAAGAAGCTCGACCGCGCCAGGAGAAGAAGACCACATCTTCGGAAGTTCAACCACGAGCGCGGGCTGGGCAGGAGAAGATGCGACCGCGTCTCCCACCATCCAGACCACGTCTTCAGGACAAAGAGCGAGCAAGTTGTGGCGCGGGCTGGGGGTCGAGACGCGACCACGTCACCCTGGGGCGCGCCCGCGCCATCCTCCGTGTCGGCCTATTGAGTTGTTTCGTGACTTGCAAGTTTCGGGCTATTTTTGGTAGATGGGATTTTCTATCATTAATGGGTAAAAGATATTAGATATTAGGAAAGAAATATATCTAGGGATATTGGAATTTCTTTCCTTGCAATATCTTATTCCTATCTTTAGGCCTTGTATTCTCTATTTAAACCCAACTATATTATTGTAATTGGTTTGCTAGAAAAACTTGAAAAGCAGTGAGGGAAAATTTAGAGTGCTAGAGCGGTTAGGTTAGACTGGTCAGAGTGGTGTAGATCAGGGAGATTAGGTCTTGTAATCCTCAGATCTAGTGGAAAGTCTCTAGCTTGATAGTGCCCCCAGACGTAGTCATTCTGACGAAATGGGTCAACAAATTTTCTTGTTCTTCTTTCTTGTTTCATTATTTCTTCTCTTGTGAGTCTGTAATTGTTCTACCATTGTAGTAGGGTGTCGAATTCCCTAACATGATCTTCAGGGGCCTTAAGCTCGACCAAACACAACTTGAAACCAACCTAAATCAACTCTTAATCACAAAAAAAAGAATCTTTTTTCCGACTTGATTGGATTAGAGATAACAAGATGCACTTTCTAGTTGTTTTGATGCACATAAATAAATAAAACACATTTTTGTTCATTAACTTCGTCTTGTATGTGCATCAAAACTAGTTATTTGTTCATCAATTTTTTAATGTATATTGTAAGCATCAATTTCGAGCTTTTTTATTTTTATTTTTTAACCTTGTTATGTGCATAAATAGGTACATTTTTAGGTATTTTGGTGCAAGTAAAGTTAGTTTCGATGCACATAAATAAATAAGATTTGCTTTTCAGTATTTTAATACTCATACGATTAGTTTCGATGCACATAAATAAATAAGATTTGTTTTCACTATTTTGATACCATGAGATCAATTTCGATGCACATACGTTTAATTTTGATATACATACATATATACACATAATTTTAACATGCATAACACTGGTTTTGATGCACATACAAACAACAGACACTTTTTAGTTGTTTTGATCTACAGATGGACCATATGGTTCGTTTTGGTGCATATAGAACACTTAGTTTTGATATACAACCATATATTTACAGTTAGCCTTTAATGCATAAAAATTAATTTTGGTGGACAAAAAAACAGTTTTGATGCATATTGTGTACACCTTCTATGTTTTTTTTTTTTGAAAAATACGTAAATAATTCGTCAAAAATTTACGTGTGCAATTTTTTTCTTTTTTTTTAGTGAAATAATATGTACCCTTAATTCCTTTTTCATTCATCGACTCTTCTTCATTTGTATTTAGCACCAAAGTGCCTATTCACACCTCATCTCTACCCTTGATGTAAATCACATAATTTTGGGGTCAAATTCTCGAAATTTTTTTGGGTCTAGCAGTAGAACGTAACTTGACGATTCGAAGTCATGACCTAGTAATAATAATTTGTATTTTTAACCTTGTTAGTGAAGTAGAAAGCAAGTCAACAGTCGATTACTGAAATTCCAAGGGAGTGGGTTCTGGCGTGAATCGAGAGAGTGTCCGGCGTGGACAACGCCGGTCATGAGCGTCCAGGATTCCATCCTGCAACGTGGGGTGTGGGCGTGCTCGGCCTCACTCCTCCTATCCTCCATCTTAAGCAACCTTCCATTTTTGACCACTCAACACTCCAATAACAAATTATTATGTTTACTCCCCACCAAAACCAATGTGCTATTCCCTACACAAATAGCATCCCCTAATAATTAATTATGTGCATCTTAGTACTACTTGGTAATGATATTTTAATTCATTCATTCTGACAAATGCTTTTTAATTAATTAAGCCTCCCTCTAGCTAGTGCAAATTCAAAGGTAGGTCATTCAAGCTGGTACAAGAGTGACTTGATCAATAATGGAGTGTCCTCATTACAAAATACTCCTACTCTAGGAGCGTGGACCTTCCCTTGACTTTTTACTTCTACGGCCTATGTCAATTGAAGTCTACAAACTGTAATTATGAGAAATTTGCATAACAAAATCAAATTTCATTCTGTATATAATTAAGTAACCAAATAGAAGTTCAAAGACTTGTTTCTAACTTCTTTCGAAGTTCAGAGACTTTAATAGAGAGCACATACAGGTTCAAGGATTTGCTGGTAAGTTTTCCTAAAACTGCTCAGAGTTTAGCATTTTTTATTTCTTCTGTGTAATGAATGAAGATAATATGGGTATAGGCCGGTGTCAAAATGATAACAAAGTAACACAGCATAGATAAGCAGTGGCTATAAAAAAAATTCTTGATAACGAGTTTGTTTACCTAATTACCTATCTTCGTGTGAGAAAGTATATCTAATTTCATTAAGCACCAAATTAACTGATTGGTATCATATTACTTGATAGTTTAATCATAAACCCATATTTTCCATCAGAACATGTGCATTCTTAATGTTCATTAAAGAAAACAGTGGACCACCAGTCCTCTATATATTACTCTATATATGATTAATTTCATAAGCAAATGCACCCATACTAAGTTGGTTAGAAAGAGGGAGGTAGAGAGAGAGAAAGAAGACCCTCCTTTGAGAAAGACCCCTCACATTACCATTTTTATGCTCCTAGTGGTGGGTGCTCCATAGAAAGAGACCTCTCTTCTTATTCAAATTCCCCCTTCTTCCTTATCATCCTTTCCCCATCTTCTTCTTCTTTTTCTTCATCCTTTACAAAGAGAAAAAAAAAGTGTCAAAGAGGAAGATGGGAAATTGCCAAGCTGTAGATGCAGCAGCAATGGTGATCCAGCACCCTGATGGAAAGATAGAGAGGCTTTATTGGCCCATCTCTGCAAGTGAAGTGATGAAGAACAACCCTGGCCACTATGTCTCCCTCATCATCCCTCTGCCTGTCTCTGGCGACGATAACTCGTCGGAGCAAGGCATCCCGCCGGAGAAGAAGACCGTCAGGTACACACGTGTCAAGCTTCTCCGGCCAACAGATAACCTTGTGCTTGGTCATGCCTATAGGCTCCTCACTTCCCAAGGTAATTAAATCATCTACTGTGTATTAGTTTCATATACTGTGTATTACTTGCTTAGGAATGTGAGTGGATGTTAACTGGCTTATCTTGCAGAGGTTATGAAGGTATTAAAAGCGAAGAAGTATGCAAAGCTGAAGAAGAGTGAGCAAGAATCAACTCAGAGATCAGTTGTGAATTCCAAAAAGCTGGATTCAAGACCCAGGCCGGAGACTAGCAAGAATAAACAGGTAATTTTTAAGGTCTCCAATGGTGAATTTGGCTCTTTGTCATACTTCCAGTGAAAGCATAATTACGATTTCACAAAAACACACACTCATTATGGTATCTTGTATTCATGATTACAGATGGTGAAAAACGATGAAGGGCAAAGAGCAAGGGCGGCACCGAACAATCCTACAGCGGTTGGGAGGTCAAAGTCATGGCGTCCTTCATTGCAGAGCATCTCTGAGGCTGGGAGCTGATGTGCAGAGAATAGTTCATTATGTGTCATAATTAAGAAATGTATAGGTTTTTAGCAGCTGCCTATTCCATTTAGAGATAATTCAAGAAGAATTTGGTGGGTTGGGGGTAAAAAAGTAAGACAAGGAAATGTCTCTAAAGGGTCTGTGGCGTTTAAGGTTTCAACAAAAATTATTGTCAACCACAAAGTTTCCACCTTTTTTGAATAGTACAGTTTTACCATGTATCTGGGGATTATTCAAGCTGACAATGTATTGTGTAAATGTGTCCTGCTTCCACTCCTCATAGTTGAGATCTTTATATAGAGCAAATAAACCTATAACTTGTGCTGAAGCTGTTTTGAAGAAATTTGAGATAATTTAGGATTATTACCTGGCTACTTTGCGTTCCAGGCTTCCCAGTCGTGATCAACGTGGTTCTGAGCCCATAACAATGATGAGCGAGCAGCCAAAGAAGCACCGGGTAATTTCTTCTCGTTGAGGGCAACAAACATATACGTAAACGGCTCCACCATTAGTGTCCCAGGTCCTCTATATTCTTTGTGCAAAAATTCAGCAAATATCTGTACTTTCAAAACAACAGTATCATTACTAATAGCATTTGCACTTATAAAATGTTTAGTTCATGGACAAAGTTACCCATTTTATTTCCATCTAGGATTCACCAATAGAATTAACACGTTGGGTGAAGCTTAGCACACAAAAAAATGACAAAAACCAGCTTGGCCGGAGCTGTTTGATGTCAACTTCTCATAAATTTTTTTATTTCATTTATGCTTTTCAGATTTTTCGCCACTTCTTAAGGGTCAATGATTGACCACCACCTCACAAGGTGGGAACAACCAAGCAAGCCAACCTTTATGGGATATGAAAGGAATGGGAAAAATAATTATGAATTATGCAGAAGACCAACCTAGACAAAATAATGAGAACCAAAATAATTCAAGTGGGTCGGTTAGATGACATTAATTGCACACAATTAAGGCAACCTGCAATCAAATCTGGGCCAAGGATCTGTGGTCAGTGCATCTGTTCATCCTATCATGCTATATGATGAGTTATGATACATTCCAAAGCAGACGGTGATGAGTTATGATAAATTCCAAAGCAGACGGTGCTGATGAATTGAAGTTTTTAAGTTTACATCCATGATAATACTTTCTCTGTCAAAAACATTATTCTTCTAATGGAGAGAATGTGCAAGAAAATGAATATTCTAGTTATATACTCCGTAACTTTGCGTGCTGAGATAGTCAAAGATGTCATCGCATGTGACCAAAATATAGTTAGAGGTTAGATGATCACCATTTTCCATATCACAATAAATGCAAGCAGGAAATTCTGTGTTTGAGTTTGACCAGGATTGTCATGAATGTGAACATGGGAAGGCTGGAAAGCAATGAGTTCTTTAGATTTTGCAAACAAAACCTTACTGTTAGAGATCTATGATGATTCATGAAAGCAAAAAGTAATAATATATGCTAGTAAAACACAATCATTTTACATTCTTTCTTATCAATTCTGTTAGGACCCATATTGTATAGACACTGATAGTATCAATAAAAGTGTGTGATCATTTCAAGGGGAAGTTTACCTAATACTCTCAATCAAAGATTAAAAAAAAATCTTCCCAATGCAAAAATTATCCCAAGAGAATATCAATCAACAAACTTGTAGTGAGTGCTATTCAGTAGAAATAAAATGGGTCTCAGATATTACTCTTTTTTAGATTCATATTTTATACAGGACAGAAGAAACCTTTTACCCTCCCCAGTGTGTGGTATGCAGATGCTTTTAGCCCACATGCACGTTAACTGAGTCCCCAAAAGTGAATACAATGTGGACTCCATGCCTTTTGCTCTCTAGGTGTCCTTGTATTCACATGCTATAGGGACTAGACTTTGAATCCAATGTACACAGTTTCTCTCACATCAAACATTCCATTAGCTGTTTAACAATGAGCTTTAGTTTCGTTAAGTCATTATGTCCATGTCAAGGCCAGAGATTAGTGATCTCCTTAAAGCTGGATCAGTAACAGTAAAATGGTTCTAACAACTACAAGCAAGTGAATCTAGGAATTATGCCAATATTAATTCCATGCCATTCTGCTTGATCAGATGTATCAAATTATTTTGCATGATGGTGCTCATTTTTTGAAAAATGCCTATGTTAGCTAATGTGATCATTTGTCACTAATTCTGAACATTTCCAAGCTTCATTAATCATTTCGAAAGAGTTTAATATTTTTAAGCATGCATCTATCAGATTTATTTTTATTGATAACCAGAACTAGATTCCAGGTATTCCTTCTCTGGTTTGACCTTTAAGATCTTAAAGTTTACGAAATACTCCGTAGATTCAACATTGCAGTGCCTTGAAGGTGTTTTTCACCAATCTCCGAAACTACAATTTACAAGTCCCAACTAACTAAACATCTTGCCTTCTGGCTCATCCAAAGCTATGCTAAAAGAAAGGGTTCCAACATCCTGTCATTCTCCTTGATAGGTTTTTTTCCAGTACCAAGTTGCATCCATGGTGTCTAAATAAATGTGGATAGATTACGATAAGATTTAGAAACTGTGACCTGTGAGGTGTGCAATGCGTTGAATTTATCAACAGGAGAATTATTGGCAAAATCCAGTTGCAGGGCCGAAAGAGAAACTTCACTGGGGCAATTTCACAAACAGGTTGTGGTCCAAATAATCACACAGGCATAGCCACCCACCAAACCTAACCTAAGGCCCAACCACTTAAATCCACAAATAAATTCCCATTGAAAACCTCCACAGATATGGAAACAAGTATAACAGAACACAGCATTGCGGATTTAAATTCAAAATCACCTTGGCACATATGCTGACAACTACATCGAGCTCTTGCCCGAAGGTGCCTTCGTCTTCGATTAGATTCTTCTTCAGGTCGACCTTGAACTTCTCAGTCTCCTACAACATTGGAAAATAAATTTGTAAATGAAAAAATTGTAGGTTGATAAGATAAAAGAGAGAGAAGAGAGATAAGTAAGTAATTACAGCAATGGCGAAATCGGGGATAGGATCTGGATACACAAATCGCTGACTCTGAGTTGAAGTAGGTATGCCTCGAAGACCTGGACGCCGACGGAAAATGGAGGGTGCGGAAGATGGAGATGAGAGATGAGGGTGATCGTTATAGCGGCGTGTACGCAGGTTAAGAAGCTCGGTCGCTGGTGTTTTGGCGGGAATCATGGGCACGAACAGAGAACAACTGATGACATTGAAAGCCATCGGAGTAGAAATATCAACTGACCCAGCTCAAAAAACACAAATTTCTATAGAGATTTTTTTTTTCTAAGAGACACTACCTAATAATTTGGGCTGGATTAGGCCCACTATTATCTCTTGGGCTTGAGCCAATTAGTTAGGCTTTAAGAAGGATTATAGCATAAAACGTTGGGGGATGTAAATCTAGGCTCGGGTCCAATCCATTTATTTTGTGCACATGAGTCAAACTTAACCATTGCTACTTTTGGGTTGTGTGGTCTGAGATCTCAAATATGCAAGTTTTATTCAACTTTTGAGAGACTCTGATGAGATTTAGTTTTAGTTTATTTTGTTTTTTATGAGAGACCCACTTTTGATGATGAATTTATGATAGTAAAGCTTAAAAATCAGGTAAGTTGGTTTGTGTCGATCGTTCGACCCAATGGTGGAAGGGATGATGAGACTTGGTTTTCATCCAAGTGAAAGGAACGAGATTAAATCAGTTTTTATTAATTTCTTTATGATAATTTTTTTTACAGAGTTCATTTTTTATGAGAGGATTTTGCAAATCTCTCCTATATAATTTTTCCGTCTGAAAATGTAGCAAAGCTCCTAGGGGGGTTTATTTCTTAACTAGAAAAAAAAAAAACCCATTAGCATGGAGATACATCAAGGTTCATAAGTTCATCAATACAATCATGAATATAAAAAAGTTCAATAAAGGGGCAGCCACTTCTAGCAAGAGACTTGCAAGGGCATCATCAATTATCTTTGTTGATCTTGAAATATGCACTAGCTTGATTGTCCATGGAGATTCCTTGATTAGCTTACGACAAGAATCAACCAAATAGGCATTCTTGAAAGAAAAAGTCTGGATAAACATACCCATGGGATCACGAAAAACGCCTCCACCTCCAGCCAAGCTCGGATTCCCTTTAGAGACATCGTCTGTGTTGAGAGCAATCCAGTCCATGGGCGGATAATGTTGGAGAAGAAGGCATGTACATCATCAATTATTACATGGATTAACTATCAAAAACCACATCATGATGCCAAGTCATGTGGACCACCAGAAGGAATCTCTTTAGTGTCTTTTGGATCGGATCGTAAAATCGGATCGCTGAATCGTAAGATCCTACATTATAACTAAAATTATGCAAGAATAACCTAATAGATTCTATATTTTGTTATATATGAAGTAAGAAAATAATAAACCTTATTAATTTGATTATTAAAAATATTGTATGATGGACTAATCAACTATTTTAATGAAAATAATACGTTAACTGTAAAACTATTAATAATATATAGTTAAAATTGTCATTTTATAGGATCGTTACAATCGTTTGTAGGATCGTTAGAATCGTTTATAGGATCGTTAAAATCGTATGTAAAATCGGGATCGGATCGAGATTATATTCTAAATCTTTTAAGATCCTACTCCAATAAGATCCTACTTGGGATCGTGGATCGTTTCACGTGTTATGGATCGTAGGATCGCTAGAATCGTAGTATCGGATCGAGATTCTGATAACAAGATTGCTTTTTTCTTTTCAAAGTGATGGTTCTATTTACCATGTGAGTGGATTGGCTTTGTTCATAATAAATTGTAAAGAGCATTGATAGAGCATCCGATGTTCTTTCAGGCTTTATAAATAGTACCTTTGTAAGCAAAAGGAGGGGTACCGAAAATCAGAAAAACAAAGTCTGAATCTAGAGAAAGAGAAATCTTTGAACTTGGAAGTAAAGAGGTGTTCCCTCATTCTAAGATTTCAAATCCTTCTATGGATCTTTATAGTATGAGTGTTCGAGTGTTTGTATTCAATGTGTTTGTATGCTTGTAATCGTTTCAAATTCAATAAAAGTTTGTTTTTTAAGTAAGTGAAAGTTAATCGAAAGTTATGTCTTGAATAAATCTTTTTCTTGATTACAAATCCTCCATCCACTAAAATTGAGAGATTTTAAGTTAGAGACTACGATTTGAGGTAGGAAACAAAACAGATTTGTGTTGTACTTGAGTTAAGGGAGTCCTAGAGTTAGCAACCCCTAGAAATCCGGAAGCTACAAGAACACAGGAGGTACAACGATACTACACTCGGTAACGATGAAACCTCTTTAATTTATAATTTTATTTAATTACGGAGCATGGTGGGCTTGTGTTCATAGAAAGCAGTTTATTCATGATATAATTAGTAGATTGTGGTAGTTCGTATTTTTTAAAGTCATTAAATTTAATAAACCGTTTTAGTTTGAATATATTGGTGTAAGTTTAAATCTTTTGGGCATATTTGATAATATAACCTAAATTAAGTATAAGAACTAAAATAACATAAACAAGTTGCTTTAAAATCTTGGCCGCTTGGAAAGCAAACTCGGGGCGCATAGAAGGAGTCATCTGTATTTGATGTTAGTATATTTCACAAGTACGTCTTGGCAATTGATACCATTTGCGAAAAACATGATAATATGATACATAGGAAGTGGAGTAATAATCAAACATGAAAAGAAGGGAGAGTACTAGGTCCATTTACATCAAACTCTCTAGTCTCCAGCTCACAAAGTTAGAACTCTGCGAAGAAATGTGGTCATTGGCCAAGTTGTTTGCAGTGCAATTACGTGACTTGTATGTCTAGAGATTCTAATATTTTGGATATTATTTATTTTGGGTTTTATGAAATTCGACTAAGTACTTTGTCTAGTAATAGTGGCAGGTCCAACATGCATTCTTGTTGTCAGTATGATTCTTTACAACATCATACCCATCAACTCCAAGACCCAAAACCCAGAAAGACGCTCCACATTGCACACTTGCACTAATGTCTATTCCAAGCAAGAAAATAAACAACCACTATTCATAGATGAAAGTCTCCAATCTTTTTAGGATTTTCCTAGTTTTATTCTAGGGGCCCCTTATTTTAAGCTCTTTGTATTGAACCACTCCTTAAGTTAATTAAATTATACAACAAAACAATTCAGTTATCTTGTTTTTTATTAGTACAAAATATTAGGCGATTACTTGTGGTTGCCATCACTTATTAGCTTATTAACTAATATGGTTTGAAAATTCTCAATTCTCTTACACTAGTAATGGATAACGGCATTGGAAGTCGACTGAATTTTGCCTAAACATAGACGGGCAAGAGAGGTGGAATGTGTCAGTACTCTCAGTATGGATATTACTATGCTCTGCTCTATTTGACCAGTTGGCCTAAGCTCTTAGCATTAAACTCCGTTTGTCTACTTTCAAAAGAAATAAAACTAGCTTCTTCCCTTGTCTTTTTATAAGAATATGTTTTTTTTTTCTCTAAAAACCACTTTTTAAAATATGATTTTTTAATAAACTATCTTTTTAAATTTTTTTAAGTGAAAACAACTTTTATAATACAAACACCCAAATTCAACCACCTTAGATAATTTTCCGGTGGAATTTTATCCTAACCAGACCGATATGCCCTTATACAAAAATAATTACTTTATTTCTAAAAAATAATAAGGTGGTTTAGTAAAAAGTTCATAATTTAATAGATGTTTATTTTTAAAAGATATAAAAAATTGTTTAGTTAATATTTTTATTTACATAAGATTTTATTTCATTCTTAATTAATCAAAACCGAAAAAAATTGTTTAGTTAAATATAATGGTTAACCGAAAAACCGAAAATGTATTAATATTTTTAAAAAATATTAGTTATCTTTGCTTTATTTAGTGGTTAAACTCTATAATCTTCAAGGTGTTGATCTAGTTTGAGTCTTTCCTTCTCTAATTTTAACAATTTACACACTATTTTTCTACTTCTCATTAATATAAGACTCCCTTATTAAATTTGATAGGATAAAAAAATAATACACACAATGTTTTTTTTGATAAGGAAAGAGGTTAGGGTGATCGCCGACCTCCCTAGAGCATCCTGAAGGATGATGTTTCGTAGAACCGAATCAATTGTAAGAGGGACGGAAGAGACACGGCGAAACGAGACAGCAATGTAGTCCACCACTAAGTTGCACTCCCGAGTGACATGGGCAATACACAAACACCAGAAGCGGGCAAGTAGATAGTGAATATCAGCACGTAACATCTCGATCTCCCAAGGACAACACCAGTCGCCAAGAACGGCCTTGACCAGCTGAAGATTGTCGCCTTCGATTTGGAGGTGGGAAATGCCACGACAGGTGGCCTCTAAGATTCTCTGTCGTAAGGCGATGGTCTCGGACATCAGAACGGACTGTCGACCAATCAGTCCACCGTTAAAATGAATGAGGTCTCCGCTGCAATCCCTGAGGACATACCCGAACGATGCCATCTCCTCCGAATTAACTGCACCATCAAAATTAAGTTTAGTAAAGTTAGTTGTGGGCTTTCTCCATTTAGCGCGGGGTATTTTATTCTTTGCGACTTGGTCACTAGCCATTGGGTCAGTGACAACGTTCGTTTTGGTGTTGTGTCATTCCTTTATTTGGTTGCGAATAAACTCACATAGTTTATCATTTTGGATTGTTCGGTCAGAGTTGGTTGAGTCAAAAACAGCCTTGTTTCTGGAAAACCAGATACTCCACCAAGAACAAATGATGTTCTCCATTTCAACGTTGGACAACAGAGCTCTAATCTCATCCAAAATTTGAGCAGGTTTTTTCTCCTCTGTCTTAACTTGGTTGATAAACCGAGCAATTTTAGGGTTAATGTTGTGGATAGTATCTTTAGTAAGCTTGCATTCAAGAAGAATGTGGTTGATTTCCTCATAGGGTTTATCGCAAGCGACACACCCCTGTACGACACTGATGTGATTTTCGGCTAGTCTGCATTTCGTGGGCAGGCCGTTTCTAGCAATCTTCCACACGAAGTTTTTGATTTTTGGTGGGATATTTATCTTGCAAATCCAACTTAAGTTAACTTGGGGTTCTCCCTTGTTCTTATGAATCCACTACATAGTCGAGTGGATGGAGTATCAACCATTCTTACTTGGTTGCCGGTACAGTCTGTCTGGGATTTTGTTCCGTGATTTGATTATTTGTGTTACTCGTTGGACATCGTCCGGCGAGAGGGCCAGTTCTAGCTTATCACGGTTTCCAGAGTTATCCTCTAGGAGAAATTCCTCCACGAGAGCCTCATAATAAGTATTGTGTTCAACGTTCGCTTTCGGGGTCAGACATTCGGATCCTGTCCAGTTGTCTTTCCAAAACCCGACAGTTTTGCCATCAGCGATCCGCCAAATGAGACCTTGAAGGAAGAGGTCTTTAAGGCTCATTAGTTTGGCCCATTGCCATGATGTATTTTGTTTTTTCTGGTAGTTAAATAGTCCTTCGAATTTTAAGTATTTACTCTCGATATAGTATATACTCTCAATATTTGTTTACAACAACCAAAACAATATGATATAAGTATTGTACATATTTAAAATAAAAGTCTTACTTGATCACTTTTTTTTATTCAAATTTTTTTATTTTAGTTTTATTTATTTAAGGTAAAATTACATAAATGGTTATCGGTTAACCAATAAAACCGAACCGAAAAATTAGTTAACCGAACTATGGTTAACCGGGATTCACGGTTCTATTACGGTTCATGATTTTAACTAACCGAAATCATGGTTAACCGAAGTTGGTCAACCGGGTTTGGACACCCCTATAGCTCCCTCCATCCCCCACACCCAGTGGCGTAGTCAGGAATTTGTGCCAGTGGGGGCTAAATTCCTTTGGTAATTTTTTTTGGCTACAGGGGGCAAAGCCAGGAATTTGTTTTTGTATTTTTTAATAAAATATAGAGAAAAAAATTGTATTTTTCTGTATATAAAAAATATATATAGAAAATTTTGTATTTTTACATAAAATTTTGTATTTTTATGTATAAAAAACGATTTCGATATATTTTATATATATATAAAAATTAATCTGCTTTTTTCTGACCAAATAAATTAGTTTTTTTTATCAAAAAACCTAGTTTTTTTACTATATATTTTTTTAATTAATTTTTTTTTTGAAAATTCTAGTGGGGATTGTAGCCCCCACTGGACATGCACTGCCTCCGCCCCTGCCCACACCTTCTCTTTCCTTCCTCCCTGACCGACCCCATGACCAACCTCCGCTCCTCTCCCCGACCCCATGACTGCTGCCTCCAACCCCCGACCCTCCTAATGTCGGAGGTGAAGACTTCGAATTCCTCCTCCCAAGTCCATTATTTTGTCCTGACTCTCTCTGGTTTTGCAACTAGTGTACTAGCTCAACGACCCCTCACAAACAACTCTTCTTCGTCCTCCTCTGGTTCTTGTGAAGGGGATTCAGCAAGCATAATTATGAGGAAAAGGATATGTAGGTGGTGAAGACTTCGAATTCCTTCTCCTGAGTCCGTCGTTCTATCCTGATTCTCTCTGGTTCTGGTTTTGGTTCTTGTGTACGACTCTTCTTCATCCTCCTCTGCTTTTTGTGAAGGGGGCAAGCCAATGTTGCGAGCAGTGAAGAATTCGAATTCTTTCTTCTTTGGTTTTGGTTCTGGATGGCATGAACTGGAATGAACTTGGTTTCCAAAAATCGAAGCCGAGAAAATTCGAAGCTGAGCTGTAAAGAATTCGAATTCATCAACTGAATGAACTTGGGCATGTTTCATTTTGTCCAAGTTCTGCTTGAGGAAGAAGACCGAGAAAACAAAATAGTTAAAGAAAAAGAAAAATATAATCATTCTCACTGATTTTGTCCTAATTTAAAATAAATGAGAAAAAAAAAGATAAAATATTCATAAAGAAAACCATGTCAGCAAATGTAAATCACTTAACTCGCCAAAATATTCATTGATGCACACGCGCTATGCTACATCAACGTGATGTGTTTGATAGAATAAAATAGTTAAAGTTTAAGTACTTATGTCAAAATCTCAAAATATAGGCTGGTCGTTGATAAAAGTATGCAAGTTTCTGAAGAAGAAAAATTCAGCAATGAAACACGTGTGACCATTACACGGTTTGTGAATATATCATAAGAGTATATAATTGTGACAAAAACATTTTGCCAAATTTATAAGAAGAGAAGGACATTTCCCGCCAAAAAAGCACACTTGCACAAAGTGCCACACGCTTCCACCCTTGTGAGCGTGTGACATGTGAAAGTCTTCTTACAAATTCCAATGGTGACACCAGTAGTGGAGGTGGAGGCAACTCTCTTCTTCATTTTTCTTTGCTCTTTGTCAGAATAAAGAATAGATGGGGAGCGTCTTATAGATACCAAACCAAAGAAACCAATCTTCTTTCTACCAAAAAAAAAAAGAAACCAATCTTCAACACCTTGAAAGTGCCCTTAAAGTTCCTTTTACTTTTACATCACTCTCAACAAATATCCTTCTCTGTGTGTAAACAGAATCCCTTTTCCTTTGGGAATCTGCAAAGCCGTTCTCTCATGGCAATTACACAGTTTAAAAACAAAAAGATCATATCCTCAAACAAAGCAAAAATAACTCTTGCTATGATGCTTCTAATATGTACCCATTACCCAGATCAGATTTTTGAGAGAAAAAAACAAAGTCAATTTCAAAACTCTCTTAACGAACAAAAGAATTGAGGATTATTGCAGAAAAAAGCCCCAAAAATCACTTGACTGATTATTCTTACCAACATCCTCTGTTGTTTTTTCCTTATTCAGATTCATACTTTATTTTGTCATCACGCATATCCATATTTAGCCATGAAGATGTACTCAGTTTCCTCCTCTTGGTATTGTTAGTATAAGATGGAGATGTTGAAGAAGAGGACGAACATGAACACGAACATGAACATACTGATGGTGATGAACAAGAGCAATCAGAAGTAGAGCAGCTTGAAGACCAAACCCTTATTCTGTCAGATTTTGTTGCCTTCCTCCTGCTTTCACTCCCCATCATCATCACATGTTGCATTAGTTTGTAGCAGTCAATCACCTTCTCCTGCCAAGGCATATTTAATCAACTTAATTTTTTCACACACAATTTTTTTGTCATATACTATTCATTAATCATACAATACTTCATATGATTACTTTGTTTAGTCCATCACACCATGATTCAGAATGCTCTGGGGTCACCAGGGACAAATTTGGAATTCCACTTGCAGCACAGAGCACAGCTGCTGCAGCTATGCTAGATGGTCTGTACTCCAAAAGACCTGCCTCTGTCAAATAGAAAAATTTATAGTCAATATACAAGTAAAATTGACTGTATAATGCCATCTCTGCATAAAAATCATTTTAATCAAATCTTCAAAATTATAAAAAGGAGATTATATGCACCTTGGAGATTAGACAGAATTATATCTGTGGAGCGTGAGGTAAGGAAGCCCATAAATGTTCCTGTTGCATCAACCTTACGCGTGAAGAAGCTGATGAAGCTGAAGGGCGTAACAGTTCGCAGCCTCCAATCGAGGACATCGAGAACAAGAAGCTCCATTTTTTGGATCGTCCTTGGTCTGAATATAAATGTAGCACCTTCAACCTACCAATTAAATAAAAAACAATATTTGATAATACAAATTTAGCTGCCTAATTGTAGCATGGAAACATTGATCAACAGCAAAGACAACAGGTGTCAAATAGTATAAACCTGAAAATGATGCAACAAAGGAACGAGAGGTTCCTCCATCTTTGCAGCTAATGACAAGCAAGCAACTGATAACAGTTGCAATGTCCATCCGTTCAATTGCTGAAATGTAACATATAATGATCAATTAAACAATCAAAAAGTAATGCTACAACTTCGCCCCTGTTCAGATTTGCCTAAATTTCAACAAATTAAGACAAAAAGGGTTTTTTAGTTATCACGTGGCAATGTGGTGAACTGTTATGCAATGACAAATATTACATGAATAACACAAGTGAGAAAGGGTATCAAATTTCCTTATTCTTCCAACTAGGTAGCAGCTAAGGTGAATGGTATCAGGCGTAGTACACTAACAACACTGCCTACGGCCCATCTTCGCTGTCCTCATTATTGACTACAGTAATCCAGAATCTTCATTACACGTCACCTTAGTTTACAAACACAATCTCTTCTCCCAGACCCCACTCGGTGTTCGTGCCGATCACGTGCACTGTGCACTTGCTTTAGTTTTGGGTCTTTGACCGGTCTAAACTTAATTAATTGCTCAAGAAGTAAACAGATCACGCGATTAAAAAGCAGAGTATGTGCGAAAGGATGATCAATTAAACAGGTATTTGCTGCAAAATCGAATTCTAAACCCGAGCTCACTGCTTACTCTTCCTGTAATTAACTGACTAATTAACTTCCATGGATCAGCCACTACTCACCGATAGCCGGTAAGAGGATAGAAAGCGATCGAAGTAGTTGACGGCCAGGTACGCCGTTAGTTCTTGAAAACCGTAGTAAGCTCGCACCTGCAAGTAAAAAACCGTAAACCTTAACGGCGTTAACTTGGGGAATTTGAATGCTCATACTAAAACCGTCGTAACAAAATCTGTTACTGCTCTATAATCGGAAGGCCGAGATTCATCAGTTCCTGATGACATCATATTAATATCAGCTCAAGTTAGCATATCCACAAACGTTACTATTAGCAGTAGCACAGGAGCTCTAAGATGCACCGGCTCGGGAATAGCGATCGATCAAGCAACGATCAGCTTCTTGTTCATTCGATTACTAAGGAGATGTGTGCGATTTAGCTAAATGAATTGAAGATCGAGAGATTTCGTACCTTGAGGATCCATGAAACGGAGTGCGCGCGGGCGGAGGAGTCGAGAGGGATAGGCCGAAGCTGCGCCAAGTGATCGACGCCTTGGACGAAGTTACACTCGTCTTCGATGAATCCGGCGATCGACTCCTCGTCGGAGCATAGAGCCGGAGAATCGAAGACCGGTGAGGAATCGGCCGGAGAGTCGGTGGACAATGCGCCGGCGGAGTCCTCGGCGCAGAGAAGGTCTGAGAAGCAGTCGGGGATGGAGAAGGACATGATCGCAAAATCACCGAGTCTCATTTCACTTCCGGCTTTGGCGTTCGCTTGAGAAGTGTGAAAAGAGAGAGTAAAAATGTGCTGGGACTTGGGAAGGGAGAGTTTGAGATACTTAAATATACAGGAACTAACTTATTGTTATTTACATTTCAAGATAATTTACTTCCCTAGTTTCAGCATTTATACTACATAAAACATCTATTTCAGCATTTATACAGGGAGCTGTAACTTATTTCTATCTAGAAATCAATTTCTAAACATCCGTATATATATATATATAGTCTTTTTAAATGGAGTGCCGTCAATCTTAGTAAGGCAGGCACAAATGGACATCGTATTCAGATCAGTTTACTTGATTGATTTATATCTTAAATAAATGCATGATTACATTTTGACAAGAAGTTAAGGGCTTGTTTGTTTCTATACCTTTGGTATAGGGAATGGGTATAGGAATGAGTCAAACTCAAAGAGGTGTCTGTTTTCACTAGGGGGATGGGAATGAGTGATTTCCATACCACCAAATTACACTTGAGTTCATACCCAACTAAAAACAAGGGTATGAGTGATACCTATTCCAACCCCATTCCCGATTCCAATCCGATTCCCGGCATAGAAACAAACAGGCCCTAAGGGGGTTCAAAAGATTACAGTATATTGTTCACTTACTTTGAAAGTAAGCTTATTTTTAAAACGGCTAAAATGTACTGTAATTCACCAAAAAGAAAACGAGTTTATGAGCTTTTTTTCTATTTGGAAGATCAATTTAAATTTTCTTAATGCTGGAAAAAATTATGAACGAATTTTTGAACCTTTTTCTCCTTAGGTTATAGGGTTTTTGCATTCAATCACCTCCTCCATCTTGGGGTTTTGCACTTACCCCCTTTATTTTAGAGTTTCTGCATTCAGTAACCTTTATTTTTATTTTTATAAAAAAATCATTCCTTCATTTGTACAAAAAAACTACCCATAATATACCTTACTTTTAAAGTAAGCACCTCTATAACAATTGTTATTAAATCATTGTAAAAGACAATCTTGCATCCTTTTTATTTTCTTTATTTTTTTAAAAAAAGGAAATGAAAAATATAGTATTTTATCCAATGAAAAAGTAACTTTATTATCCAATTTGAAAATCAAATATAGTTTTCACGACTTGTTTTGTGTAGTGCTCGTTTGGTTGAAGGTAAAATTCTCATGAACTGAAATATCCATGATGTTGTAAAAAAAGACACGGAAATTTAAATTCCTATGAATTGCATTTCTTCCAAAATGGGTAATTGAACATTAGCAATTACCATGGTTGGACATGTTAGTTTCAATTCCACCATTTTCATATAAAATTTGATATTTATTGGTTTTCTTTTAAATTACAAACTTCTTATTTGCCCAAAAGCCAAGTTAAAGTTTTTATGGATAAGGGTGTTAAGGTAATTTCAAATAAATTTCCATGAATTTTAACTTCAAACCAAACAAAATGTGAAGGTTTTAATGCCTACATAAAAAAATTAACCAAACACTTTGCAAATCAATATAATTCTTGAAAATTTAACTTCACGTGATTTAATTTCATGGGAAGTACACTTCCCATGGGTCAAGAGTCTTATTTTTTTTATAATTAGTAAAAATATGATTAAATAATATTACTTAATAAAAAATATAATTTCTATATATTTTAACAATAATATATATAATAATATTTTTAAATGATACAGTTTTTATAAAAATAACGATTCAAGTCAACCCAACTCAATCAAGTTCGAATCACTCTTTGACCCATTAATTTTAAGGTTGGGTTAATAATTAAAACCGAAGTTTTTTTGTATAGCTTGGATCAAGTTGTCAGATAGGTTGAGGTTTGATAATTCTATTAAGAACCCTATTTATCATGTTTTTTTAATATAAATAAAAAGAGGGTAGAACAGTTTTTCGTCGTGATTTTATGAAAAGGATGAAGATAAATATTTGGGGGGGGGGGGGGGGGGTTACTTGATTAGTGAGATGTAATAAGGATAATTTGGGAAAAGTTAAGATATGTGGTGTTTTAACTTTTAAGTTAAAAATATTATTGTTTTGTGATCGTTGTTGTTGTACGCCGAATTCAGGTTTTGTGGTCACCATCTTTAGCTGAAGCTTCTGCTTTATTTTTTGGCTTAAATTTGGCTACGCAGGTTGGTGTTACCCATGTTACAGCTGAATCAGATGCTATGGCTGTTGTTTTGGGTGTACAATCTTTGCACTCAAATAACACTTATGTTAGGCTTTATTTATACTGAAATCAAGTCCATCAGTACAAGGTTTACTATGTTTACTTGTAATCATGTATGTCGTTTAGAAAATATTGTTGCACATTCTATTGCTCGTTTATGTCCCACTATAGGGAAAGAGCAAATATTTGTAAACGATATTCCGCTAGAGATAATTAATCTAGCGGAATCTGATATCTAATATAGCAACACTTTCCCTTCAAAAAAAGTTAAAAATATTAAAGTTAAGGGATGGTTGGTAAAATTTAAAGGCAAGGAGCCGCTAAGTAAAAACCCTTAGAGATAAGGGGTAGTTCATGAATTTTGGGGAAAAAAGAAGATGGAAACATGTAGGTCAATTGCGGTGTATAACTGTATATCCTATTACGAGAGGAGTTTAAGGACAAAGGACAAGTCTTTAAATGTTGGATAATTGAAGTTTAATAGTGTTCGATTAACCATTTTATTTTCGGATAAGTCTTACTGTATATCCTAAAGAGTTTTTTTTTTTTTTTTTTAAATTCCGTCTCTTTAATTGTAGAATGAACGTTGTTACGTTAATAATTAATAATGATAAAAAAGCGTTGCCTTTTGTTTCTTTTTTCTTTTTTTACAGGGCCTTTGCGGGGCTGGGCGCCAAATGCCTAGACGCTCCTCGGCAGCTTTTTTTTGTCGTTTTTCCGGGCTTTCCGGGCAAAGCGTGGCTGATTTTACCTGCTCCCCTGCCTTTAGTTTTATTCTTATTCTCGTCTTACCCCTTATTTATTCGACCACTTCATTGCACTGTTGTAATTAATATCTCCAGTAGTCATATACTCCGTATGATTCTATCACCAGCTAGGTTGACCTGGTCAAGCTAAAGTTTTATATAAATTGAAATAGTCAAAATAAATTTGCGTTGGAAAATTTCGTGTCCAATCTAGCGATAGCCCAGCCTAATGAACAGTCGGCTCGGCCCAGTTTCATTCAGCGCAGTTCATATTTTCTCCAGGTGCTTCAAGTAACAATCCACTGCTGGTAAAAGTCCTTCTTCAATACAAGTTTGTGCAGTCCATTTCTCAGCTTCTCAACAGGAGTAAACTAAGAAAAAAGCTGGTGGAAACAAGCTCCATTTCAAAAATAATGCATTTACAAGTTACAACAACTTCAGTTGAGAACTCACAGCACCAAGTACAAATATCTTCGAAATAGATGCATAAAAAATAGAGCCAAGAATATTACAAAGAGAAATGACCACTGATCCTTTACATTGGATAACAGCAGAGCCAAGATAGCCTGCACATGGCAAGTGCAACCCAAACTACGGCACCATAATCCCCGAACTTAATCCGGGAAATTCTCATTGCTCTGCTACAAAAAATGCTAGTATGTGGGATGCGAGACTTGTTGGTTCAAGGGGATGAGTCGAGCACTTCCATGCATTTCTATGTTAACAAACTCTAACATGATTGATGATTCAACTGACAAATCATCAAATCACGCAGTCACGGGATCAGGATCTGAACAAGCATGAGAGCGCCGTGCCTAGAAGTTTAGAATTCAAAGAATTAGTCATTATGTTAAGAATACTCACCTTATTTCAACAAGTCTTTCTCTGGTTTACCTTTGGGTGGATATTGAACCATTTTTTCTTCTTTGATCTATCTTTGGTGGGTTTCTTCTCTCTGGCCTCTTCCTTGGGCTCCTTAGAGGCACTCCTTTTGCTTTTACTTTTTGTTCGCTTCATTTGTGGAGGAACAGCCGTGTATGAAGCATGAATTTCACTTCTCTTTTTGAGAAGATCATCGATCTGCATTAATGGGGCAAAATTCAAATTAGCATGAAGAAACCTATGACGTCAATATGCCAAGTTTATGACAAGATCAATGCTTACAGTTTGCATTTCCTTTGTATATTTAGTTGTCATCTCTGTGAATTGGGCGAGTACCTGCAAGATTCTACAGCTTATGAGAATGTATAATGAATCAAAGAAAAGCATATAAACATGTCCAAGTTCAACCTCTCTATATTCACCCTCAAACTTTGCCAAATCTGCCCTTTTAGTTAAAATTTGTGCTTCTACAGCTCTGAGCTCTTCTTTTTCTTTCACAAAAGGTGCCGCACAAAGGATTTCAATAGTGTAGGTTGCACTTTTGAAGAAATTATCACCTATGGTAAGCCAAGAAGAGAGAAAGGGATGATTAGCTTTAACTGATATGAAACTTGAATATGCAATATCAAACCACTGTTAGGGTAATGACTAACCATACACGGCAAAGACATGTGAGCCTGGTTTTAGTTCAGTTATTTCACAAGGTTGAAACCCCTCCAATTTTTTAAATAGGGCAGAGTCTGGATCCTTTGCAGCTGCTGTCTGCAATGTACCCAGTACAAGAAAAAACATTAGGTCACATGATTACCAACAAAGAACACTGATTATATCAGTAAATCATGACCTACCGCAAGAGCTGTATTGTCCAAATGATATACAGGGAAACCGAAAAAGTACATTCCTGCAGACGTGACCTTCCCACTTTTGGTACCGTCCTCCTATAATGTAAGATGCAAATCATTTATCACAAAAGAGTCCATAATTGTACCTTGTAGTTCTATATATCAGGATTGGAAACATATAAAAAGTCATTTGATGAATAAAAAAAGCTATTTTAAGAATTTACAATCCACTGACTGTAAACAGCTTTATTCAAGGCAAGATATCATTTCCTACCCTGAAAATGATATCCAGAACCCAATCATAAGGGAACTGGAAATGAAAGTATACAAAGTGATAGTACCTGAAGTGCAAGACTTAAACCACCATTCTCTTCTTGCTCAAAGTACAACAGCTGCACAAATTCGAGTCACTCATAATGTTATCAGTTATCACAAGCGGTTATAATAATGGAAAAGAAAGAAATAGAAGCGAGCATTGATGGAAGCTACTATGAATAGTTTAACCTATTTTTAGCGAATACTCTTTAGTAGCAGCATTTATTTGCAAACTTATATCATCTGTCTCTAAAAGCCAACCTTATTTTGCACATTATTGTGAATAAGAATTTACGGATTAATAGCATGAGAACATGGATAAAATAAAGAACATGCAGTGCTTTCAGCACAAAAGAAAAGAAGTGGATATAGAATAAGATCGTGTCTGATATGCAAAGACTGGCAAAGTATTCAGTTTCAAATCATATGATACGCATACTGCTACTTCATTTTTGTATTGAACTAATATTACAAACACCACAAAATTGAGTATGAGTAATATAAATGATTCAACAGCAGCAGTCTCATCCCAAAATTTCTACTTCTATTTTAAGAGCTCCATAATTAGTTTCAAGTCAAATTGTTGTGCATATTCTGCAAACAGTTATAGTAGATGAGAAAAGTAAAGTGTCAGAAATATGATAGCAGTGTATATATGCACAAATGATCCAATCAATTGTGTATGTATACTGCCAAGGGACCTAGTAACCCAGCTAATATAAGTTTAATGTGTCAATGATGATTCATGATCATTATCCTACACACCATCTATGACCCTACCCAATATTTACAAAAAAAAAGGAAAAGGAAAAAGTGAAGCAAAGATAGACACAAAACTCAAAAGGAAGCAAAAAGTGAGACACACAAATGCCTCTATATACTAATATTTAAATAAAGCAGCAGCAAGAAGCAGCAATGCGTTAATAAAATTACTTCGTGATGTTATCTAGTATCTCCATTGCCAAAACATACCTTGAATTTGCTTTTATCTGAGGAATGAACCCGACACACAATTCCCCCACGCAGATCCTCCTCTGTCAGGCTAACAGAGTAAAAATGGGCACACTGTTTCTCAACCTGCAAGAGGAGGAATGCTCAAAAATGAAACATAACACACATAGTCTGTTCTAAAAACATAAATACCAAAGAATCAGTTCCAGGGAGATTAACTGAATCATTACCTTTCTAAACAAAGGTTGTCCCAGAGGAAGTGGATGAATGTGTACCTTTCCATTCAACGCCTCCTCCAACACAGTTGCTGATACACTGGTCTTAATCGGAACACCAAGTTTACTGATTTTATCAAAATAAACAAAAACAAAAGATATAAGAAGGCTCATTAATTTCTCAGTAAAACAACCACACAAAAAAAAGGAAGAAGAAAAGGCAGCAAAATGAACACACTGACCTAAACAAGGCTGCAAACATAGTATTTACAGCTCCCAGACTTGAAAGATCTAGTTCCAATTCTTGACTTTCTGACTCAACAGCCTAACAGAAGAATGCATTAAGCAAAGTGAGCACCATAATCAAATCTTTACTTGATGAATCCAATCCTATGCACCTCTGTAGGAGCAAAATTAAAGAAAATGTATTTAAAGTAATCATCAAATATATTCTCACCTCAAAACCAGCTGAGTCGTACTGTCTTCTTTTCTCAGCATCAGATAATATAGTATAAGAGAATGTGACTTCCTTAAACATATCAGCTGCAGTTGGATCATTTGCATTCTTATCAGGATGGTACCTGAATGGAAGTTTATCAAACATGACTAATTCACTTCTTGAAAGTTTTTAAATCCACCAAACAATTTGGTCAATATGCAAAAGCTATCAAGACATGTCAAATTGTGAAATTTGATTCAATAGTAATTATATTCAGAGTCTTAATTACAGAAAAAACTCACTCGACATAGTAGTTCTCAGTAACTACTATCCAAATTTAGTCACAAGTGTCAAAACTAAGGATGTTACATGAACCTTCCTTATCATCCCCTATAGCTGCTTCAAGTTAACATTCCTTGAGTTCCAACTTATATACTTTCTCCCAAGTTTCTGCACTTCCCTCAGAAGTCATCATATGCAATGACAGTCCAGAAAATGCACAATCCCATAATTGCCTTGTACACATGCTGCATCAATGGAGTCTGTCAATTTAGATTTATCGACAAATGGCAATATCACAACCTCCAGTCAGGCCTTACAAATAATACCAATAAGGGTGTCTTAACTTCAGATTCTCGGCCATCCCTCTAGTATAACCATATTAAAAGGCTAATCTAGCTTCTTTTTCCTCGAAGAAATTCACCGGAAAGGCTACTACCATTCTGAGTTAGCCCTAATGATTCTCCATTCAACAAAACGCCCAATTTCCAAAAACAAATGGCAAAACACGTATCACTTTACAGCTAAGTGACTACAAATCAGACAAAAACAACAAAGCGCCCAATTTCAAAACAGTGCAATTGCACTTTGCAGACGAATCTGATAAATTATCGAAAAAACATTGAATTTAAAGAACAAAGCGATAAATAAACCTACTTGAGAGCCAATTTTCTGTAGGCCGACTTGATTTCCTGATCTGTAGCATTGCGAGAAACGCCGAGCACCTCATAGGGATCTCGCCGAAGCTGCTTCGGTTGGCCAATCTTCTCCGACTTCGATTTGTGCCCTGGCATTCTCTTCCACCAGATCAACTCTCACTATGTTTCTCCCTTCAAATACTGAAACCCTAAAATTCCAACTCCTCAAACTTGAAACATAATCCGGTGCATGAAACTACCGAGTCAAATTCAACGAACAAGTTCCCAAAAAATTTCTCGATGAAGAAAAATTCAGAGAGTAAATGTCGATAGAGGAAAGGTATACCCAGAAGAAGACAGGAACAACAAATCCAAGTTGGATAGGGAAAGGAAAGAGAGAGGGGGGGAGAAATTACGTAAGAGTTGGTTTTAATTAATTTTGAAAAGAAAAAAATTCAAAATTTTAAAATTCAGCTGGACCGTGTCTTCGAAGCGCGAGGTTGCGTAGTACGCACATGGCACCATGTACTGTGTAGGCAAGAAAGGCACGTGCGGTGAAAATTTGATGAATCTCGTGAGATGCATTGAGTTGGGGTGCGCACTTCGCCGCTCGTTCCAGTGGTTGACAGAAGTTTGCTATTAGCCAATACTTTGACATTTTTTTTTTATCTCTAGCTCAGTTTTATTAGCCGGGGCCAATCTACATCCGAACCGGGTACTGCAGAGGTTCATTGCTGGGGGCGACCCTTCCAATTCAATTTTTTCTATACTCGTACATTTTTACGGACTGACGAAATTTAAACATTATAACAAAATAAAAATTATTCTCTTTTTATTTTTTTTCTTTCCCTCGAATTAGGTGAGTATTGATTGAGTTGTAAATTTATAATTCTTCCTAATATTATATTGATGTAGAAAGTGATTTCTACCCAATGTTATATTGATGTAGATAGAAAGATAAGAAAAATCCATATGTTAGGGGTATTTGAAAATAATTAAGACATATAAGGTTGGTTTACGAGCTTTATGCTGAAGAACAGTATTTAGCTTCTCGCTCAAGTTCGAGGGTTGAGTTTCTTGTTCAAGGTCTAGCTTCTTGCATGAGGTCGATATATGAGCATTTCCCTCAAAAGTATGATATGAACTTCTCACTCAAGATTTGGGTAGAGCTTAAAACTAAAGGCCAAGGTACGTAGAACTTCTCACTGAAGATCATGATCGATCAAAAGTTAAGGATAGGGGTCGATCTTCTTGCTCAATGTTGATTTACGGCCTTCTCAGTCAAGTTCGGATTGAGCCCCACTCTCAAGGTTGGTATGCGAGCTTCTCGCTCAATGTTGATCGAGCTTCTCACTCACATTCTCCCCCCAACGTGTGACCTGAATTCTGAATCGAGGTGCTGGCGGAGACCGCCGCCAACCCATCGGCGCCCGCCGCCCTTGACAGCCACGGGTTCCCTTACTGCGCCACGTGTTTTGTTTCTATTGGTCCTATCTTTTCCAGCTTTATTCCTAGATATTGTATTTTTGGATATACTTTTAGAGACCTAGTTTGTTATATTAGGGTTATGATAGTTGCACCTCTCATCTATCTATCTATCTATCTTTATCATTATTCAGACTTTTGAGTTTTTAGCTTTTCATGGAGAACTAAGCCATTTTGCTTAGTCAGACAGTTTGAAGCATCGTTTGACTTTCAGTTCTGAGATTTCTATTCTTTATCTATTGCATGGAATTATTTTACTCTCTTGATTGAAATGTTTATGTGATTGGTTTCAACAATTTCTAGGGTTGTTATTAAATCTCTATTGCTAGATCTAGAGAAATTACTGGTTGAGTTTCTCTATTTCATAGTAGCAAACTGCATTGTACTAGTATTTGGTTGTGCTAGTCTATTGCAGAAGAGAGTTGAATTACATTCTAGGATAAAAGCTGGTTGTTTTATGCTAGAATTGTATCCTGGCCTATATTCATATTCTTAATGCTGCTTTTGAATTGAATATTGATGGTTTCATGGTTATTCAATTAGTTAGGATTGATAGTATGTGCATGCGATATTGAGTGAAATCTATGATCAACTTTTCATACGAATGTGGATCTCTGTTTGACTAAGTGTTTTCCCAATTTGATAAAAACCTCAACTTTATTTCTTTGCTAGTTTTTGCATGCTAGATAATTAGCTTAATTCAATAACCCCTTTTATTTTAATTAACATAAAATTCACACAAAACAAACAATATACCTCCCTGCGGATTCGACCCTTACTTCCCTAAGACTACAGTCTTTAGGTTTGTTAGGACTATTTCGCATAGTCGTGATTTGCACGACCATTTCACCGTTATCACTTCATCGCTTTCTTCATAGTCATGGTCTTTTGTAAATTTTCCTTTCTATCCTTGTTCACTTGGGGGCGCAAGACATAACGCTTAATGACCAGTGTGTCCTTAGAAGCTCTTTCCTCTTTGAGACGAATCTGCCTTTTTTCACTTGTCGCTCAAGTTTGTTCCATTAAGATTGTTTTGTCCTTCCCATATGCCACGCATGCAGGAACTACTTCTTGAGAGTTTTTGCATTGTTTCCCCTGTAGTTCCTGTACAACACTAGGACAAAAGATTAATCTCTAATGGAATTTATTATCATCAAAACTTTAATGGAGAAGGTTATTGTTCCAATGTTAGGAAGTAATATCGATCCAACATTTAACAAACATTTTAGGCTTTAGGGTGTTAGACCCAAAAAATCCAAGTACAAATTCATGACCGTTATCGTCACAAAGACCGAAGACTTCCATCGTCACAAAGGTCGTCATCTCCAGAAAGACCATCATCGTTAGAGAGACCATTGTCGTCAGAAAGACCGAAGACTTCTGTCGTCATAAAGACTGAAGACTTCTATCGTCATAAAGACCGAAGACTTCTGTCGTCATAAAGACCGAAGACCATTAACGTCAATCGTCATCTGACTATCCCGCAGCGCCAGCGAGATCCCGAGATCTTCGGGTCAGTTACAACCGCCTTTGACCATATCTACCACAACATCCACTACCTATTTTTTAGGAGAACGTGTATCTTTGATTTTGTAACTACTTATATGTAACTCTCCCTACTATATAAAGGGATATAAGGGCATAGCTACGCGAGATTCAGATAGAGATCCAGATCTAGAGATACATACATTAGAACACAACAATTACCCTCTCTTGTAATCAGAGTGCTCTCATCACTTACATTGCTCTCGGAGACCTCTGTCGTCGGAGCCAGACTGCTAGCATCTGACCGTTGTCTTCCCAACAGTTTTTGCATGATTAAGGGTCCTAAGCCCCGGATCTAAGCTTGTAATCGCTTGTTTATGATTAATAAAAGGAGATAAGCATTTCTTCTTCACTTGTATTGATTTTGCATCTAGTTTGATTGCTTATTTATTGCTTTTGTTAATCGTTTTCATCCTCGTCTTCCCATTAACCCGATCCGATTGTATCCCTTCGGCTATCAAACCCCATCTAGGACATTGAAGTGATTAAGTGGTCATTTTTTGTCCAAAACATAGGGCATTCTAATGTATGTTACTTGGATTATGGGTGTATCAACTTAATCTACTCACACCATAAGTAATATCAAGACAAGTGTTGGATTGACGTGCGTTAGTAAGAGCTTGGGAACTAGTGGTTAGGTTGTTCCCAAGGCAGCAGAAGTAAAACAATCGCAAGTAAAACAGAATGTAAACGACGCAGTTCCTTTATAGAGGAACCCCACAACAACCAACTAGTTGTGTGGGTAAACCTCTACCTCCGCTTGGAGGATTTTGAATGATCTACTTGTTTTATTGATTGTTCCCTAGTTACAACAGGCAAGATTTACACTTCTCTGTTCCTAGCAGTTCTTCCTAACTCTAGCAACACTAGCAAGTCTTCTCAACCTAGTTCCTAAGCGAACAACTCAACTAAACACAAGACAGATCGAACCTACACCTTGAGCTCACTGTCGCAGTTTCCTTACTCCTAGGAACTTGGGTTCACCGTCGCCGAGATCGAACACTCGTCGTCGGGGACTTCTCTTCACTTGTCTCTCTTTCTTGTTTGTATGAGGATGTGAATTCTGGGAGAAGTGCTTATTCCAAGCACTATTCATTTGGCTTTATACTCATTTGAACTTGGGCTGCAATCTTCATATTCATGTTGTCTAAAATGCCCTTTGTCTTGCATGCCAAGTTTGCAATCTTCATATGTGACTTGATTTGAACATGGTCAACTCTAAATGTTAATCGGACCGTTGGATCGCTCGCCTCAGTCTGAGGATCAGACTGAGCCTTGGTTTTGTCTGAGACAGGATCCTGTGTTTCACGCTGAACGGTCTTGTCTTCACATGTGAGTTCCCATTCGATGGGAACTATTCTCTCCAGAGTTCCTTTGATAGGAACTTGTTGTCGTGTATGCTTGTGTTCCTTTTGCATTCCCTTCTTGGAGAGTCCTAGTGTTCCCTTGAAATACTTGGATGTAAAATGTTAGTTCCCATATGGTGTTTGTCATTATCAAAACTAGAGACATGCATCATTGTTCGGATCTTTGGAACCAGAGTTTCCAACACTGTCCCAACAATTTCCCCCTTTTTGATGATGACAAACCCATTACAAAATAAGCAAGTATTTCAATGTGTGAAAAAGCATGACATGCATCTGAGTTCCTAATTATGATCCTTGGGAGCCACTTCTATGAAACATTAAGTTCTTTCTTAGCATTTTATGCATTTGTTCCCCCTTAGCCAAAGCATATTCTGTGACAACTCTTAACACGACTCATCTCACACATTTTGTCCTTCCTCCTTTTGGCATCATCGAAAATAGAAAGCATAGTAAGAAAGAGAGGAACACGCAATCATACTAAAGGCCAAATCATTACTTAAGCAAAAGATGTACAAAGTGGGAACTCGTTACATGTTGTGGGAAATGATAAATCTAAGGGAATAGAAGGGAAAGATCATGGGGCCTTGGGAATCAAGTGATCACAAAGCTGAGTCATGATCGACAAGATGTTCTCGAGAGTTTCCGCCATGTGCAGAAGCACCTGAGTGTTCCCAACACTTGAGCCTTCACTAGAGGGCAGAGTCCCTTGATCCTCGGATTGCTCAGAATGACGCATCTTCTGGACCACGGAAAGGTCTAGTTCCCTTCCGATGGTCACTTCTTCCTTGGTGTCGTCATAGAGACCTTCCTTGACCATAAGCTTTTTGATCAGGCCAAGATACGGTAGGGAATGGGAGGCGGAGGCCATGCATTTGTCCATATGCCCAAGTATGATGCAGGGAAGATTGATTGGCATCCTGTGGAGGAAGTGGTAGAGAAGAATGGCGTCGTGGATGTTGAGTTGATGACGCTTCTCTTGCCGAGGGATCACAATGGTAATAATAAACTAGTGAGCCAGTTTTCCAAGGAGAGAGAGGTTGTGAGTAGGGGTCCCTGTTTCCGGAACACGGCCTTCATAGACGTCGTTGTAGATGACATCCTTGTTAAACTCGCCCCAGTTCTTGAGGGGAACGGAGTCCAGGCCCTTGAGAGGGACATTCAGCTGGCGACGAATGGTGGAAGCGGTGAAGATGTAGTCATCCCTGTTAAGGGAAAGAGTGCCCTGATTAGCTTCGACTTTGATGTCGAAAGTTGTTGTAGAAAAGGCGCACTTGCTCAGGGTCGACTTGGACAGCAGAGTCGCACACCTGTTCTCATCCCTAGGCCTTGATGAGTTCCCAGAGTTCCCCAAGCCCTTGTTCCGTGAGGTGGGACTCGGAGAGGACCAGCGACATGATAAGTTTTCGATCCGCTGTGATGGGAACCCTCTTTGAAGAGGTGCCCTTTCCCTTCTTGTTCTTGGAATCCTTGGCAGCCGCCTTTCTCTTCTTTGGAGGAGTAGGAGAAGACTTCAGCAGAAGGAGAGGCTTCGTTTCCTTAGGAGAACCCTCCGACACCACCACTTGGCGTCCGTCGTGTTCTTCAGCCAATGCTTGGGCGTGCTCCCTGGCGAGCCCCTCATCGCCGAGAACCTCGGTGGCGGCGGCATCTCCATCCGATTTCCCTTCTTCGTCGGAGGTGAGGCTTATATCATCATCGTCATCTTCTCCTTGATTACACCGACTTGGGCCAGCACCATCAGCCCGTGTTGGAGCCCCATCCTTGTAGGCGTTTTCCTCCTCTATAGTCAATTCCTCGTCATAGGCGCCGATTTCTGTTGGGCGCTTGGAGGAGGGGGGCTGGTTGATGACGTCTGTAATCTCAGCCTCAATAGCGATGAGACGAGCTTCTTCTGAGTCCGTTCCCATGATGATGGGATCACCGGCCATTTGCTTTCGACGAGCAACCTCGGCTATGGTCAAGGAATCCT
Source organism: Fallopia convolvulus (assembly GCA_964016875.1). Classification (NCBI taxonomy): domain Eukaryota; kingdom Viridiplantae; phylum Streptophyta; class Magnoliopsida; order Caryophyllales; family Polygonaceae; genus Fallopia; species Fallopia convolvulus. The sequence continues at coordinate 21,744,161 of OZ024735.1, forward strand.
CGGTGGAGTCGAGGTTGATCTGCTTTTTGGCCACAGAGGGAGAGGAGGAGATCTCTGTAGTGGTGGGAGGAGAAGATTTATGAGGTGAGAGAGAGGGGAATTGAGGAAGAGGAGGAGTGGGGGATTTCGATTTAGGGGAGGTGGGTGGTGTGGGGTTGGTGGTTAGAGAGGATGGGGTTGGGTTGATGGGATTGGGGTTCCCATCAACGGTAAGAAGAGATGAGGGAGGAGTGGGATCTCTAGGACTAGAGGTCCCAGCGACGGGATTAGGGTTAGAAGGAGATGTTGGTGGAGGAAGATTCTGGGATTGAGTGTTCCCGAAATCAGAAGGAGGGGGAAGAGAAGAGGGTCGAGAAGGGGGTTGTGGTGGTAGTGGGGCGGAGGGAGCGTAGGAAGAAGGACGAGAGAGATTGAGAATTTCGTCCATGGTAAGAATGGATTTCTTCTTCTTCTTCTTGGGAAGATCGGAAGAAGAGGATTTTTGGTCTTTTCGCTTTTTGGATTTTTGTTTGGATTTAGGGAAACCGGGGCCGAAACTATCGACGATAGTGGTCCCGGTGGAGGAGGGTGGTTGTGGGGAAGAGATGGTGAGAGGGATGCGAGGAGGTTGGGAGGTGGTGGATGGAAGCGCAAGGGGTTGCGCTGCCGGAAGAGCGGAGGAGGGTCCTAGGATCTCGAATTCGAGAAGCGAGGATCCAGTTTTTTGTTTGTGGAGGTGGGGGCGAACGTAGTCATGGAGGCCTTTGTAGAGTTTTTCTCTAGTGGCCGGATCTGGTTCGTTATCGGCTTCTCTAAGCATGAAAGCAAAGAGGGATTTTGGATTGTTGTTGATCCACTCACGAATGTGGTGGTCTGGGTGAGTGGGTGCCATGAAAATTTAGGGAAGAGAAAGGTTTGGAGTTTTTCTGGATTAGGAAAGGGAAGAGATTTCAGAGATTTCGAGTTGAAGAGAGCGAAGGTTAAAGAAGGTCCCAAAAATGGCAAAGTTTGGTCTTTTTAGTGGGAAGAAGATAGGGGTAAAAGGGTAAAGGTCTTTTTCAACTTCAACCGTCGGCCAATGAGAGCGGAGAGCCGTTTAAACTTCTTTAGCACGCTTGGGACACGTGTCATTAATTCCATGGGAAGTCACATCGAGCGTTTCCAATACTTGGCCCTCGACGCTTCGAATTCTAACACATTTTCCCATTTCCCGAGTGGCATTTCAACTTCTCGAAAACCAGTGTTCCGTAGCTAGTGCACGCGAGTTCCCATGATCTTTGAAAGGTCAGGTTTGAGTAGAGTGGACAAGGGAACTCTTACTCAAAATCATTTGTGAGGCTAGGGAACTCAAAAGGGAACCAAACAATTACAACTCGATAATGGGACAAGGGATTTGGCTCATAAGAAGCGTTTGTCTGGTTCACGGCTTAGGGTTGGTTTTATAATCAACCGTCATAGTGTCTTGTAATGAGGGTTAAGGGAACTCTGGTTGATCATTTTGGGCCAAAAGAAATGAAGTTCCGACTTTGTACATCAAAAGCTCTAGACTAGTAATATGGCAAAATGAAAGCAATTATTCATAGTGTTCCCTATCATGCATTTCAAGATAAGCTAGCCAAGCATTGAGGGAATAACAAACGGGGACTTGTTCAGTTTAGGGATGTCTGTCTAAAGCTTTAGTGAGAATGTTCGCAAATTGCGGACATTCTCACTAAAGCTTTAGACAGAATTGGCGGACATTCTCCAGGCTCAACGAAGATGCTAGTGAAGTATGGGATAGAACACTCCAGGCCCATCGACAAGGCTCACCAAACTCAAGGCTCAACGAAGAGGCGGCAACCACATATTCCGCTTTATTTGTGGAGAGTGCCACGGAGTTTTTCTTCTTTGACCGATGATACTAGGCATGACCCTAGGAACTGGGCCATTCCAGAGGTGCTCTTTCGATCAACCAAGTGCCCAGCGAAATCTGCATCTGAGTATGCAACGAGCTCGAGGGAACTGTTCCTTGGATACCAAAGACACAAGTTGTCATTCCCTTTGAGATACCTGAAAATTCTCTTCACCTCTTTCAGGTGTGATTCCTTAGGGTTAGCTTGAAAACGCGCACATAGGCACACGGAGAACATGATATCGGGTCTGCTAGCAGTCAAGTAAAGAAGGGACCCAACCATACCTCAAAAGTTCCTTTGATTCACACTTATACCTGTCTCATCTTCGTTGAGCCTTGAGTTTGGTGAGATGGGGGTGTCGATGGGCCTGGAGTGTTCCATCTCATACTTCACTAGCATCTCTCTAATGTATTTTTGGTGATGGATCCTTGTTCCCTCCTTGGTTTGAGATATTTGAAGTCCCAAGAAGAACATGAGTTCCCCTATGAGGCTCATCTCAAACTCGCTACTCATCAAATTCTTAAAATTTTCAACAAGAAGCTCATTAGTAGCACCAAACACAATATCATCAACATATACTTGGACAATCGAAATATCTTTTGATTCTTTCTTAATAAAAAGAGTTTTGTTTATGGAGCCACGAAGGTATCCATGAGACAAGAGAAATTGGGCAAACCTGTCGTACCACATTCTGGGAGCTTGCTTGAGACCATACATGGCCCTTTCCAGGAAGTAGACATGGTATGAGAAATGCTCATCTTCAAAACCAGGTGGTTGTGCCACATAGACTTCTTCCTTGAGATGCCCGTTTAGGATCTTGACGTCCATTTGATACAACTTAAAGCCTTTGTGGGCAGCGTAGGCAATAAGGAGTCGAATGGCTTCAATCCTTGCAACTGGTGCAAAGGTCTCGTCACAGTCGATTACCTCTTCTTGCTTATACCCTTGGGCAACCAGACGAGCCTTGTTCCTAACCACTGCCCCAGTTTCATCAAGCTTGTTTCTGAAGACCCATCGAGTTCTTATGATGTTCTTGTTCTTGGGCCTAGGAACCAATTTCCACACTCTGTTTCTCTCGAATTGGTGGAGTTCCTCTTGCATGGCTTGAATCCAATCTGGATCCTTTAGAGCTTCCTTGATGCTCTTGGGTTCCACCAGTGAGACGAAGGCATTGAAGGCACATAAGTTGTTGAGAGAGGAACGAGTTTGCACACCTTTGTCGTAGGGAGTGATGATGTTGTCGATGGGATGATCCTTCCTTTGGTGGTAGTTCCTCGTTTGAATGTTTGTGACATCAAGCTATGCCCTCGTTTCTTCTTCGTATTCAAATTGAGTTTCCTCTTCATGGGAACAGTTGTTCTCAACTTCTTCACTGAGTGTTTCTTCAGGATATTCTTCATTGTTCCCTCGTTGTTCCCCCTGGACACTAGACTTTGGTATTATTTCATCTCAGGGAACTACAAATTTGGATTGAGAGGCATCTTGAGGTTCTTCTGTTGTAGAGAGAACTTCGAAAGAGTCTTGATCAGTCTGATGTTGGGCTCCTTCGTCATTATCTGGTGGTGGGATAGTGTTCTCACTTGGATAGTCTTCATCTCGCTTTCTTGGCTCATCACCGTCATCGTCTTCTTCTTGTCTGACCAATTTGAATAGAGTTCCCTTTCCTTGGGGCTCTGTTCCCATCTTTACAGATTGTTCATTGAAGACGACATGAACGCTTTCCTCGAACTTCTTTGTCCTCTTGTTGTAAACTCTGTAAGCCTTGCTTTGAGAGGAGTATCCTAGGAAGATCCCTTCGTCACTCCTTGGATCAAACTTCCCAAGGTTGTCTTTTCCATTGTTGTGGACGAAGCATTTGCAGCCAAAGGTCCTGAGATGAGAAATGTTGGGCTTTCTTCCCTTGATCAACTCATATGAGGTCTTCTTGATCATGGGACGGATCATGGATCGGTTTAGAATGTATGTAGCTGTGGAGATTGCCTCGGCCCAGAAGCTTTCAGGAACTCCACTCTCAAGCATCATGGTGCGAGCCATGTCTTCCAGAGTTCTGTTTTTTCTTTCCACAACTCCATTTTGTTGGGGTGTGCGTGGGGCCGATAAGTTGTGAGAAACACCATTGTTATCACAGAACTTTATGAACTCTGAGTTCTTGAACTCAGTTCCATGATCAGATCTGAGAGACTTGAGCTTCAATCCCATGCTAACTTCCATTCTCTTGATGAAGGGCTCAAATTCCTTGAATGCATATGATTTGGATCTCAAGAAAATGACCCATGTAAATCTTGAAAAATCATCAATAAACACATACATGTACCTTTTACCACCGTGGTTGGCCATTTGCATGGGACCACATAGATCCATGTGAATCAGTTCCAAGGGCCTTGTTGTGCTTACCGCCTTCTTTGGCTTAAAGGAACTCCTGGTTTGCTTGCCGCGAACACATGCTTCGCAAAGCTTGGCTCCCTCAATGTTAATTCATGGAAGACCAATGACCAAGTCTTGTAGATACAGCTTCAGAATTTGATTTATGCCTGCATGGCCTAGCCTCTTGTGCCAGAGTTTCGTGTCATCATGGGAGCTTGCAAGGCACAACTTTCTTGGTGGTTCAAAATTTGTGTCCACCACATACACGTCGTTGGACCTTCTTCCCTTTAGAATGATTTTGTTGGTTTTCTTGTTGATGACCAAGCATTCTTCTGAGTCGAAGGTGACAACATTGTTCCCTTGATCACATATATGAGATACACTCAAGAGATTGTATCCCAGATCCTTCACCAAATTGACATTGCTAATTTTGATTGACTTGTTGAGTAGTACTTCGCCTGTTCCTATAATTTCTCCTTTATTTTTGTAACCAAAGGAAACGTGACCTCCTTCGGCTTATGTGTGGAGTGAGGTGAGATTGTCTTTGTTCCCAGTCATGTGATTCGAACAGCCACTATCAATGACCCAAGTGCTGTTCCCCCTTACTGCCACCTACAAGGAGAGTTAGTTTTTGGTGACTCAGGCAAGATGACTCTTGCCTGGTCCCTTACAAGGAAAGACGGTTTCAAACTTAACATAATCAACAATATTGATATCACGAGAGTTTCTAGAGTGATAGGTGAAGTTCCTATGTTGGTTCCCATGAGTGGGACCTCTAGTAGGTTTATTAGTCTTTGGTTTTTCCTGTTCCAATACTCGTGATTCCTTTGAGCTGGAGCTTTTCTTTTGGGATAGCTTTCCTTGTAGTGCCCATGCGCACCACAATTTCAGCAGGTTTTGTAGTACTCACCTAGGTAGTACTTGGGATGGGGTCTTTGTATCCTGTTCCTATCCATGGTTTCTTTGTTATAAACTCGTGACCCGTTTCCCTTGGCTATTTGGACATAGAGTTTGTGCCCAGTGTTCTCAGTGTAGTAGTCCTTTTCTCCACTTACCCCACTTTCCAGGACACGTATTTTTTCTTCTAGATGGGCATTCTTTTTTTTTTTCCTGATAGCTTGCATATAGGTAGTGTTTAGGATGCATGTTTCCGTTTCTTTTGCGTTGTTTTTAGTTAGCTTTAGTTTAGTTTCTGTAGTTATTAGAATGTCTAGGAGTTTTTGGTTTTTGCACTTGTTCTATGTTGTTTTACAGGTCTTAAAGTGAACAAGTCTGAAAGGAATGGAAACGGGGGAAGAGCGCTTGAATTCGGGCCATCCATTGGAGTTGTTGGTTCGACACCTCTGTCTTGTAAGGGTTCGTTCGGGAGCTATAGTGATCTGATAAAGTTGAGTTTGGCATCATTGGAAAGATAATTCAAAGATCTACAACTCATGTTTTTACTCCGAGTCCAAATTCCAACTCGAAGGGAGTCAAAACAACCCCCGAAGTGTCACCTAAGTTCTGAACCGAGGTGCTGGAGGCGACCGCCGCCAACCCAGCGGCGCCCGCCGCCTCTGATGATCAGCGAAATATCTTACGCGCCACATGTTATGTTGTGATTGGTGTTATGTTGTGATTGGCTCCTTTTCTATCAGTATTAATCCGAGATATTATATTTTTGGGATATAGTTTTAGACCTAGTTTGATATATTAGGTTTTGAGAGTTGCACCTCTCATTCATCAATCTATCTATTATTTTTCTTTCAGAGTTTTAGCCTTTCATGTAGAACTAAGTCCTTTTGCTTAGTCAGACAATTGAAGCATCGTTTTGAATAAAGTTGTGAGATTTCTAATTCCTTATCTATTGCTTAGATTTAATCTTCTCTCTTGCTTGAATGTTTATGATTTGTTTCAACAGTTTCTAGCCTGATCAACTAGGGTTTGTTGTTAATCTATTGCTAGATCTAGAGTGTTACTGGTTGAGCATCTCTTGATTAAAGTAGCAACTGCATCGTACTAGTATCTGGTTGTGCTAGTCTTATGCAGAAGAGATTTGATTTACATTCTAGGGTAAAAACTGGTTGTTTTATGCTAGAATTGTATCCTATTATATTCCTATCCATACTACTGCTATTAAACTGAATCATTGATGGTTTCATGATTGTTTAATTAGTTAGAACTAATAGTATCTGGTTGTGCTGTTAGTTAGAATTGAAAAGGAATTGGAAAATCCATTGCATGTGATATTGAGGTGAAATCAATGATCAACTTGTCATACGATTGTGGATATTTATTTTCCTAAGCTATCTTCCTAATTATTGTTTTTCATAATCTTTTATTGTTTTGTTAGTTTTGCATTCTTAGATTTAGTTCTAAATACAAAAAAAACCCTCGTTACTTGTTTGACACAAAATTCATTACAAAAGATAAAATCTCTCTCTGTGGATTCGACCCAGACTTCCTAAAGACTACGGTTCTTAGTTAGTTTGGATTCTTTTGCATAGCCATGATTTGCATGACGAAACCACCACTATCATTTTCACATTGGAGTTCTAGGGCCCTACACTCATTTATCTCCTGTTCATTTAGAGGAGACTTCCCATTCTTTGGGTACTCAGACTTGTACTCAATCCCATGTTTGGTTGGGACAAATTTGGTTTGGGAACTCGAGGCTTCAAGACTCACATTTCCCTTGTTCAGCTTTTGTAGGAACTCATTTTTGTCACTCTCTAGGGTCTTAATCTCATCCTCAAGGGCCACTATGTGGGATAGGTAAGACTGAAGCTTATCAATCAGTTTCACACAATTGGAACAGGATTCAAGACCAACTAACTCAACATTTGTGTATTCCGATTTATCTAGCTTCTTTTTCAATTTTATGTTATCCTTAACAAGACTAGAGAGCAATTTTAACAATTCAGGTTTTTCATAGACAGACAATGACTCAAGAATGGTTTCAGTGGTTACCTCACTGGGTTGTTCCCCAGTGGTATCCCCTATGGCCATTTCACACATGTTTGGGTGTGCCCAAGATTCGGGATCTTCATCCTTGTCGTCGCTCCAGGTGGCGATGTAGGCCTTCTTCCCTTGTTTCCTGTCGTCAATTCCATGTGGGCAGTTCTTGGCGAAGTGCCCCTTCTTGTAACACTTGTAACAGGTGACGTCAGTGAGGTCCTTCTCCGTGGGCCTGTTTTGGGAACTCTGACCCCTTGGCAAGTTCCCATGACCCTTTTTGAATTTTCCTTTGTTGTAGAAGGATCGAAGGGCCTTGGTGACAATGACGAGTTCCTCATCTTCTTCTTCTTCAGAGTCCTCTTGTTGCTCTTGAACGAATTTGAGCATCTTTTCCAATTTTAGGGCAATCCCTTTGTGTGCCCTTTCCTGTTCCTTGTCATCTTGCTTTCTCTTCTCGTATCCCACCAGCTTCCCAAAGACTTGGTGAAGCATGAGATTCCTGTTTTCGGGATTTTCTTTGAACATGGTCCTCTCGTTGGCCCATTAACCAGTTAGGTCGTTGAAGAGTTGTTGGACTTTCATCTTGTCGTTGACTTCTTCCTTGGTGATACCAAGTCCAGTAAACTTGGTAAAAAGGGCCTTGAAGAGAGATTGGTAGCTATCGATAGATTCTCCCATCTCCATTTGGAAGTTGAAGAACTCCCTTCTAACATTCATTTGGAGATCCTCTCGGAGGTCCGAGTTGCCGATGTGCATTTGTTGGATGGCTTCCCACATTTCCTTAGCCGTTTCCAAATTCACCACTCTGTCACAGTCCTGTTCCGACATGGCGCTCTTGAGGTACTGTTTGGCCTTGAAGTTTGCCTCCATGCACTTCCATTCGTTTTGTCCCCACTTGGTGAAGTCATTGCGAATGGTTAGGTCCACCTCGAAGTTTCCTACTTCGATAGCACACCAAGCTTGAAAGTCGTGGTTGCGCATCCAGTCCTTCATGTTGCACTGCCAGTTTTCGAACCTTCTGGTGATAAGCCTTGGAGGCTTGTTGTTCCCATGTCCTACTTGAGTGAGTTCCTGAGACATCTTGTAATCTGCGATGCTAACACAAAGATCTAGAGCTAGCATGCTCTGATACCAAATGTTGGATCGACGTGCGTTAGTAAGACTTTGGGAGCTAGGGGTTAGGCTGTTCCCAAGGCAGCGGAAGTAAAACAACCGCAAGCAAAACAGAATGTAAAAGACACAGTTCCTTTATAGAGGAACCCCACAACAACCAACTAGTTGTGTGGGTAAACCTCTACCTCCGCTTGGAGGATTTTGAACGATCTACTTGTTGTATTGATTGTTCCCTAGTTACAACAGGCAAGACTTACACTTCTCTGTTCCTAGCAGTTCTTCCTAACTTTAGCAACACTAGCAAGTCCTCTCAACCTAGTTCCTAAGATAACAACTCAACTAAACACAAGGCAGATCGACCCTTACACTTGAGCTCACTGTCGCAGTTCCCTTACTACTGGGAACTTGGATTCGCCGTCGCTAAGATCGAACACTCGTCGTCGGGGACTTCTCTTCACTTGTCTCTCTTTTTTGTTTGTATGAGGATGTGAATTCTAGGAGAAGTGTTTATTCCAAGCACTATTCATTTGGCTTTATACTCATTTGAACTTGGGTTGTAATCTTCATATTTATGTTGTCTAAAATGCCCTTTGTCTTGCATGCCAAGTTTGCAATCTTCACATATGACTGATTTGAACATGGTCAACTCTAAATGTTAATCGGACCATTGGATCGCTTGCCTCAGTTTGTTCCTCAGACTGAGCCTTTATTTTGTCTGAGACAAGATCCCGTGTTTCACGCTAAACGGTCTTGTCTTCACATGTGAGTTCCCATTCGATGAGAACTGTTCTCTCCAGAGTTCCTTTGTAAGGAACTTGTTGTCGTGTATGCTTGTGTTCCTTTTGCATTCCCTTCTTGGAGAGTCCTGGTGTTCCCTTGAAATACTTGGATGTAAAACGTTAGTTTCATATGGTGTTGTCATTATCAAAACTGGAGGCATGCATCATTGTTCGGATGTTTGGAACCAGAGTTCCCAACACCGTCCCAACAACAAGTATAATTCATTAAGAACATTAAACTACCAGTTATCTTAGCATATTCAAATTGAGAAGCATTATTCCCTTTATTTTGCTTCAAATGTATGCTAGGATCATAAGGTGTTCTCACATGCATGATATCAAATGAATCAAATTTCTTTAATATTTTTCTACATAGTGAGATTGACATAGAGTGAAGCCATCTTTAGTTTTGGAAACTTTCATACCCAATATTACATCTTCACCTAAGTCCTTCATCTCAAACTTTGATGATAAGAAATCTTTAGTTTGATTTATGACATCTAAATATGTACTCGTAAAAAGTATGTCATCAATATACAAGCATATAATCACACGTTTAGCATGAACCATCTTAGTGTACACGGATGCATCAAAACCATTCACAACCAATCCAAAACTCAAAATAATCTTGTGAAATTTCTCATACCATTGTTTTGGATCTTATTTTAAGTTGTATAAAGATTTCTTCAACTGGAACACCTTTTATTCTTGTCCAGGAATCACAAATCCAAGAGGTTGTTGTATATAGATTTCCTCATCCAGATCACCATTTAAAAAGCTTTCTTAACCTCCATTTTATGTACAATAACATTATAAGTTGATACTAATACAATTAAAATGCAAATAGTGACAATCTTTGTCACAAGTGAGTTAGTGTCAAGGTAATCCTATAATTTGTGTAAATCCTTTGATTACTAATCTTGACTTATTTCTTTCGATAGTACAATTTTTTTTCAATTTCTTTTTGAAAATCCTTGCAACAATTGGCTTTACTACCTCTAGGAAAATCCACGATTTCCCATGTTTGATTCGACATGATTGATTCTAATGCGCTTTTAATAGCATCTTTCCATAAACTAGCTCTATCGAGCTCAACCTCTTCATAAGATATAGAATCATCTTCAATCATATGAATGCAAACAAAAGATTCATCTAACATATCAGTGTTTTTGATCTCTATCAAGAACAAAGACATAAAATTTGGTCTGAAGCTAAGATCTTTGACTACAAGCACTCAAGGCAAGGTTGATGCATGCTTTTCTTCTCAATTCTCGAGCATTTTCCACCTACAACCAGCTACCGAGCCTCTCAAGGACGAAATGAAGAAAATTTGAGAGCAAATGAAGGCTCTTCAAGCCTAGAACCAAGAAATTCAAAGCCAAATTAAAACAAGGATTTGAAAGGCATGCTTGAGAAGGTGATGGAACTCATTGCTTGCAATTAGCTATCTCTCTCTCTCCCCATGGTGATTTAAGGTTTCTTTACTGTTGGTGGTGGTCATTTGGGAACACTTTTTGGCTGTTGGTGATGCCATTTTAGATTGTTGGAATTGATGTAAGGTTTGGATTGTTGGTTGTTGGTTTTTTTTTCAGAACAATTTGGTACTACTAAACGGGTTTGATCAAACTGCCGATTTAGATGCTAGGTGCAGGTTTTTTTGAACAATTGTGCATTTGCTCATTTTCCACATATGGTTTGTGCATCTGATACGGACCCGGTGTGGATTCGTATCGGAACTCTTGTTGGTCAAGGGAGTGAGACGCACTCGATGTGGGTTTGGCTCGATAAACGTGGTTGGTTGCCACGGGAAGAAGAACGACAGATAAATTTAGAGAAAAAGATAATTTATTGATTGATTTGATTCATTATTGATGGAGAAATCTCCAATATATAAAGATACGTACCATAATATCCTTGGGCTAAGGCATATCTTTCCCTAAAGGATAGAAAATAATTTGGAAATATCTTGCTTAACATAAAAGATAAGATCATATAAAATATAGGGTGCGTTCGGGTAAACTTTGCTGATAAGTTACTTATAAGTTTTTTGTGCTGATAAGTTACTTAAAGTGAATTGTGCTGATAAGTAAAAACTTATTTCTAATGTTGATAAGTAAAAACTTATTTCTGTTGTAAGCAAGTGGTGTTCGGTTGGAGGGTTTGCTGATTTATAAAAGGTAATTAAGGAAAGGACAAAATTACCCTTAAAAAATAATTTTTTAATAACTCAAATTCCAATCCTCCATTTTCCAGATTCATCTTCGTTGACAATGAAGAGAGGAGGGATGGGATTTATCAATTTCTCACACAACCCAAATTCACTTCGTTCACATCGATCTTTGTTTATCAATTTCTCAAAAACCCATTTTCTAGATTGAAAAATCGAAATTCTAGATTGAAAATTCCAAGTTGGCGCCCTTCGATGGACTCGAAATTCCAGATTGAAAACCCAAATTCATCTCCATTTTCAATCAACTCATCTATTCGACCACCCCTCGATGCCAGAATACCCCGCCTCCAAATGCCTCTTCGTCTCCATCTCCTGCTCTTACCTCTCCACAGAGACAAGCTTTTTTCGGCATGAAAATGTCCTCGGCCGGGCATGGAGCTTCCAGGCGTCAATGGAGATGGGCGCCCTTCGATGGTGAAAGATCGAAGAGAGAGAGAGAGAGAGAGTTATCGGTTGGGAAGATGGAGCTTCTAGCCTTCTATGGCCATGGATGGGAGCTTCCAAGCAGAGCATCAATGGTGCTTTAATGGAGAAGAAGAAAGAGAGAGATATCAGGATGAGAATAGGCGAGAGAGATGAGAATCTCATATTGGAATTGGGGGGTAATTAAAAAATTAATGTGTGGGGCCCACGTGCTTACACTTTTGTGGGATAAGCATGCTTAAACCGATAAGCATGGGGGGTGTTGATTTTTTTTTTTTTTTGCTTATAAGCATGTGCTCACATGTTGCTTAAAATATGGGAGAAATGTGTGTTCGGCAATGCTTATGTGCTTATTTCTGCATATAAGCATTTTTGTGCTTATAAGCACACAATATAAGTACAAACGAACGCACCCATAATCTAAATATAATCTAATTATAATAAAATCCCAGCGTATCAATTCTCCCCCGTTGAGAATCGACTTGTCCTCAAGTCAGAAATCAGGAGGAGACTCATGAAACGGATCTTGGAGCTTAATCCGTCAGGGTCCCATTGCACATGTATGAAAAGATAATACGGGTGGAGATTGGTGTATGGAAATGCGCAACTCTCTTCATTTGGCCAAATAACATAAATGCCCGGATCAAATACTAAACCCGTTTCATTATATACAAGAGCAGACCAAATCATATCCTTAGTAAAACAAAACCCTTCCACCTGACCAAATTCCAATTTAGAGAAAAAATTCGTATTTGTGTTGAAGCAAGCGTACCAATGATAGCCACGGTCATCATTTGTTTGATCGGAGATGGAAGAGTGCACTATTGCTGTGTGATTATTCAAAGCACAAAGAGCCACTTCCGTCTTCGAAACCGAGACCTTGCACTTCTCAGGCGGTTTCACAAACAATGCGTGGGCATTCGACAAGGGATGTGTCAACTCAGTAAAATGAAATTTATTGGGCATTTCATTATCAACTATGCAAACTGATGGCAAGCCAAAATTCTCATTGCGCATACTATCCCCTGCTTCAATTTCGTAATCCATAATCGTTGGTGGAGCCTCGTCCAAAGAAGACTCAGTCGCAGAAATCGCATATGTTGACGCAATCCCGTTGGAACCCTGTTGTTGGTCGCCAGTTGTATCACGATCTCAGTAATCGTTCACCTCTTGAATTAGAGTGTCAATCTCGCTTGATATGCTACTGATTCGATCATCAAAGAACAACTCAATTCGACAATATCCCGCATAGATGTATCGTCCGTTGAAGCGATTGAACGCCTCAAGGGTTGAAGCACGACTTTGAAATGGATACGTGAGTGGAATTCAGTTTCGTCATCTAGCGGTATTATATCTTCGATAGTTCCGACGCTTGAGAACATTTGCTCCAAGACGACACGAGGAACCCGATAGAATTGGGCATGGATCTTTACATACAGAATAGTTTGGAGGAGTTCCCGGAGATCCCGCAGAGCAGCAACTTCCGAAACCCTTTCCTCGTTATTCATGGCACGAAGAGGTCCAGAATGAAAGCACCAATTGATACGGACCCGGTGTGGATTCGTATCGGAACCCTTGTTGGTCAAGGGGGTGAGGCGCACCCGATGTGGGTTTGGCTCGATAAACGTGATTGGTTGCCACAGGAAGAAGAACGACAGATAAATTTAGAGAAAAAGATAATTTCTTGATTGATTTGATTCATTATTGATGGAGAAATCTCCAATATATAAGGAAACATACCATAATATCCTTGGACTAAGGCATATCTTTCCCTAAAGGATAGAAAATAATTTGGCAATATCTTGCCTAACATAAAAGATAAGATCATACCGGGCAACCAACCACGTTCTTCAACCCCGTGGCAACCAACCACGTTTATCCCGAGTCGGAATCCACACCGGATTAGGCTCAACCCCCTTGACCAACAAGGGTTCGATACGCGGTCCACACCGGGCTCGTATCAATTGGTGCTTTCATTGAGAGTGAGTCCACATCGGACCAATCTCGCCTCCTTCTACCATCACCATGTTCGTAGTTCCAAGCCATATCCGGGACCTTCCCCCACATATAGAGTTGAAGATCCGTAATCCTTATGTGGAATATCAGAGTCGTTGTCGTCAAAGAGATATGGAAGCTGAGGATCGTCGTCGTCGGATACATCAAAGTTTTTCGAGATTGGAACTACATTCCGCCGTCGCGAACAAGACTCAGCGAAACCCTACCCCCGCGGCCGTAATCACAACGGTCAACGACCCCGTGCCCGCGACAATAGATCCCGCGCCCGCGGCGACAGATCCCGCGCCCGCGGGGACCAATTACACGTCCGCGGCCATCACTCATGTCCTCGGTACCGATCGGACGGAGGTCGTTACCGACCCGGTCCCGTGTTTTGCACCTGCTGCCTACCCGCGCCTGCTGTTGCCGCATTCTCCAAAAGTTTTGGGTTTGGGAACTTCTTTTCCGGAGTCTGATTCACCAAAAGGAGACTGGATTCAGCTCGAAGTTCCGTTTAATAAGTCTCCTCCCGACTTTCCGACTTGAGGACAAGTCGATTGTCACTGGGGGAGTAATTGATACGCTAGATTATATTAGGTTAATTAGGATAATTAGAATATTATCTTTCCATATTTGATTTTATCTTTTTAGGAATAATATCTTTTTAGTGTCTCAGCTTATTAGCTATTAGGGTTAGAATTTTATTATATATACTGATGTATTAGTTTTATGGAGGAATCAATCAGAAATCAGAAAAGTTATTTTTATTATCTTCCTAAAATCTCTAAATTTATCGTTCTTCAACCCCGTGGCAACCAACCACGTTTATCTCGAGCCGGAATCCACACCGGATTAGGCTCAACCCCCTTGACCAACAAGGGTTCGATACGCGGTCCACACCGGGCTCGTATCAGCATCAAACAATTTTTGTATAATATGTGATGCATATGGTTTAGAAAAGGGTTATTAGTATATATTTAATATTGCAAATAAATAGGTAGATTATATATAATGATTTTTAATATTCTAAATACGTAATAATATAGCCAAACAATTTTGGCACTAAATGTTTTCGAGGCCAATTTTAAGACTAAAGGACCACAACTTTGGTCAATAACTGTATTCAACGAATTCGAAGCCAATTTTCATGCTAAAGGGCCACAACTTTGGCCATTAAATGTATTCTACCAATTTGAAGCCCATTTTCATGCTAAAATGCCACAACTTTAGCTCCTAATATATTCGAAGCAAACTTTGATACTAAATGGCCGCAAAATGTGGACGATGAACATGTATTTCTCTCGAATTTAGCTAGAAAATTACTTCAACGCTACAAACGTGATTCTCGTACCCAATCTTGTAGTTAAATACACACAACTCAAATATTTGTGGCTAGATTTGCAGGTAGAATTTAGTCGTGGACGTTTTAATTACAAAGTTGTAGTTCTGGGTACATTTATGGCTGTCTTTGTGGCTAACCTAATTTCTTGGCTAACTTTGTGAGCCTAGGGTCCTAGCTATGGACGCGTTTTCTAGTAGTGTCCATGGTTGAGTACGACTAGCTACACCGTACCATTTGTTTACTCGACGGATATTTGACAATGAATAGACAAGGTAAATGCATATGTTATGGTTGTAATGTCGGAAACCATTGTAAAATTTTATCATCTATAAGTTCTTTATCCAATTTTTCATATATCGATTTTTGTTTATTTTTCCTCCAAATGGAAGTATATATTTCCTTGAGTAGGGATATCCATCAGCTCGCAATCGTTTGTAAAGTTCAGTACTCTATTAAATCTATTGGCATGAGGTTGAGCTCCTCCTTCTTTATCACTCGATAATCAGTTCCCATTCAAATTCCCTATAACAATACAAGGTCAATGTAAGTTTTGTATAACTTCCATTAGGTGCTACCAAAAACATTCTTTATCCGTTTCAGGAGGGGGTGCATACAAGAACAATTGCAAAAATACTCCTATTCTTGAATTGCAAAACAAATATCTTTTTTTTTTTCCCGATATAGATAACTCAATATATAGCTTCATTATACATTACACAAATTCCACCTGACATACCATACATTGATGTCCAAATGAAGATATTGAAACCAGCCTTTCTCCAAAGTTGTTCTGGGGTGCTTTTCATTTTCGTCTCTATGATTGTCATCATTTAAATTCATTCGATCTTACAAAAGAGTCGATATCAAGCTCGAAGATTTTCAGCTGAGACCTTACAATTTCATATTCTAATCTTCATTAAAACCCAAGTTAAAAAGAAGTGTAAAGGGGCATACTATTTGCTAACAAGCAAACATGTTCATTTTATTTTTAAAGCTCATAAAATAAATTAGTGATCTCATAACCAAATTAATCTTAGGTTAAATAATAAAAATAACATGAATCTAATCTTAGGTTAAATAATAAGGATAACATGAAACAACCTGACTATCATCATTCTTAAGAATTCCTATATCTAGTCTAGATTAAATTTAACGTTTGAAGTACTCGAATATCTCCGAACAATTGACCTTGGAATTCGCCAATCTCCAAATTACGAAGTAGTAAATTAAATGAATAAAAAAGTACGAAGTACTATAAAACATGATTACCTCATTCTTTGCTTTCTCTCTTTTTTTTTTTTTTTGTCAAATACTATAATATTTTTCTATCAACTTTTAGACATAAAACACAGCCACTATTTCTCTGACGGCCGGTAAAACCTATTATTCACCGAATGAGAACTGAACAATTTCTCATAATCAACTTTTGGACCCACTCCTTGAAGAATTATGAACATTAGAATCAAACCCAAGTCCCAAACTAAGATCCAAATCAGACATACAAGTCTTCTTTACAACAGACACACCTCTGCTCTCAGCCGGTATCAAACTAATGACGCGATTATCCTGAGAAGCCGGTAGGATGAACTGAAACCCGGATTGATCTTGCAATTGACGACGATGATCCAATGAGCTAAAGCTGATCTGAGGAGATTCCTCGAGATCCTTAGCCATGAAACAAGAGCGATGATGATCGCGGTGGTTGAGGTAGAAACTCAAGCTCGCCCTCTTAGCTTGAAGCTGAAGCCTCTTCTTCTTTAGCCTCTCCTTCTTGTGAGCGTTTTGATGGCCTCCTAAAGCCTGAGAGTTTGCAAATTCCTTGAAGCAGAATTGGCACTCAAACTTCTTTAACTCGGACTTGAGGGCGGATTTTGAGGAGTTTTCGCTCTCATCTGATCCATTGCACGATGGATCAAGCTCGACGCCAAAGAGTTTCAGCTTCTTGGTGTGATTCAAATGACAAGTAGAAGGATCTTTTCCCATATATATTTATGATATGACCGATATCTAGAGGAGAAGGTTTTTTTTGTAGGCCTTTTTGGAGTATAAGAGAATGGTTATGTGTTCTAGCTAGGTCGTTTGGTTATATAGCCAAAAAGGGTTTGAGAACAGTACGTATTTGGATGTACGTATATATATATATATATATATATATATATATATATATATATATATATATATATATATATATATATATATATCAGTGTGACTTGGTTATAGTTATCATGAGAAGCATAAATGTAGATGATGAATAAACAAATATATAAAAGAGGAAAATTAAGCACAAAGTCAATAAGGGAGCTCCATCATATATGCAAGCATTGGCTTTTTTATGCTTTTGAGTTTTATACTAGATACACCCGTAACTTTCGTTATCAAAGAGGATTCACTTTATTTAATTTATTTAAAATGAGGACATTATGGTATGCAAAATGCAACCAATTACGTACGTGGGAGAATAATATGATATGTATTACACTCATCAGTCATCATAATGACAAAAGTAAAAAAAAACATGGGGCATGTAATCCAGAGTCGGCTGCCAAAGGCTTTTTGAAACACTATCCAATGTCAACCCGAGTATTTTTTGTTGGATCGTAACTGGTTAGCGAGAGCTTGGGAACTGGCTGTTAAGCTGTTCCCAAGACAGCGGAAGAAACAATATCGCAAGTAGTAAAAGCTGAAAGAGCACAGTTCCCTTATAGAGGAACCCCACGACAACCAACTAGTTGTGTGGGTAAACCTCTACCTCCGCTTGGAGGATTTTGAATGACTTACTTATTTTATTCCTTGTTCCTTAGTTACAAACAGTCAGATTCAAACTTCTCTGTTCCTACGAGTTCTACCTAACTCCAGCAACACTAATGAATCTTCTCAACTGAGTTCCTAAGTGAACAACTCAACTAAAACAAGAAAGTCAAACCTTACACCTTGACAGTTTCAGTTCCTTGCTCTTGGGAACTTTAGCTTCACCGTCGTCGAGATCAGTCACTCGTCGTCGGGGACTTCTCTTCTTCTTTCTTTCTTTCTCTAGGAGTATATGTGAGTTCTGGGAGAAGTGCTTGAACCTAGCACTATTCATTTAGCTTTATACTCGGTTGTACTTGGGCTTCAATCGCATCTTTCATGTTGTCCGAAATTCCCTTTGCTTACAACCCAAGTGTACAATCTTCACATGTGACTTCGATTTGAACTAGGTCAACTTCTTGACTTAATCAGACCGTTGGATCACTCGTGACAGTCTGCTCATCAGACTGTTTCTTCATTCTGTCCAAGACAGGATTCCGTGATTTGCGCTGAACAGTCTTTGTTTTTGTAAGGATTGAGCGTCTTGATGGGAACAGCCAGCGAACTCCCTTGTCCAGTCTTGAATCCTGCTTGCAGTCTGCGAGGGAACAATCAATGATACATGTACTAGGAAAGATTTGAATCGTGTGAACACTTTCCGAAATCAGAATTTTGTCCCTTACAAGCCTTAGGGAATCCACGAAATCTGAAGTGAGATAAGACAAATCTTCTAGTTCTATCCAAGGCTTTTGGAAAGAACTAAACTATAGAAAAATGTAATAATAGATTGTGGCTTCGGTTTTTGATTTGATCTTAAGAGAGATATTGTTCAACCACCACGACTCTATTCCCCTTTGCCTTTAAATAGGACGTGGGAAATGATAAGGATTCATTTTTTGTCGTTTAACAGAAGTTACATGGTGGTTACATGGTGGTTACATGGCGGTTACCAACCCTTCCTTCTATCACCAACGTCTCTCATCAAAGAGACACGTGTTTAACTTCAAACCAGTCATAAAGGGAAGTTACTAGACATTTAAACATCAGTTATCAAGGCGGTTATCATCCACTAAGCACATGGCGAAAATTCCGCAAGACCACTAAACTGTTGTTCCCTACAACACAGTTGTTGTTCCCTACAGTACATCTGTAGTTTTCATTGTTCCTTAAGGAACAGTGTAAATTAACCTTTATATATCCCTCTAGACCTCAAGTATACTTACACAAGCGTGTACTCCACACCCCCAAACTTGTGATATAGCTAAGTGAGATCCCATAGCGTCGTATGAACCCCGATCACACTAAAAGGCACTGTTCCCATATAGGGAACAATCACTTGATGACACTAAAATCACCAACAATCCTCCCCCATTTTAGTGTAATCCTTGATTCATAAAATAAGCAAGCTTTCATCCCAAACTCATGCATAAACACAAATATCGAAACGATTGAATTTATGTCTTAGTGTAATTAAACATTTCAAACACCCCAGAATCATGGTATCTTAAAGATTGAACCAATCAACCACTTTGGATGCATGAAGATAACACACACATAAGTTACTTTACAATTCTATAGTCTAACATGACTCCATTTAGGGCCTTGAGTCCTTATCCATTCTTGAGCGTTTTGAAGCCAACCCAAACTTCATGGAGCGACCAAACCCCACACCCATATAGGTAGAACCTTTAGTCGTGCACCTACAATTGCACTTTTTCAAAGGAACTATTAAGAAGACTATGCCTTCAACCTCCAACTTGTAGGAACAGAGCGCACATTTGGGGATTGTTCCTTTGTGCTCACAGTTTCTAGGTGTGGGCTTTCCACATTGAATTCTGTCCCTAAATTTCATTAGGTAGGAATTGGGTATCCCACCACTAGAAAGCTTATACGGGTCTTAATCCCATCCCCTTAGCAGACTTGGAGACCAAGTCTCTAGCCAACCCCTTCGTCAAGTGATCAACCAAGTTTTGTTGTGACCTAACAAAATCCACCGAAATCACCCCATGCGTAATGATCTCTCTTACCGCACTATGCCTCACGCCCAAGTGACGTGATTTCCATTGTATACATGGCTATATGCCTTAGCCAAAGTTGCAGCACTGTCACAATGGATCGATATGGGTGAAATTGGTTTTTCCCACAAGGGAACATCATAAACCAAGTTCCTCAACCATTCGGCCTCTTTTCCAGCCGCAGCCAAAGCAATAAACTCCGATTCCATGGTAGAACTTGAAATGCAAGTTTGTTTCTTGGATGCCCAAGATATAGCTCCTCCACCAAGAAGGAACACCCATCCACTAGTAGAAGAATGATCATCTTCATTCGTGATCCAACTTGCATCCGAATACCCCTCTAATACCGAGGGTGATCCAACATATGTAAGACCAAGATCTACTGTTCCCTTCAAGTACTGAAGTACTCGTCGAACTACTTGCCAATGATATGCACTAGGATTACTAGTGTAACGACTAAGTTTCCCTACTGCAAAAGCAATATCTGGTCTTGTACTTGTCATAGCATACATTAAGCACCCAATTATCCTTGAATACTCAAGTTGCAATACTGTTGTCCTTCGTTAGGGAACAGTTTGACACTTGGATCATATGGAGTTTTCAAAGGAGCATAATTGCCAAAATTAAACTTATTCAACATTTTCTCAATGTAATGAGATTGTGATAATGACAATCCTCCTTCAACCCGTTTTATCTTTATCCCTAAGATAACATCGGCCTCCCCCATGTCCTTCATGGAGAATTGTGATGACAAGAACTCCTTAACAAGATCAACTTGTTCTTGATGAGTTCCAAAGATCAACATGTCATCCACATATAAACAAATTATGACCCCGTTCATGGAATCATCAAATTTGCTATATACACACTTGTTCGCTTGGTTCAATTTGAATCCATGGGACAACACAACCTCATCAAACTTTCGATGCCATTGCTTTGGTGCTTGCTTTAGCCAGTACAAGGATTTGACCAATTTGCACACCTTATGCTCTTGTCCTTGCATAATAAATCCTTCAGGTTGTTTCATATAAACTTCCTCTTCAAGACCCCCATTAAGGAACGCAATTTTTACGTCCATTGGGTGGATAACCAGGTTGTGTATCGCCGCCAAGGCAATCAATAACCTAATGGTGGTGATACGAGCAACTGGTGCATATGTATCAAAGTAGTCGGTTCCATACCTTTGTCTAAAGCCTTGGACAACCAATCGGGCCTTAAACTTGTCAATAGTACCATCCACTTTCATCTTCCTTTTGAACATCCATTTACTTCCCAATGGTTTACATCCAGGTGGAAGATCAGCCAAAACCCATGTATTGTTCCCCATGATGGAATCCATCTCATCATTAATGGCCTCCTTCCAAAAGGATACATCTTGAGACTTCATTGCCTCATCAAAAGTTCTTGGTTCATCCTCAATATTGTAACAATACAAATATTGGGATCCAATCTCGTCCCTAGTTCCCTCTACCAAGTAAACTTGGAAATCAGGACCAAAGGACGTTTTCTTCCTTACTCTTTTACTCTTTCGAATCTCTGGTTCATTGTTCCCTAGTGAGACGTCACAGTCGCTGTTCCCACTAGAACATTGAGTCGTTTTATTGTCTCCACTTGAACTGGGAATAAGATCTTTTGGTATAGGTGTCGATGAAAATTTGTTTTCATCAAATATGGCATCTCTTGACTTAACGGAGTGAACCGAAATAGATTTGTTTGGTTCAATAACATAGAACCTATATGCCTTGGAATGCTCAGCATATCCAATAAAAATGCACTCTACACCTCTTTCACCCAAGGTTTTCCTCTTGGGATCGGGTAGTCTTACAACCTCCATACAACCCCAAACTCGAAGGTAATTCAAGTTGGGTTTCCTTTTGAGCCAAAGGTCATATGGAGTAGTCTTATTCCTCTTGTTTGGAACTCTATTCAATAGGTAACAAGTCGTTAACATGGCTTCTCCCTAAAATCCATCATTTAATCCCGAGTAGGAAAGCATGGAATTGGCCATTTCTTTAAGAACTCGATTCTTTCTCTCCGACACACCATTTTGTTGTGGTGTATAGGGAGCCGTAGTTTCATGAATGATACCTACGGATTGGAAGTATTCTGGGTCAAAATATTCACCACCTCTATCGGTGCGCAACCTTTTGATCACTGTTCCCAATTGTAGTTCTACTTCAGTTTTATAAAGCTTAAATTTTTCTAGGGCCTCATTCTTAGCATGCAACAAAAATACATAGCAATAGCGAGAATAATCATCAATATACGTGACCACATATTTCTTATTTCCCAAAGAAGGGAAAGCATGAAAATCACACAAATCACTATGTATTAAATCAAGCACGGCACTGTTCCTTTGAACACTAGGAAAAGGTTGTCTAGTTATCTTAGTAAGCATGCATGTTCTACACTTTTCTATATTCATGTCAAAAGGTGGAATTAAACCAGTCCTAGACATATCAAACATGCGTTTATAATGTACATGTCCCACCCGAGCATGCCATAAAGAAGACACTGTTCCCGAGGGAACAAATTCATGTGTACAAGTCATGTAAATAGAATTTATAACTTTATTAATATTCAACTTAAACATTCCATTACATAAGTAACCACGACCAACAAATACACTGCCTTTCGACAATATAAATTTGTCGGCTTCAAACACCAAACGAAAGCCTAATTTATTAAGGATACTTCCTGAGACTAAGTTTTTCCTTATTCTGGGTACATACAACACATTATTAAGAATTAAAGCCTTCCCAGATGAGAACTCTAATTCCACTTGGCCTTTGCCTAGTACGGGGGCAGTTGACTCATTTCCCATATGATGGACACGTCCATCATCCACAAGAGTTAATGACTTGAACATAGACTTGTCCCTACACACGTGAGTGGTCGCACCTGACTCAACCCACCATGATATCTCATCATCCTGCATAAAGAAAGCCTCAGAAATCATAGAAACAAAATCCAAACTAGGAGATGTAACTATACTGGGAACAATCATTGTTCCTTTCTGACCTTGATGAGATTTCTGCCCCTGTTCCTTAGTACCGTGAGCATTCTGGTTAGAACCATTGTCCTTCTTCCCCTTTGGAGCCGTACAATCCCTTCTAAAATGTCCCGGCTTACCACAATTCCAACATCCAACTCCTTTTGGGGAGCGTCTCTTGTTGGGACCGGTACTTGTGTTGTTACGTGGCCTCTTCTTGCCTTTGTTCTTATTCCCTTTATGGGAACCATCTTCCACCATATTAATGGATGAAGATCCTGGAGTCTCTTTCTCCTTTCCTTTCTCTTGCGTACGAAGGCCCTCCTCGATACGCAAATGGCTTCCAAGTTCCACAAGGGAAATATCTTCCTTCTTGTGCTTCAACATGTGTTTAAAGTCTTTCCATGATGGAGGTAACTTATCAATTACACTTGAAACAGAGATGGACTCGTTCATCTTCAACTTGTGTTGAGCAAATTGCCCCAAGATACGAAGTATCTCATTAAATTGTTCCATCACCGGTCTTGAATCGACCATCTTGTAACTGTTGAAGTTACTCACGAGGAACTTCACACTTGAAGCATCCTCAGCCATGTATTTGGACTCTAATGAATCCCAAAGTTCCTTGGCGGATTCAACATTTTGGTACACATCAAAGAGAGAATCAGACATACCATTTAAGATGTGGCCTCGACAAATGTAGTCATCGTTCTCCCACTTACTCCTCTTCCTTAGGGCTTCAACCAACACTTCATCATCGGACACCTCGGGCATTGGAGTGGACAGGACATACACCACCTTGAGCATGGTCAAGAGGAAATGCATCTTCTTTTGCCAACGACGAAAATCCATTCCCTCAAACTTCTCCAACTTTTGGAACTTCGTCGTCATCTCACGTACAGACGTCATTGATTAAAATTCTGATTTCGATTGTAAGGACTGAGCGTCTTGATGGGAACAACCAGCGAAATCCCTTGTCCAGTCTTGAATCTTGCTTGCAGTCTGTGAGGGAACAATCAATGATACATGTACTCAGATAGATTTGAATCGTGTGAACACTTTCCGAAATCAGAATTTCGCCCCTTACAAGCCTTAGGGAATCCACGAAATCTGAAGTGAGAAAAGACAAATCTTCTTCTATCCAAGGCTTTTGGAAAGAACTAAACTATAGAAAAATGTAATAATAGATTGTGGCTTCGGTTTTTGATTTGATCTTAAGAGAGATCTTGTTCAACCACCACGACTCTATTCCCCTTTGCCTTTAAATAGGACGTGGGAAATGATAGGGATTCATTTTTGGTCGTTTAACAGAAGTTACATGGTGGTTACATGGCGGTTACCAACCCTTCCTTCTATCACCAACGTCTCTCATCAAAGAGACACGTGTTTAACTTCAAACCAGTCATAAAGGGAAGTTACTAGACGTTTAAACATCAGTTATCAAGGCGGTTATCATCCACTAAGCACGTGGCGAAAATTCCGCAAGACCACTAAACTGTTGTTCCCTACAACACAGTTGTTGTTCCCTACAGTACATCTGTAGTTTTCATTGTTCCTTAAGGAACAGTGTAACTTAACCTTTATATATCCCTCTAGACCTCAAGTATACTTACACAAGCGTGTACTCCATACCCCCAAACTTTTGATATAGCTAAGTGAGATCCCATAGCGTCGTGTGAACCCCGATCACACTAAAAGGCACTGTTCCCATATAGGGAACAATCACTTGATGACACTAAAATCACCAACAGTTTTCACATGTGAGTTTCCATGTGATGGGAACTGTCTTCTTCAGAGTTCCTTTGAGAGAAACTTAGCCATTCATGGGAGTTCTCATAGCATGGGAACTTTCTTTGCTGGACATGTGTTCCTTAGAAATACTTGGACAAAACACATTAGTTCCAATATGGTGTTTGTTTATCAAAACTGGAGAATGGTCTCGTTTTTCCGATGTTTAGAACCAGAGGTCCCAACATCTTCCCAACACTTTTCAATCAGGAGGTAACCCATGGTGGTATTACTCTCGCATTTGCACCTCATCGGAGTTTTACAGTTTAAAACCTCTAAAAAAATACTGTAATATAGTATCATATATGTCAATCTGAGGGCAAAAAACCATCTAATTAATTCAGCTCTACTAGTAAAGTTCTTAAGTATATTACAATAATGAATTAGTATATTTTGAAGAAAGATGAATGCTCTATGCTTTAATAAATCTTATCAATTAAGGAAATAAAAAATCAAACATTAAAAAAAATTAAAGTTAATCATGATTCTGGTGTAAGTCCCATCAACTACAGAATGTGATTATTCAGCACCAAAATGAAGCTTCTTGCGAATTATCCAACAGCAAAACCAAACCCACAGCCACAGGTGTATAAAAAGTACGCAAATATTGACATACACATTGTATATATGTTCTATATTGACCATGTATAAGAAAATGCACTGGTGAACAGCAGTCTCTTTACTAATACAAAGGAATAATTTAGATGTGGGCTATATATATGATGCAATCAAATCAAATAAAAAAATAGAGTGTGTTTTGATTAAGATCTTAGCATATCTTCTTAAGCAGGCAAAAGGCCAAATATAATAATTAAAACTAAAAAAAATAAAGCATATTTATAATTTAATTAAGTTGATTGATGATTCAAGTCATCAATAATCAAGTATTAGAAAAAGCTTTAACAAAGCATTTTGTTTGGATAGTTGTTATATATAGTTGGACCCCAGCTTATTTATCTTTCAAGACATGAGAAAAACAATTAAGATTATATTCTGCATGATCAACTTTTCAATTCTCTCTAATTTTATCTTCTAATTGGCCGGGTGGACTTCAATCCACCAATACTTGTCCATGTATATAATAATCTCTCAATATATATTCAAATGTTTTAATTTTATTCTCCCCCAAAGGCCCCAATAGAAGAAAATCAATTTAAAGTAAAAGTGCTAAGCAACTTCATTAGCTTGCCATGTGGAATGGCTTGATTATCCCTTTAATTATAGCTAAGAAGGATTGGGTTATAGTGGCTTGTTTGGTGGGTTTGTTTGATTTGATTTTTATCTTATCTCATTTCGTAAGCCCTGATATAATAATGTCTGCCTAAATTGACCAAGAGCGTTAATTATTGGTATACTAATGAACATGTGGAATTTTAAATCTAATCAGCCATATTTATACATAATTTAATCAGGCTGCTAAAGCTATGTAGGGAGAATCTTATTTGCACACTAATGACCATTAATCTAAGCACAGCATAAAGTTTTAACTAATAAGCAATTAATGTATCTCCACCATCCCACTCAGCATTTCTATAACGAAGAAAGAAAGAGAGAACCAAAGGAGGAGATTTTCAACTTAATTACCCCGGTAATGTGGATAAAATAGACAACTTTTACCTGCTCAGCCTAATCAGATTAGATGCAAATATACAACATTCATTGCACACACATTAGCTGAAAATAATATATTAATAAAAGAATAAATCAAATGGGTTAGCATAATGATATATGAGACCTCACTAAAACTGCAGTTTATTAATATTCCTACTTCATATAATAAAAAAAACAATTTTTTTAACCGATCTATGTCCTTAAAATATAGGACATAGGTTAAGAGCCTTAAAATAAAATATTTTGCGAGACATTTTTTATAACCACCTGCATGTTGTTCGAACAAATTTGGGGAAGCAATAAAATTTTACAATACTATCAATAATTATAATAATATAAAAATAATGAAGGAGAGACGTGTTTGAAAATCTTTAAGGGGCGAGTTTGGTATAAAATCAGGTATGGGATTGGAATGAGGAATGAGGTTGAGAAGGTATGGGGTTGGAATATGATTCCTGATAATATGTGTTTGGTTACAATTCTGGAATGAGACTCAACCCCATACCCAGTGTTTGGTATTGTCAAACATGGGATCTGAAATGAAATTATAAGTATTACACTTTATATTGGTTAAAAACATAAATTGTAAAAACAAAATTATAATATTATAAATATTAGTAAGAGAAATATTATATTAATATAGTTTTCACATAAAGTCACTAAAAAATAAGTCTAAAATTGTTTGATTGCGCATTAATACTTATAAAAATTATCAGTCAATATTTCCACAACCAAGTTCCCCTTCTAGCACAAAAAGTAGGCCAACTCCTAAAATTTACTCATCTCGTAACGCATCATATACCACAACCAACTTCCATTCATCAGTAGGACTTGTATAAAATGCATTCATCATACTTGGAGTCGCACCTATCCTTGCTGACTTGACTGCTTGAGACAACAAGATTCCCGGTAGCATTCCTATGTCAACTAGCAAACTCTTCTTTAAATCAGTCTCTGCAATGTCATGTTCTTGAGCCGCTATGTCACGTTCTTTAGCACTACTCATAGGATTTGCAATTTTTGCAAGATGAGAATTCATGTTGTTAACAACACCTATAAATTCAACCATTCATTTAGCTATGAATTTAAAGGACCAAGTATATAGTATACTAAAACAATGAATTATAGTGAAAGATTATATATAATCAAATATCGAAACAAATCAAAAAGGCTATAAAAATGATATATATTATTGTAACTTTTTACACACCAAGTGTATATAATTTTAACCTAGGGGATGTTAAACTAATCAAAGACCATGATCAAATTATAATGCAAAGCTAAAAAAAACGTGGGGTGCTGGTCAACATGAGATTCTAATGCTAAACTAATCAAAGGCTTATGTAATAAAATCCTCCGTTGTCAAGAATATGATTTAATTAAAATATGTCTTTATCATACCTGCAAATGTATCGCACATTTTATTAATAGCAATTATTTCTGCACTCTCTTTGTGATATTTGATTCCTCTCGAACCTTTGTCTTTCTTCAATTTCTTCTTAGGTGGTTGTTCACTTTGAACATCATTTGTTGAATTATCCTTCCACTGTGAATCGGATTTCATTTCCAATAGTTCGTCTATTAGAGCTTCTATTTCTTCCTTGCTCCAAGATCTCTTATTTTTGCCTCTCCCTCCAAGGGAACTTTGTCTTGCCGAGTCCATCCTAAACAAATTCAACAACCAAGATAATAACAACCAAGATAAAAAAAATCAACAATCACCTTAACAAACAACATACTCAATTCAAAATTCAACAACACGAATATAGATTCGGTTAAGATAAAAATCCAGCAACAAAGATACAAGTGTTGTAAAAGATAATCTTAAGATCACATGTTTTATCTAGATCTCCAATTATTGAATAAAGTTTGGGCTTATGTGTTTCTAAATGTTGTCCAAGTATCAGATGTTTCAACATAGGTAATGTACTCTCTACAATCTCGATGACCTCGACGACCTCCATCCTCGTCTTCATCATCATCATCATCATCATCACCATCGTCATCGTCATCTCCATCTTCATCGCTCTATTCAGCATACTCAATTACTTCAGTTGGCATGTACTTTCGAATGAGGTTATGCAATAGAGCACAAGCACTTACTATACGAACTTGAGTTCGTATTGGAAAGAAAGAAGGACTACGAAGAATAGCACATCTTCCTTTCAATGTTCCAAAGCATATTTTTATGACATTTCTAGCCTTGGCATGTTTTAAGTTAAAATACTGCTCTGCACTTTCGGGTTGGTCATCCCCCCATTCTTTGAGATGATACCGATGGCTCTATAAGGAGCTAAAAAACCCTCACAATTAGTGTACCCAGCATCTACCAAGTAATAACAACCTAGACATATAACAAACAGTAATTTTAGTTACTTGATTTATTATTAATACAACCTACTTAGTTTACATATTATAATTTTATGTATACCTTGGGGCACTTTTAAACCATTAGGTCTAGAAAGTGCATCTCGAAGGACACGACCATCGTGTGCAGAACCTTCCCAACCGGGCAAAATATATATGAATTCCATGTTAGGATTACACACACTTAACACATTCATAATAAGGTTAAAGTTAATCACGATTAACAAGGGCAAACTATATATGAACAAATCATTCATGAAATTCAAACAAAAACACCCATAAATTTGTGCAGTAGAGAAATACGAAGGAGAAGAGGCACACTTATGATAAGAGAATGGAAAATCATGAGTTCTTACCTTACGAGCAGAAGCAAAAGTCTTGAACAGTTGAACGAAGGAGACGATGTGAGATACGTGAAAAATAACATAGAAGAGAAGATTAGGTTTTACTTTTATTCCCACTTGGAATGAAATCTCATACCCAAGGGAGGGGTAAAGTTTGAGAAACCCATACTTATTAGGCTTAGGGTATCGGGGTAAAAATTAAAAAATAGCGTACCAAACACTAGGTATGGGGTTTTCATTCTCGAACCTGATACCTTCATTCCCAATACCCAGTTACCAAACAGCCCCTAAATTCACATAAGCTAAATTGTCTTAGTTT
This sequence comes from Fallopia convolvulus, assembly GCA_964016875.1. Lineage (NCBI taxonomy): Eukaryota > Viridiplantae > Streptophyta > Magnoliopsida > Caryophyllales > Polygonaceae > Fallopia > Fallopia convolvulus. The sequence continues at coordinate 21,773,438 of OZ024735.1, forward strand.
CCTCTTTCAAATCATAATCCTGAGATAAATGGTCTTATATTATTCTCGAACAAATTAGATTGATGAATGCACCAAGTATCACTCTATCAAGAGTTATTTCTCCTTTGACATTCAATAACTTGGACCTCTACTAAAAAAGCACTACATGCATTATAGCTTCCATTGTGAAGGAAAAGTTCAAATTGGCTATCCTATATCCAAAATAAAGAATTGCAGATCATAGTCATTCTTAACTTGTTTGAGAGTTTACTCTTCCTCATATCCATAGAATGAAATGGAGGAAAAACATTACCCACACATAGAGAAATGAGAAATAAGTTCATTAAGAAAATCAGATCAAACGTAAGTCTCATAAGCTCTAGATTCATTATAACACTACACACAACAAGTAATTCTAGTTAATTTTTTATGTAAGTAGTGAGGATACAAGGAATCCAATTCATAGTAAGGCTAGCTAGAAGTGAAAGGTTTGGAAAATTTTGACTCATTTGACACTTGAACAAGTTAGGGAAACTGAATTGTTGCTAATGAGCGACCCGATCGACCAGTAGACTTAAGCGATGTCACAAGGACAACCAAATCATTGGCGCAAGCCTAATAGCCCCCCACTAAGAGCAACGAAGGCACAAAGGGGATTCTGAGTGATGAGCCCTAGAAAATGGAGACATCGAGACTTTCGTTGAAACGGAGACCAAAACTTTGGTCCATGAACCGCTACCATAAGAAGCGATGGAAATTCTTCTGATAGGAGATAGATCGATGATAAGGTATTTTTCAGTCGTTTTACCTATCAAAGAACCTAACTTAACCAAACTGAGTAGAATGGTAAGTAAGGGTCGATCCCACAGAGACTCGTGTATAAGTGTTTTACTTGCGTGCCAAGTAACCAAAGTATGGGGGTTTTTGAATTGATTTTCTATTCTAATATGCAAATTAAAACTAAATATGAATGAAAGGATGATTATAACAATATGAGACAAATGTGTTTAATTAGTTACATCCGTTATGATATTGCTTTGTTGATCATTGATTCTCTTGATTCTCAATTCACTAATTGAATAATCTATCGTGGATTATGATCCAAACTTTAAGTCTAGTTGATAGAACTAACAGTCTAAACAACCCTAATCATCTAACAACTTAGAAGAACTTCTAAATTCAATTAAACAACAGCTTTACGAGTCAAGTATCGATAGAAACAAATACTTAGAGCAAACAAACATCTAAGTTATTTGTGGATTTATTCCCTTAGCTTCTACAACTGAATAACCCGAACGGATCCGAAAAATTGTAGATTCTACTTTATCTAATCAATCCCAAATGGGAATTAATCAGATTAGTTGTAAATTAACCTATAAATTCTATTAGGTAGCTAATCTAACAAGATAAACTTTGATTCAATTAAGCATAGGGAATAAAAACTATTCAAGTTTGTTGAGAATCAATCAAACCTCACAACTCATGCAAAACACAACTTCAATTAAGTAGTCAAACACAAAGCAAAGGAAATTAGCAATGCATGATTGAATTAAGAAAGCTTGCAAATTTGGTTCAAAGGTTGTCTCTTGAGAGAAGAAAACCCTAGTCTCCAAATTGATTAGAAAGGTACGAATTATCCAAGAGAGAGAAAAACTAGAGAGTTTAAATATCTCCCAAAGAAAATTAGCAATGCATGATTGAATTAACAAAAGGAAACAATCCTCACAAGCCTACAAACAAGGCAACATATCGGAAATTCAAAGATCTAGGCCCAATACTCAACCCAACGTCGGCCCAAGACGTCTCCGCGTAAAACTAGAAAGCGCGGCTTGTCCCTCAAAAGCACGGCCGCGCAATTAGTGTCTACCCCGCGCTTTTAGAATTTGTTGGAATTGCGCGGGTTGTCATCTCCAAAGCTCGGGTTGCACAACTTCGCCTATGCCGCATTTTTTCCTTTCCCATTGTCTTCACTTTAAATCTTCAATGCTCCATTGCATCACCTCCTAGCTCACTCAAATCTTCTAGAACACCACCATAATCAACTTTAACACGTCCCGCCTTTGCTCATATACTTGGAAACCTGCAAAACTGAGCAAAACAAGCGCAACTACCCGAAAACACTAAATCCTAGAAACTAAACTAAAACCAACTAAAACCATGCAAAAACAAACATAAATATGCATCCTAATCTACACCTAAATGCAAGCTATCAATCCACTACAAGTTTCTTTGCTTGGCCTGTCTTGGATTTAAAAAATCGAATTTGTGTGGGCAATATGACACTTTTTTTAGCAAGGCTTCACTGGTTGATTTTTTTTAGAGTTGGAAAAGATCAGGCTGACAAACGTCAACCTATAGCATCATTTCGGATGAGGACCTGAAGCTCTGAATGTGTCTGAATTTGATTAGCACTACAAGAGTGTGTAGTCCCGCAATCAAATCAGCAACCTTATTACAGTCACGAGGTATATGTGCAAATCTAACTACCTCAAACGACTGCATAAGCACAAGTGTATAAGAGATTAACATTTCAATCTGCCATGGACATGATATACTTCTCTGTAATGCTTGTATAACAATCAGATTATCTCCTTCGATCTGAATCTTGGATAGATTCCTATTCTTAGCTTCACAAACTGCTTCATACATGTCTATTGCTTCTGCCTGAATTACAATCCAGTTTTCGTTTGCAAAAGCATTTATTGAAATATTGCTCCCATTATGGTCCCGAATGATATATCCTGTTGTTTCCAGTCCGTCTTGTTGTTTAGATCTGTCAAAATTTAATTTTACAAATCCATGCTCCGGTTTATGCCATTTCGTATCTTTCCTTTTATATATCCTTTTGACTCTCGTATCATTATAGTCGTTAACATTTTCTTGAACTTTATTCCAAATCATTATTTGCGATTTTATGAATTTTTCTATAATTCTAGCTGATCCGTCCAAAGGTTGATTAAATACTATTCTATTTCTATAGTACTATATACTCCACCAAGTTATACTTAGTTCATTAAATTTGTGTAATTTCATTAATCTTTTTACTTTTTTCAAGATTTCTGGCATATTTTGATCATTTCTTAAAACATTTAGTATGTGTTGTACACAGGCTTCACTGGTTGATGAAGAGGCGATATTTATCATTTAATATTGTTTTTTTTTAAAACGCATGTCTTTGATATAAGCAAGGCTTTTAATTTTTTTAAAAAATATATATATAAGGCGCTAGTTAATCCATATACTTACCTTTTTAATTATTTTTTAAAATTATTTCTGGTTATGGATTAAATCATAGTTGTATATATATCACTATCACCCAATATATGTACAAAATAAGGTTTTAGAGTAACTTAAATAATAAAGTATATTTTTGTTGTAAAAATCTATTGCTAATAAATAAAATGGTAGTAAATTTTTCCACCATATTGCGCCACATCAGCCCATATTAAAATAGCTATTTAAAATAGTGATAAGAAATATATATCAAATATACTTTTTTATTTTTATATGTGATGACTTCGACAATATAGATAATAAAAAGGATAAAAATATTTAAATATGCTCTGTATTAGACCTGTCAATCGGGTCGGGTCGGGCGGGTTCGGGTTCGGTCATTTCGGGTTCGGTTTAGTTATGGGTGATGGGTCAATCGGGTCGTGTTGTAGTGGGTTTTCGGTCGGTTCGGGTTGACCAGCGGGTCTAAAATATCTTTTTTTATGATTATTAATATCAAATTTTAATTAAATAATAATATATTATTTTTTATTTATTTTAATAATAAATATATTATAATTTTAGAAATAAATTTTAAAAATTCTGTAAATATATTAAATCGGTCAACCCACGGGTTTCGGGTTTCAACCCAACGGGTTTCGGGTTCTATCGGGTTCGGTTGATTTCGGGTTTCAGGTTCAAATTTTCGGGTCTTAACCCTAAAATTATCGGGCGGTTCAGGTCGGGTTAGCGGGTTCGATCAGTTTTTAACAGCTCTACTCTGTATGCATGACAATAATCTTATCTTATTATATACAAAGTGAATATAGAAAAGGTATTTTTTTTATCTTATCCTACATACAAATAATTAGGAAATATTTTTTTTATTTATCTTCTTTCCAAATATAAAAGAATAAAATATATTAAATTTTAGTTCAGTTCAACGTGATTTTTAAACTAATTTATCTTCTTTCTTAATATAAGAATATAAAATTTATTACTTTAATTTATCATTTTTTCGAATAGAGCTTTTTAATTTCAGAAATTACAATATAATAACCTTTTTAATATAAATGGTAAAATAATTACTTATATTCCAAAATTTTAAAGTCTCTCAAATAGTAATTTTATATTCGATAAAAGAACATGGAGTAATAAGTAATTCTATAGATGATGACGTAAGCAATTTTCTAAAATTTACTTTTTTAACTTTATTTAATGTAGTAAATCCAATAATTTAATCTTCCTTTTTTAAAAAAAAAACTTAAGTTCATAATTGGATTAAAAGACATGGATGAGGAGGTAAACAATTTTTATATTTTGAATTTTATGTCTAAGAATTTACCTTATTACATCTGCAATTCGTTTTCTTGCGCTTGCATATAATTATCTTTTAACAAAGCAACAACTGAATATATAATCACCATACATTATTAACTTAAGGATAAAAGAATTTAAAAACTTGTAAATATGGCGTATGTAATATATAATACTCACTTTCACACATGCAAAATAAAATTAGTTAATTGGTCGTAATTTGTATAAATGTAAGAATTTATAATTCATTATTTTAGGAAAATAATCTGTAATTCAATAGATACATATTAGTTAATTGGTCGTAATTTGTATAAAGGCCTATTTCTCAACGGACTAATCTGGTAAATTGGAGATGGCAAAACTATTCAATTCTGGAAAGACAATTGGACTGGATTCGGGTGTCTCACTCCGAAAGAAAACGCTGGCCCCAACATGAATTGGGAGGATCATGTTGCGGAATTCCTCTTAGAGGACAACTCCTGGGATTTCGAGAAGCTTTAGCGGGTCCTATCTCCTGAAGACGTCCAACTAGTGACTCAAACTCTTACTCCGAGAAATAAAATCCCGGACCGGCTATACTGGGAAACCAAGTAAGAACGGCTGGTATTCTACTCATTCCACAATACAGTGGCTTCACAAGAACAAGGGAGAACCCCAAGTTAACTTAAATTGGATACGTAATCTGAATGTTCCACCAAAAATGAAAAATTTCACTTGGAAGATTGCCTGGAATGGGCTACCTACGAAATGCCGCCTTGCTGAAAATCACATCAGTGTTGTTCAGGGCTGTGTTGCGTGCGACAAACCCAACGAGGACATCAACCACATCCTGCTAGATTGCACCCGCACGAAGGCTACTCTCAATAGCATAAATCCTAAAACTGCAAGGATTGTCAACCAAATCAACCCGGAAGGGAAAAAGCCTTACCAGATCCTGGATGAAATAAGGGCTTTCTCGTCTAATGCTGAATTAGATGATCTCATTTGCTCCTGGTGGAGCATCTGGTTCTTTAGAAACAAGGCTGTTTTTGAACCAAATGAAACCAATCAAGTAGACCAACATGACAAAATTTGCGAATTTATTCGCTATCAAATAAAGGATTGGCACAACGCTAAAAAGAACGTCGATCCTAATCCTACTGTTGGTGGTCAAATCACGAAGAACAAGCGGAACCGCGCGATATGGAAAAAGCCCACAACAAATTTTACTAAACTCAATTTTGATGGTGCAGTTATCGATGATGGGATGGCTTCGTTCGGGTTTATCCTCAGGGATGGCAGTGGCGACCCTATCCATTTTGACGGAGGACTGATTGGTCGGCAGTCTGTTCTTATTTCTGAGACCATCGCCTTGCGACAAGGAATTATTGAGGCCACCCGACGTGGCATTTTCCACATCCAGATTGAAGGCGACAACTTGCAACTGGTCAAAGCCGTTCTTGGTGACTGGCGCTGTCCTTGGGAGATCGAGATGTTACGTGCTGATATCCACTGCTTGCTTGCCCAGTTCCGATGTTGGAGTATTGCCCATGTCGCTCGGGAGTGCAATTCGGTGGCGGACTACATTGCTATTTCGTTTCGCCGTGTCTCTTCCGTCCCAACTACAATTGATCCGGTTCTTAGGAACCTCATCCTTCAGGATGCTCTAGGGAGACCGCTAGCCTGTTAACGTTCGAACTAATCTCTTTCCTTATCCAAAAAAAAAATATATTTGGTTGACCATGAAATTCTAAAATAGGTTAGCTACTATTTATATTGTTTTATTTTCTATGGTTAATCAATAATTTTTATTCTTACATGGAAATATGTTTATCATGAACTTTTTATTAATTAAAGTCTAAATCTAAAAGGCGTTTATAATAGTAGTCGTACTTTGACTTATTGTTTTTATAAAACTCGAATTAAGGTTACAATATTTTGATATTTTGAAACATATTTTTATTTATTTTAGTGGTATCTCATTGATAGAAGCGGTTACACATCCTATACTCAATCATCTAAAGGTTGATTCACATGAAAATGAGGCTTATAATGAAAACTAGAAACAAATGATGATCCTTGGATTTGAGAAATGGATGGTTAAGATTAATAGAGATAAGGAAAAAAAGTTAATTTTGACGAAAAAATTAAAAAATAGAAAAAATTATTTATTTATTTTCGCTTGTTTTTGCCAAAATCACAACATTTGACTTTTTTACTTTACGTTCACATATTTTATGAATACGTTCGCACTATTATAAAACATGTTCACATATTATTACCTTAACAATTCAAAGATTTTATAATACGTTCACACATATTGCAAGTGTGTTCACATTGTAGTACTGTTTGTTCATGTTTTATGATCATATGTTCAAGTTCGATTAAATTATCATACAAGCAAGGCTTAAAAAATGACAAAAAAAAAATTATTTTTATATTTATATATATTTAATTTTTTCGCTTGTTTTTTTCACAAAAACACGACACTTGACATTTTACATTCTATTCACATATTTTATACATATGTTCACATTATTACAAGGGTTGCTCACATATAACCACCTTTTAACTTCATAAAATTTAGCATACGTTCACATATAATATAAGTACATTCACATATTAATTTTGTATCTTCACATTTTATGGCCGGTCATATGTTCATACTTGATTTATATCATTTTACATATGTAAAAATATTTTTTTAAGTTTTTTTAATCAAATGACTCAAATTCATTTCTAGTGTTTTAATCGGATGGCCTAGATTCATTTCTAATTTTCATACCTAAACATCTATTACTAATAACTAAAGTTGTAGCAATTTTTGCCAACATATTGTGCCACATCACCATATATTAAAATAGTTAATTTAAATAGAAAATTTTGCTATAAGTAAAGATAAAAAAAATTACAACAAAATATTTTTAATATATTATATTAACTTTGTCTTTTATCTACTAGCATTTGGCCCCGTGCATCATTATTATAAATTCTGAAAGCATACAATATGGCATGGCATGGAAAAAAATATGTACAATGTGATTAGTTACAAAGGATTATGTTATGTGCAAAAAAGGAATACAAACTGCATTCGACTCTTTAAAAAAAGCAAAAAATTCATTGAAAAAAATGTAGTAATATTGATATTGAGATAGGCGGTGCTTCTACACTACTATTAAAAATATAAAAGAAGGATAATCCCTTAATTAAACAACCATGGAAGGGAACAAGTAAACAACCATGCAAGAAAAACAAAATAGTCGTAAGATAATCAAATACTATATAAGTATTCTAAGGTAATGATGAACCGCATCCAAAAAAGTGGAAGGTGTAAAGACAAGATCGAGACAGACCTGAGACCAGCATCACCGATGATACCAATGGCATGTTTGAAGAATAGCAGGCCACTTTGCAACAAGGTAAGATGATGGTATAGTATCTAGTTAAGCTAATCATTCTACCTGGCAGGAAGTAGGTTGGATTTATTTCTCACCTTGAATTTGATTTTAAAAAAATTAGTCATTTTGAATTTATATGATATAGAGGGTTGATACTGCGAATAATGGTGGATACAAGAAATGTCATATGCAAGGAAAAGCTTCAAAAGATGCTTCTTTTTTGTTGAATGTATGAATTGTAAATTTGTAAATGAGTTATTATCCATTTTGCTGCTGGAAAAATACATACCCAAGAATGTATATATCGGTAAGAGGAGCACTATGAAGCCAGTCATCAAGATTTATGTTGCTTGGAGGGGATTTTCCACCAACAGTCCATTTAGCAACAAAGACAATGAATGAAAATTGAACAAAAGCACAAACTTAATTCATCTAAAGCAGAAAGTAGATTACAAAGAATGGAAAACACCTGCTAAAACCAACAGTCCATGTACCTATGAGTGCATGACCGTAATTGGTAAACTATATTAAAAGAGCATGAATTTAAGCATTCTGATGATAGCACCTAGTACCTTCAACAAACTCTATGCAGTGTTGTTATTGTCATGGTTCTGCAATACACAAAAAGCAGTTGTAAGAAACTAAGCATATGATTGGTGTAGTAATCATCTTGATGAAGAAAATAGACTAACAGGATGAAATAATAATAACCTCTGTTCTCATAGGATCTTCAAGATCATGAGCTGCAACCCAATCCATAATGAATTTTTTACCGCGAGAAACAGAGGCGCGCAAAAGAGCCTGCATTGTAATAACTAAGTTTAAACCCGATTAAATTTCTGTTATCTTATTAATTATTCTTCTCATAACGAGTTTATTGTGGCCTGGAAGTTACCTTCACAACATAAAGATAAGCATCAGACAGGCTGGTATACTTTCCAACCATGGCAATTCTTACCTATTCAAGAAAGAGGAATTTTAGTACCAGAACCAACAACTAACATAAACAAATCAATAATACAGATACTATATATTTGAACTCACAGTCTCTTGCAATTCCTCACAAATCTTGACCCTAGAAGTCCACTCCTCCAATGCAGGTTCTCCAGCAGAACTGAATATAATGACAGGGAAAACAACACTAAGCGAGAAGAAATGACATGAATATTACCAAAAGAGAATAAAAAACACAAAAGAAAATGGGAAACCTAGAAAGGTTTAACACTTTCAAGATTGCTTTATGCGCATTCTGATCCTGAGAAAAAAAAGGAAAAAAAAATATAAAAATGTTCCATCCATGAAAAACAACTTCGCATCCTACAAAGAAGACATGTTACTTACTCTTAGGATCATTGGAATGTGCCAAATGTTGGGAACATCATGGATGGACAAAGATATGATAATGTAAAAGGCATATATAACTATTGTTATTTATATGATACTAAACTTGAATAAGATATTTTCACCATAACCCATACTAAGGATCGTAATTAGGCAAGGGATGTAATCAATAGTTATATTTGATGGGATTAAAAGTTTGTCTAAACCTCATTTTCCCCTTCATTATTATATGTATTAACCTAGATAAAGGAAGAAGTCGGGAGTTACTACGTAATTATTACCGACATATCACAACTTTGAATGCACATTGTATTTCAATCGTGTTAATACCGAACTTATGAAGGCCGGTCTGTTATATATATATATATATATATATATATATATATATGTCTTGTTTAGAGTGAGCTTGAACTCTTAACTTATAGTTATAACCGATCCAATATGCTCAAACTCAAATGATTGCCTCTTCTTAACAATAAAAAATAAAGCTTTTTGATACAGAAGCAAAAATGTCTCCCAAAAAAAAACTCTTATAATCCTCCTACATACACAAGCAAGAATGCTTCCAAAAAAATCCTTCCTCATCCTCCTGTGCTTCTGCATTATATTCTTGGCATGCCTAGCAGCATAAGGGTTGTATGTGGCGTGGGATCGAATCAAGTGTCTTATTGATCAGTGGAGAGGCAGGGGAGGTGATCAAGTGCCCAAATCCAAACTTTCTATCCAAGAACTTAAGAATGCCACAAATAATTTTTTCCCTCGCAATAAGCAGCTTGATTCAATCCCCCGTCACGTACAACCCATATGTTGCTAGGCACGCCAAGAATATAATGCAGAAGCACAGGAGGATGAGGAAGAATTTTTTTTTTGGAAGCATTCTTGCTTGTGTATCTAGGAGGATTAGAAGAGTTTTTTAGGAGACATTCTTGCTTCTGTATCAAAAAGCTTTTTTTTTTTTTTGTTAAGGAGAGGCAATCATTTAAGTTTGAGCATATTGGATCGGTCATAAGTTTGAGTCAAGCTCACTCTAAACAAGACATATATATAGCAGACCTTCATAAGTTCGGTATACACTATTGAAATACCATGTGCATTCGAAGTTGTGATATGTCGGTAATAATTACGTCGTAACTTCCGCCTTCTTCCTTTATCTGGGTTAACACATAATGGAGGGGAAAATGAGGTTTAGACAAACTTTTAAGGGGAATTTTGATAAATAGCCCTTAAATAGGGGTCTAATTGCCCTTAAGTTGAGTTATATGTTTTATTTACTTGAGGTAACCCTTACTTCCCCGACCTTCTACCCATTGTGAGTTGATTTGGTTGTTGACCGTCCGTTGACCGGCATTGACCAATTGTCAACAAGTTGTTACCAACAACCTATTGTCAACACTCATCAACATCTGTCAACTTCAACAATTATTGTCAAAAAATTGTCAACAAAAAGATTTTGTTGACAAAAATTGTCAACAAATTCCTTGTTGACCAAAAAATTGTCAACAAAAGGGATCTTGTTGACAAAAAACTGTCAACAAACAAAAAAACTGTCAACAACTAACCATTATTGTCAACAAATGCCTTATTGACAAAAAAAATGTCTTGTTGACAAAAAACTGTCACCAAACAAAAAAACTGTCAAACAATTTTGTCAACAATGGTTGTCTAACACATGAATAGAAATAAGGAAAGAGAAAAAGAAATCTAGTTATTGGAATCACCCAAATACTTTCAAACTATCACATCTACTCTTACATTTATAAAACACCCAAATCAAGGACAGATGACATTCATAAATCCATGTCATCTAGTAATCAAACATAATAAAACACCCAAATCAAGGAGAGATGACAGAGGCATTTTTCCATTAAAATCAAAAAAGAATTCCAGTTCTACTTCAATAATTTAAAATGACAGCCGTATCCATCCAGCGTCATATTTCAGTGCAATACCAGTCTAACCTTATTTCTGATGCTAACCTGACATATTAAAAATTACCAACTCATAGTAGAAGGAAACAAGAGAAATGCCCTTACGTGTTGGAGTGCAACAAGACTCATGAAAGGTTAAAATAAGTATTTATTATCTAGAAAAGTTAGCTTGGTAGAATTATCAGTATAATTGACTACAATGCCATCTCTTGCCCAAAAAGAGAAGCTGAAAAGGTTTAAATAATTATATGATTTTCATTTCAGAAACTCAGAAACTTAGTATCTCCCTCTCTCATTTTTAGATTGAATTTCAACCACAAAAACTAAACTCAAGCATAAACTTCACAACATCAACACTATTCTGATTTAGTTTTCTTACCTGTTGATGTTCTGTTGCTGTTCTGAACAGCAGCTTAGATACAAACACAGTGAATAAGGTTGCGCAAGCCAATAAACAACCAAGTGCCCCCCTCTCTAGCTCCTGCATAAAGCCACAAAAATGAGTTCTCTGTCTCAAGGCTTAAAAAACGTAGCATAATTCATTTCAATTTTGAAGTTTTCCACCTCCAAGCAGATGAATATTTCAGATTTTATGAGAAGCTTCGTTGCGAAAACAACTTAAAATGCTCTGCTTCAATATGAATGATCCATTCCACCTATTCATGATATACTATGATACTTCTTACTTCTGTGAGCGGGAACTTAGAATTTCAGATTTTCATTACTATGCTGAATCTATTGGAAATACTTGCCATCTATTTCAGTTAACGCCTCATTCTCGCCGACGCTGAACAGAAGCTTCCAGCTCTTCGCCGCCTCTTTCATGTCCCTCTTCTTCTCCTTCGCCGACGCCATCGTCGCACTCTCCGCGCCTCCGGCAACGGCGAATTTCCGCCTGCCTCGCTCACGGACGCCGTCCGCGCCGATTTTCCGTCCGGATTCTCCCTCCTGTTGCTCCGAATCGCCGTGAAGAAGCAGAAGATGGAAGCGAGCAGAAATAGGGTTCCGAAAGTGACTTCCAGAGTGAACACCTTTCGCTTGTGCGCGCAGCTCTTCCCTGGCTCCGAAGTGGAGGCGATGGCAGCTTGGGATGCCGATGGATCGGAATTGGACGTCTCCTCCGTCGGCGAAGAGGAATTGCCGATCGTGGACGACTTCGACGAGAAAGAGGGGGATCTGAGTGTATCTAGGTTGAACGGAGGAACGAGAGCGTGTATCTGGGTTGAACCGACGAAGGAGCGAGAAAAAATAATAACAAAGGGCTGTGTGGTAAATTAAAACAATTTAGTTTTTTTTTTTTGGATAAAGAAAGGACTAAGGCCTCGTTTGGTTCGATTCTCTCTGAATTAGGAATGGTTAATTTCAGTATATAGTTTGGTTGAGCAAAATCTGGAATTGATTTCATTCCCAGGAATGACTCATTTCAATTTTGCAGGGAAAGTTGATTCCACAAGAAATAGAAGGTATCATCCAAAAAAAATTTAACTTTTCATCTTAAACCTTAAAACCCTAAAACTCCTAAACCTTAAATAATAAATTCTAAAATTCATAAACCCTAAATTATAAGGTCTAAACCAAAATTTTAAACTATAATTATCAGGAATGGTTCATTCTGACAGCATATCAAACAACATGTCACAAGATTGGTTCATTCTAATTCCTGATTCCATTCTGATTCCTGATTCCAATCCGATTCCAACAGCATACCAAACGGGGCCTAAATCCTTTCGGGAATATTATTAAAAGAGAGATTAGTCACCAAAAAATTGAGCAAAAGCTCTTCCCCTGACATCGTCCAAAAGGAGGGGAAGGGCACCCAAGGCGGGTCAGCAAGTTCATGAAAACCAAGGGGGAAAGAAAAGGCAAAAATGACGATGAGGGAGTCACCGACAACATTCGCTTCCCTAAAGACATGGTTAACCCGGATGTTCCAATTCCGGGTAAGAAAGTCGTGGCATTGAGAAGTCAGGCTGACAAAGGGATGAGACGGAGCGAGAGGCTTTCGAAGGAAGCCCACAACAAGCTCCGAGTCCGACTCCAAGACAACATTTCTAAAACCCTTTATCCTAAGCGACTTTGAGGCCGTCAAGAACACGCCACATCTCTTCTCTAGGAACCGTACAATATTATGAGCAAACCCACCAATCCATCTACCATCTGAATCCTTAATCACGCCAGCCGAAGTAGCCATGCCATCGCTCCGAACGGACCTGTCAGTGTTGATTTTAATACAATTTGGCTCCGGTTTCAGCCAATCAATCAAAGCCTCAATTCTTCGCTTTTGGGGATGCAATTTTATTCTGGATAGCCACACCATCTTGTACTCCTTGGTCTTCTCATGGATGAAACCAGCTGCATCATGCACCTACCCTACATTCCGAAAAATCCTCTCGTTCATCTACTTCCACGTCCACCAAAGCACCGTAGCAAAAGTTGTCGTCCACTCCACCCCGTCCAGAGAGCACCACCGGGAAAATGAGGTTAGTACGAATCCACCCTGCAAAAGGAAGCACAAAGAAATCAGTAGACACCTTCGTAACAAGGACGACATTCCACAAACCTCGAATCGTCGTGCAATCCCTGAACAAGTGGCAAAGAGTTTTCGGTCTTGCATTACATAGTGTGCAAGTGTCCTCCATAGCAAGGTGTCGGCGTCGTCGCTCACAGTTGGTCAAAAAACCACCGTGGAACACAAGCCAAAGGAAGGTGTGGATCCTTTCTTGAACCTTGATTTTCCAAATGGTGTTGTAGACGATCTTGTCATTCCCGATGCAGGCTGCAGCAACCATCAGAAACAACAAACTTATACGCCGACGCGATCGAATAAACACCGTTAGGGTTAAATTTCCAAGTTAGGGTATCTTTAACACCAGGCTCATCGGTTAGGGCTACCACCGCCAGTTGGAGCAGCGTACCATTGGGAAGAAGCGAGCCCAAGAGATCGGATTTCCATCCCCATGTGAGGCCCAATAGAAGCAAACAGGCTTTCTTAGTTGTTCCTCCTCGATCGGGCCTGTGGCGACGTCCAACAGCCTGCATTCCCCCAACCAAACATCCAGCCAGAACATGATAGCGCTACCATTGCCGACCACCCATTTACTGCCCTGCGCAACGACCTTCCGCACACCAGTTTGGATGCTTTGCCCAATGTACGAGGTAGCCTGCACATTAACCCCAGAATCTCTAATGTACTTTGCCCTGAGGACAACACTCCACAGACCGGACTCATCGTGCAATAACCGCCGCCCACTTTTCCTAACAGTTGCCAAATTAACCGCCTTCATTGGCCTAATGCCCAAACCACCATCCGGTTTGGATCGACACACATCATGCCAAGCGACAAGGTTCACCTTTTTTTTATTATCTCCCTGGTTCCAAATGAAGTTTCTGATAATCTTATCCAATTTATCACAAGTGTCTTTTGGTAGAATCACAGTAGACATCGAGTAGACGGGAATAGAGGACAACACATTCTTAGCCATCGTAATTCGACCCACGAGGCTGAGAAACTTCCCTTTCCACGAAGCAAGACGTCCATTCACTTTGTCAATGAGCGGAGCGAAAGTGCCCTTGGAGACTTTTTTTATGTAAGATCGGCATACCAAGATAACTTCCCAAATCCGAGGTGATTTCAAACCCGCACTCTCTTTGTAAGTTTTGCTTCAACTCAGCCCCAACATTCCTGGAGATGAATAACTTAGACTTGGCTGAATTAATCTTCTGCCTGGACACCTTACAGAAGCAATCCAAAATATTGATAATAATCCTGAGTTGCTCCACGGAGGCCTTAGCCACCAAAACAACATCATCCGCAAACAAGACAAGGGAAATGTCGGGGCCGTTGCGCGTGATAGGGGTGTCCATAAAAAACCGAAACCGAAAAATCGAACCGAGCCCAAGAGATCCGATTTCCATCCCCATGTGAGGCCCAATAGAAGCAAACAGGCTTTCTTAGTTGGTCCTCCTCGATCGGGTCTGTGGCGACGTCCAAAAGCCTGCATTCCCCCAACCAAACATCCAAGCCAAAACATGATAGTGCTACCATTGCCGACCACCCATTTACTTCCCTGCGCAACGACCTTCCGCACACCAGTTTGGATGCTTTGCCCAATGTACGAGGTAGCCTGCACATTAACCCCAGAATCTCTAATGTACTTTGCCCTGAGGACAACACTCCACAGACCGGACTCATCGTGCAATAACCGCCACCCACTTTTCCTAACAGTTGCCAAATTAACCGCCTTCATTGGCCTAATGCCCAAACCACCATCCGGTTTGGATCGACACACATCATGCCAAGCGACAAGGTTCACCTTTTTTTTATTATCTCCCTGGTTCCAAATGAAGTTTCTGATAATCTTATCCAATTTATCACAAGTGTCTTTTGGTAGAATCACAGTAGACATCGAGTAGACGGGAATAGAGGACAACACATTCTTAGCCATCGTAATTCGACCCACGAGGCTGAGAAACTTCCCTTTCCACGAAGCAAGACGTCCATTCACTTTGTCAATGAGCGGAGCGAAAGTGCCCTTGGAGACTTTTTTTATGTAAGATCGGCATACCAAGATAACTTCCCAAATCCGAGGTGATTTCAAACCCGCACTCTCTTTGTAAGTTTTGCTTCAACTCAGCCCCAACATTCCTGGAGATGAATAACTTAGACTTGGCTGAATTAATCTTCTGCCTGGACACCTTACAGAAGCAATCCAAAATATTGATAATAATCCTGAGTTGCTCCACGGAGGCCTTAGCCACCAAAACAACATCATCCGCAAACAAGACAAGGGAAATGTCGGGGCCGTTGCGCGTGATAGGGGTGTCCATAAAAAACCGAAACCGAAAAATCGAACCGAGCCCAAGAGATCCGATTTCCATCCCCATGTGAGGCCCAATAGAAGCAAACAGGCTTTCTTAGTTGGTCCTCCTCGATTGGGCCCTTGGCGACGTCCAAGAGCTTGCATTCCCCCAACCAAACATCCAAGCCAGAACATGATAGTGCTACCATTGCCGACCACCCATTTACTTCCCTGCGCAACGACCTTCCGCACACCAGTTTGGATGCTTTGCCCAACGTACGAGGTAGCCTGCACATTAACCCCAGAATCTCTAATGTACTTTGCCCTGAGCACAACACTCCACAGACCGGACTCATCGTGCAATAACCGCCACCCATTTTCCTAACAGTTGCCAAATTAACCGCCTTCATTGGCCTAATGCCCAAACCACCATCCAGTTTGGATCGACTCACATCATGCCAAGCGACAAGGTGTATCTTTTTTTTATTATCTCCCTGGTTCCAAATGAAGTTTCTGACAATCTTATCCAATTTATCACAAGTGTCTTTTGGTAGAATCACAGTAGACATCGAGTAGACGGGAATAGAGGACAACACATTCTTAGCCATCGTAATTCGACCCACGAGGCTGAGAAACTTCCCTCTCCACGAAGCAAGACGTCCATTCACTTTGTCAATTAGCGGAGCGAAAGTGCCCTTGGAGACTTTTTTATGTAAGATCGGCATACCAAGATAACTTTCCAAATCCGAGGTGATTTCAAACCCGCACTCTCTTTGTAACTTTTGCTTCAACTCAGCCCCAACATTCCTGGAGATGAATAACTTAGACTTGGCTGAATTAATCTTCTGCCTGGACACCTTACAGAAGCAATCCAAAATATTGATAATAATCCTGAGTTGCTCCACGGAGGCCTTAGCCACCAAAACAACATCATCCCCAAACAAGACAAGGGAAATATCGGGGTCGTTGCGCGTGATAGGGGTGTCCATAAAAAACCGAAACCGAAAAATCGAACCGACCCCAAGAGATCCGATTTCCATCCCCATGTGAGGCCCAATAGAAGCAAACAGGCTTTCTTAGTTGGTCCTCCTCGATCGGGCCTGTGGCGACGTCAAACAGCCTGCATTCCCCCAACCAAACATCCAAGCCAGAACATGATAGTGCTACCATTGCCGACCACCCATTTACTTCCCTATGCAACGACCTTCCGCTCACCAATTTGGATGCTTTGCCCAACGTACGAGGTAGCCTGCACATTAACCCCAGAATCTCTAATGTACTTTGCCCTGAGGACAACACTCCACAGACCGGACTCATCGTGTAATAACCGCCACCCATTTTCCTAACAGTTGCCAAATTAACCGCCTTCATTGGCCTAAAGCCCAAACCACCATCCGGTTTGGATCGACACACATCATGCCAAGCGACAAGCTGCATCTTTTTTTTTATTATCTCCCTGGTTCCAAATGAAGTTTCTGATAATCTTATCCAATTTATCACAAGTGTCTTTTGGTAGAATCACAGTAGACATCGAGTAGACGGGAATAGAGGACAACACATTCTTAGCCAGCGTAATTCGACCCATGAGGCTGAGAAACTTCCCTTTCCACGAAGCAAGACGTTCATTCACTTTGTCAATGAGCGGAGCGAAAGTGCCCTTGGAGACTTTTTTATGTAAGATCGGCATACCAAGATAACTTCCCAAATCCGAGGTGATTTCAAACCCGCACTCTCTTTGTAAGTTTTGCTTCAACTCAGCCCCAACATTCCTGGAGATGAATAACTTAGACTTGGCTGAATTAATCTTCTGCTTGGACACCTTACAGAAGCAATCCAAAATATTTTTAATTATCCTGAGTTGCTCCACGGAGGCCTTAGCCACCAAAACAACATCATCCGCAAACAAGACAAGGGAAATGTCGGGGCCGTTGCGCGTGATAGGGGTGTCCATAAAAAACCAAAATCGAAAAATCGAACCGAAAAATTGATTATTTTTTAGGTTAATCAAACCGACTTTTTTTTAAATTTCGGTTTGGTTAACCGAACCGAAAATATTTTCGATTCATTGGTTCGGTTTCGGTTCATGACTTTACATATAACGCTTAACCGAAAAACCAAAAATATATTAATATATATTTTATTCAAATATTAGTTATCTTTGATTTATTTCGTGGTTAAATTCTATGATGTTCAAGACGTTAATCTAGTTTGAGTCTTTCCATCTTCAATTTTAACAATTTACATACTATTTTTTCACTTCTCATTGATATAAGAGTCGCTTATTAAATTTGATGGGATAAAAATTAATACACAAAATGTTTGATTCCACACAATATAGTATATACTCTCGATATTTGTTTGCAACAACTAAAACAGTATGATATAAGTACATGTTTAAAATAAAAGTCTTGCTTGATCACTTTTTTTTATTCAAATTTTATTATTTTAGTCTTAATTACTTAAGGCAAAATTACATAAACGGTTATCGGTTAACCGAGAAAACCGAACCGAAAAATTGGTTAATCGAACTACGGTTAACCGGGATTCACGGTTCGGTTTCGGTTCATGATTTTAACTAACCGAAATCATGGTTAACCGAACTTCGGTTCATGATTTTAACTAACCGAAATCATGGTTTGGACACCCCTAGCGCGTGATATGGCCCGAGATCCAATCTCCGTTCACCACCGATTGCTGAATCATATGGCTAAGACGCTCCATGCACAACACGAAGAGGTACGGGGACATCGGGTCCCCCTGACGGATACCTCTAGTCGGGGCGAAAGCCTCGGTCATTTCGCGATTCCATAAAAGACGCATCTTAGTTGAGCTAATGCACTCCTTTATCCAAGAAACCCAAATGTCAAGAAACCCCGCATCCAAAAAGGTGTCAACAACAAAGTCCCACCCCATCCGATCGTACGCCTTTTCCAAATTAATCTTGAGAAGCATCCATCCATTCCGTCCCTACTTCTTTCGCATAGAGTGAACTATTTCCTGGACCAAAATAATGTTGTCCGAAATGAGGCGCCCCGACAGGAAACTCCCTTGTATCGGACCAATCAAATCATTCAACAAAGGAAGCATCCGATTCACCAAAATCTTAGTAATAAGCTTGTAAATGACGTTGCACAAGCTTATAGGTCGGGATTGCATAATCCGCTCCGGTTTGGCCACTTTATCCAAGAGATATAATTAACAAAAAATAGGGTGATTTTAATAAATAGCCCTTATAAAGGGGGGCTAATTAACAAAAAGATCTTGTTGACAAAAAAATTGTCAACAAAAGCATCTTGTTAACAAAAAATTGTCAACAAAAAATCTGTCAACAAACACTTGTACAAAAAAACCTATTGGACAACGGTTAAATTTTGAAATGGACAATGGTTGAAGAACCGTTGTGTATGCAAGCGTGGTCTAAAGTCGAATAATGGACATGATGAGGTATTTTCGGTGGTCGTTATACCTATCAAATAACCTAACTTAACCAAACTTAGTAGAATGGTAAGTAAGGGTCGATCCCACAGAGACTCGTGTATTTGTGTGCTACTTGCGTGTCAAGTAATAGAAATATGGGTTTTTTTTGAATGATTTATCTAGTCTTAGATGCAAACTAAAAAATATGAATGCAAAGTTGATTATAAATATATGAGAGAAATATGTTCAACTAGTTACATCCATCATAGATATGCTTATTGATCATCGATTTTCTTGATTCTCAATTCACTTGAATAATCTACCGTGGATTATTATCCAAAACTTTATATTTAGTTGAAAGAGCTAACAGTCTGAACAACCCTAATCATCTAACAACCTAGAACAACTTCTAGATTCAATTAAACGATAGCTTTAAGTTCAAAGTATCGATAGAAACAAATACTCAACGCAAATAGCTAATCAAGTTATTTGTGCCTTCTACAATTGAATAGTCCAAACGGGTCCAAACAATTATAGATGCTACTTTATCTAATCAACCCCGAATGGGCATTAATCAGATTAGTTGTAAATTAACATAGAAATTCTATTAGGTGATCAAGCTAACAAAACCCTAGAATAATTCTGATTCAATTAAGCACTAGGAATAAAACCTATTCAAGTTGTTGAGAATCAATCAAACCTCACAATAATATGCAATCTATGATTTCAATAACTAGTAAAACACAATGAAATTAGCAATGCATAATTGAATTAAAAAAACTTACAAAAGGTTCAAAGGTTGCTCTTTGAGAGAAGAAACCCTAGCCTCCAAAATTATGATCTAAGTTATGAAAGAGAGAGAAAATAAAGAGTTTTTAAATATCTCTTAACAACTACTAAAGATATCCAGGGAAACAAATTCTCACAAGCCATACAAGACAACACGTCAGAATCATAAAGCCAAGCCCAAAACTAAGCCCAATTCTAGGCCCAAGACATCTCCGAGTAGAAAGCCAATTGCGCGGCTTGACCTCCAAAAGCGCGGCCGCGCTTTTACATGATAACCCGCGCAATTGCCTCGGTTCAGCATTCAGGCGACACTTCAAAGGTTGTTTTGACACCCTTCGAGTTGGAATTTGGACACTGAGTAAAAACATGAATTGTAGCTCTTCGAGTTGGCTTTCCAATGATTCCAAATTCAGCTTCATCCGACCACTATAGCTTCCAAACCAAGCATTGCAAGATAGACGTGTCGAAACAACAACGCCAATGCATATCCCGGATTTGAGCGTTCTTTTCACACAAGCACTTGGGCCTTGGTTCTTCCAATCTTCACTTGTATCACTCTAAGCTTCATCAAACTCCATCACAGTCCGCTAAAATCCATCCCGTCCATGCTTGTTTATCTAAAGATCTGCAAAATCGAACAAAACAAGCGCAAAACCCGAATTTCCTAGAAAACCTAAAAACCTAATAACTAGACTAAACTAAGCTAAAACCATGCAATATAAACATAAATATGCATCCTAAACACTACCTAAATGCAAGCTATCAAATTCCCCCATGCTTAACCCTTGGTTGTTCTCAAGCAAAACATAAATCCAAGTCATACCACATTAATGCAACCATGCATCCATCTCATAATCAATCGAGCAATTCAACATATAATTAAAACTTGACCAAGACTTCATAGCATACATTATAACAAGCAAAGAGCATAGATTATTCATCCATTCTAGACCTCACCAAGGTAAATGTGTTTGCACTCTCACTCAAGTGTTTATGGACGTGTTTCACTCAAAATCAACCATGAAAATTGGACTACCATATGCTTGCATCAGCGTCCTAAATCTCCACCATTTTGGATCAAATACATAACAAAAATCATGAGGTGTTTTAAGGGTTGTAATGGGGCCAAGGTAAAAAGAAATTGGAAGGGATCATATTTAATCTTGTGGTGCTAAATCCAGGATAAAGAACTAATCCTAAACCCAAACTTTACACACTTTTCATAATATTTCTCAACTTCCTTCACCAACTCCATTTACACATTAAATCTCTTTGTTTCTTACTTCTGCTTTTTTACTTTTGCCTCTTTTTCAACTCTTTTTTTTTTCTCTTTCATGAAGAACCCTAACATTTGAACTCTACTTTTTCTTTTCTTTGCAACTTACTTTTCATCTTCATTTTTTCACTTACACGCAAGAGTTGTATTTCCTCTTTTCCACCTTTTCTTTTGAACCTCCCCCATACTTACACAAAACTCACACAAAACAAAAACACAATCTAAAGTCCTAAATCCCGGATAGGTCAAGCTTATTAGGCTAGGAAAATTTTGTGGAGTTATCAAAATTAGGCTTAAAGCTCAAAGAAATGGGGTATCAAAACTTGGATCTTGTCAAGGTAGGAAGGGAAATAATAGGCTATAAAGAAACATTGCCTCAATCATTTTAATGTCATGCATTCAATCATATAAAACAGCCTTGAAAAAGAGTCTAAACGCAAGTTCTAGAGCTAGATAATCATGATGATACACTTAAGAATAGAGAGAACAAATATAATCAATGAAAGGCAAAAAAAACCTCAAAAGGCAATTTTTGTCTAGAACTTCAAAATAAATCTAAACTCAAGCTTATATACATGCTCAGTCCTATAGTCAAGGTAAATAATCAATGATCATGCTCATATCATAGAAATTTCAGCAAATCATGCAAATCATGGGTTAGGATTTATACTTAGCATAGAAACACAAGAGGAATCAAACAATTGGGAAATAAGAACCTAAATGCAATATTTTTTATATTTTTTTCAAATTTTTCTGATTTTTTTTCATTTTTCAGGATTTTAATCAATGCATGCAAAAATTTAAATATGACCTAAACTAATGCAACTACATGCAATGCAAAGGTAATTCCCTTCCCCATGCTTAAAACATACTTTGTCCCCAAAGTAAAGTAAAAAGTAAAGAGAAGAGAAAAACTCACAAGATCTAGCTATCCGGGTAGTGCGGTGGGAAATCCGACGGTGGTGGTGGTGGGTAATCTGTCTTCGGACCTGGGTATCTAAACACACACATAAAACTACCTAAAAACCAAAAGATTAACTGGAAAAAAAAACTACTATAAGCCTTGGGTTGCCTCCCAATAAGCGCTTGTTTAATGTCATTAGCTTGACCTTGAGCATAAATTGACAAGATTAGACATTGTCAATGCCCTTAGAAACCTGTCAAATCCCTATGTACACATCTCAAAAAGACATAAGTAACACAATGATAAATCAAAGATGCATAATATAGCTTTCAAAGACCGTTTTAATTTATCAAACATGTGTGCCCAATTTTCATGAGATGACATTTGTTCAAAGAAATCCAACACAAGTGGTGGCTTTAGAAAATACTTACAGTATGAATCAAAGCACTTGTCAACAATACCACTTATATCCAAGATGAACTCCATATATATTCTTCATCTTCCACCTTGTGTTGTAGACTTGGCTCCCCATCTTGTAACTCCATAAGTTCTGGATGTGAGAAGGTGGGGAAATTGAAGCATGGGATGTCAAGGCCTAACATAGGGTGCACCATGACAGCGAGAGCCTTAACAGATGTATCATGTTGGTTATCTCCCTCATGATTATCTACTTCATCAACAAAGATGTCATCATGGTCGAAAAAACAGTCTTCTTCCAAAACCACAAAACCCTCAAGCAATTTACTCCACATGGGTGAAAATGACTCAGGCTCTCTAGGCTATGTAAGAATCTCTATGCCTGCACAAACTTCCCTTGGCTATGTGATGATCTGCTCAACTTGCCTTATAGGTGTGAATTCATGTTGTGCATCAAACTCATCATCATAACTCACATCAAGTGTAGTAGATTGCTCCTCAACTTGAATCTGAGTGTTTGACTCATGATCGTTTGACTCCAATGTGATTCCATCACTCCTTTCACACAACTCAAAAGGGCATGAAATTGTGGAATGAAAATATTAAGAACAAGACTCACAATGCTCCATGATTAAAGCATCCGCGCCTTTGGAGAGATCCCTGATCCTAGAGACTTATCAACCGGCTGGGGTGATTGGGAAGATTACTCGACCAAAAAGCTCTGATTGCTCATGAAACATAAGAAATCCCAGCATTCCTCAGGTCCCATAAACAAAAGCCTCTCATTGCTCATGTAATCAGCCAATCCCCTTGTCTCAAAATTCATAGCATGGATAACTCCCATGTTCACCTCTCTATCACTGTATCGTAACCCCCAAGCACCAAGTTCAAACACATGGTCTTGAAATCATGAAAAATAGTCATGGAAGTGTTCATCCTGCAGCTGTCTACATTCAAACAAAGCCATAGATTAGTAGCACAGGTGTTATGAACCGTAAGATAGGTTCACAACACCAAGAATAGCACACAAAGTAAAACACAAATAGCGACGAGTCCCCGGCAACGGCGCCAAATTTGATGAGGTATTTTCGGTGATCGTTATACCTATCAAAGAACCTAACTTAACCAAACTTAGTAGAATGGTGAGTAAGGGTCGATCCCACAGAGACTTGTGTATTTGTGCGTTACTTGCGTGTCAAGTAATAGAAATATGGGTTTTTTTTGAATGATTTATCTAGTCTTATATGCAAACTAAAAAATATAAATGCAAAGTTGATTATAAATATATGAGAGTAATATGTTCAACTAGTTACATCCATCATAAATATGCTTATTGATCATCGATTCTCTTGATTCTCAATTCACTTGAATAATCTACGGTGGATTATTATCCAAAACTTTATATTTAGTTGAAAGAGCTAACAGTCTGAACAACCCTAATCATCTAACAACCTAGAACAACTTCTAGATTCAATTAAACGATAGCTTTAAGTTCAGAGTATCGATAGAAACAAATACTCAACGCAAACAACTAATCAAGTTATTTGTGCCTTCTACAATTGAATAGCCCAAACGGGTCCAAACAATTATAGATGCTACTTTATCTAATCAACCCCGAATGGGCATTAATCAGATTAGTTGTAAATTAACATAGAAATTCTATTAGGTGATCAAGCTAACAAAACCCTAGAATAATTCTGATTCAATTAAGCACTAGGAATAAAACCTATTCAAGTTGTTGAGAATCAATCAAACCTCACAATAATATGCAATCTATGATTTCAATAACTAGTAAAACACAATGAAATTAGCAATGCATAATTGAATTAAAAAAACTTACAAAAGGTTCAAAGGTTGCTCTTTGAGAGAAGAAACCCTAGCCTCCAAAATTATGATCTAAGTTATGAAAGAGAGAGAAAATAAAGAGTTTTTAAATATCTCTTAACAACTACTAAAGATATCCAGGGAAACAAATTCTCACAAGCCATACAAGACAACACGTCAGAATCATAAAGCCAAGCCCAAAACTAAGCCCAATTCTAGGCCCAAGACATCTCCGAGTAGAAAGCCAATTGCGCGGCTTGACCTCCAAAAGCGCGGCCGCGCTTTTACATGATAACCCGCGCAATTGCCTCGGTTCAGCATTCAGGCGACACTTCAAAGGTTGTTTTGACACCCTTCGAGTTGGAATTTGGACACTGAGTAAAAACATGAATTGTAGCTCTTCGAGTTGGCTTTCCAATGATACCAAATTCAGCTTCATCCGACCACTATAGCTTCCAAACCAAGTATTGCAAGATAGACGTGTCGAAACAACAACGCCAATGCATATCCCGGATTTGAGCGTTCTTTTCACACAAGCACTTGGGCCTTGGTTCTTCCAATCTTCACTTGTATCTCTCTAAGCTTCATCAAACTCCATCACAGTCCGCTAAAATCCATCCCATCCATGCTTGTTTACCTAAAGATCTGCAAAACCGAACAAAACAAGCGCAAAACCCGAATTTCCTAGAAAACCTAAGAACTAGACTAAACTAAGTTAAAACCATGCAATATAAACATAAATATGCATCCTAAACACTACCTAAATGCAAGCTATCAGGACATCGGTTCATTTAACCGCTGTCTAATCCATGACATAGACAACATTTGTAACCATTGTGTATAAGCCTTTATAAACGTTGTCACCATTCAAGAAAATAAAACAAAAACTATAGGATAGACAATGAGTATTAGAATAACCGTTGTCTTTGCTTATTTATGAATTAAAAAAAAGCCACTGCTTCACCAGGGACCATATGATTCTCTATTCTGAATGTAATTTATGGTTCCTTTATTTACAAAGAAGAGATCATAAGCAAGGTAGAAACAAAATATGTTGCAAGAAATGTGTTTGATATTCACAACAAATTTTAATTTTTTATTCTATAAAATAATTGAAGATGAAGGACAAAAATATGAACACATAACTAGTATTACCAAAATGATGACTACAAATATTTCTTACAAACAAATCTAATTTGACATAGGATGAGATCATAAAACAAAGAAGGGAACCTAACGATGTGTTTAAACCTCTCTACATGAAGGCAGAACCCACCTTCAATCTCTTGTACCTACAACCAAAGACATGAACATGCATTTTGTATCAAATCATCTAAAAATTACTAAAATTTGCAGTAAACTTACTCAAGTACCCTAAAACTACTTATATGAGTCACATTTCACAATTGACTCTATGTAAAATAGATCTCACAATAGAAAAACTAAAAATTCGACGACTTAAAAAAGTAAGGAAGTAAGTATAGTCAACAACTCACCTCAATGTAGTCACGCGTTGTCTAGCTAACAAGTAACAACAAGATTTCGGCTGCTTCGGAAGCACAAGCTCCCTAGGAACATACTTTACCCATGAGTACGATTGTACATAAGGTCCTAAATCACACCAAATGTCCAAAAATGTTTTCACTAATTAAATTTGTCTCAAAGTAATAAACAATATATTCAACAACCTAATTATAACAGACAAAAAATCAAAGACCTATTGAATGAGAAAGCCCACTAGCTAACAAAGCATCCATTTAGATAAGGCAAGGAAGTTTAAAATGGAAAATTTTAATTACTCAAAGTAGAGATTGAATGTGAGCATACAAGAATATTAGTATTTCCTTCCAAGATCAATATAACTTACCTGATTACACTAGGCATATACATTTGATCCATTTGTGGTTCAAAGAAGTCCAAGATGCACATAAAAAAACTAATAGAAATTATAATTTTTTGAGATAGGTTTACGGAGTCATCATACTTTATTCACTAGGGTACCTTGATATTCTTTTCTTAGAAAATGTTGTCAAACCACCTTCCAATCGATCCTTTCTATTTAACGTTTGATTGTAGGACTATTTTTCTAAAATCTTATCTGAATTTATATTTGTCTGTATTCCCTTGCTAATAGCTTGTTTTGCCATTCTAATTGCAATTCGACCCTAGTTAAGAAATATCATGCATATGTAAACTAAGCATTTTAAAATTCCAAACCTGAAAGCAAGAAATGAAGAAAAGTCATTATTGGTATGATAACTTGATGAATAACACCGTACTGATGTATTACTAAAATTCAAATTTAGTTTCAAATAATTTCAATAAATAAAGCTATAAATCATATCCAAGACTTTTTGGCTTATCACTCTTGCAATTTCAAGTCACATCTAATAAGCTTCATTAACAAGAACACAATGGTTAACCAACCCTGTACAACAATGACTATCCATCACTTGCTCAAGAGAGCCCATTGTCTTCAATCTTCATCTTAATCCAAACAAGCTACTACATTTAGTAGCCCAATGTCGTTGTTAACGTACAAAAAAAAAGTGAAATCCCTTTGGGAACTAATCTAAATCTATCAATTAGGAAAATAAATAAGTAACATTGTAAGACTGTCATGGATTAACACGTACTAGAGATGCACTAAATCATATACAATGCATTGGATGGTGCAACAAGAACATCATGAAGAGCTAGCAATTGATAGATACACCAGATTAAGCTTTAACAGAACACCTTTTTACATCTTAAAAACGTAACTTCCCATCTACTGATTCATGATCACCAAAGGGAATGAAAATGACCATACTTTTCTTTTGATGTTTTTTCCCACATTGACATAAAACTCTCAGATGATGCCAATTCAGTAATTCACAGCTCCATATTCTAAATCCTAAAATTCTAAAAAAATTTATGAAATCTCACAATCAAGCAGAACATTCAATTAAGACAGAAAGCATCACACATAGCACTATGGTTTCAACACTCTATCTGATGGTTAAGAGGGAGCGGGGAAATACCTTAGAAAAACGGTAGAGTCATCATAGCCACCAGAATCCTTCATGAGGCCTTTCGGAGAGAAATTCGCGGTTAGAAATGAGGCTTCACTTCAGTCTCCGAGAAATTATCCTCCTCAAAGATCATTCTGATACTCGTTTCAAGGCTTATCATCGGCATCATTTGAAAGAGAAGGAGAAGAGCTCGGAAATCTAGGCTTGAGGGCCGAAGAGAGTAAAGGGAGATTTGTGAGCGGAGGAGATGAGAGGAGCGATTGAGTTAGGGTTGTAACTTGTAAATGATTTTTAATAATTTAAGGGTTCATATACATCACCTTAAACTCCCAAAATAGACAACGTGTTTAAAAAGAATCATTGTCTATACTGTGTATAAGTTAAACATCGTACACAACGGTTATTTCAAAACCGTTGTCCGCATACTATTTTTATAGTTTAGACACCGTGTTGCGAGAAACTGTTGTCTATATTGCATAACAGTGATATCATAGATAACGACTATATGAGATAACCATTGTCCGCATGTTTAAAAACCTCCAAATCCTTGTTTAGACAACGTGTTTTTAACAATCGTTGTCTATATTTTGCGTATTATAATCCACTTTGTGTACTAGTGGAAAGGATCTTGTTGACAAAAAATTTCAACAAAAGGATCTTGTTGACAAAAAATTGTCAATAAAAAAGATCTTGTTGACAACAATTATTGTCAACGTCAACAAACAATTATTGTTAACAATCGTCAACATTTGCTGACAACAATTATTGTCAACGTCAATAAACAATTATTGTCTACAACCGTCAACAATTATTGTCAATGTCCACAAACAATTATTGTCAACAATCTTGAAGAGAGCCTATTTTATTGTTTAACTAGCTGTACAAAAATTTAGTTCAACAAGAATTATAATATATAGTATTTCGTAAAGAAATGTTGGCTATGTAACTTTACCCAACTCAATAATTGTGGTCAACAGAAATGATGGCTCTCAATATAGTCTCAAATTATCAATGAAGAATTGATTTGCATCACTTGCTATCCTCAACTCACATTTGAAACAACAAGTTCATTGAACAAGTTACACTGAACAAGTTATTTGAAGTGCAAAACAATATATCATAATACCTAACAATGAAGATCCTCTAATAGCTAGTAGGATACAAGCACAACATTTGAAACATAGATTCAGCTCACCTGCTTTAGAAAATTGGCCAACATTTTAACCACTGCAATGATAAAATACTCAACAACATTTACATGTAATAGCTATAAAGTTGTAATAGCTAGCAAACGTAGATGTAAGCTGCTAGACTGCTAGCAACTATAAGTCTATCACTGAACAATTAAGAAAAATGGCTACCAACCAAACCTAGACAAGAATCCTAGTCGAGTAAAAAAAATAGGATTAAAAAGAATTTCAAACAAAAAAGAATTTCTAGCATCAAAATATAACAAAACATCATAAATCATAGAATAAAAGAAGAAGAAGAAGCATATGACAGTACTAGGAAAGAAAAAATAAATCCAAACTGATCAATTTAACATTACAAGGTTGCATTTTATGTCTAATTTAACAGCCTTCTAGTTTCAGCTTCTTATCACACATCATCATTTTTAGCTCCAAGGTGTCATTTGAAAACCTAATGTCATCAAACCCTAACAATGCAAAACAACAAGATCAGTAAAAAGATGGAGAGTGTAGAGACCTTAGAAGCCTATGTGATGTTCTCAAGTCGGTGTTTCCAGCTTTCTTTGCATTCTAATACATCATTTGAACAATCCCGATGCCGATTGAGATTCTTTGCTCATCAACGCCAAGCACGACTGCTCCAAGGCTTGCAACATTGAATCAACACCATCGGAGTTATTGCGATCACCCACAAACAATTGTGTAGATAATTGTCACCGGGAATTTCAACAACAAAAATGAACTCGTCAAATTCCTTCCTGCAATTAAGTTATTGCCCTTAGAAGATGACCTTGTGAAATTGAACTCAAAGTAGAAAGAGCCCTTAATTACAAAGACACGTCAATTTTGTTCAAAAGTGTCTTAACTGACACCAGTAAATGGAAAGCTTATTCTCTCTCCGTCCCGTTAAATTTGTCCAAAAAGACACAAAACACACAAATTAAGAAAATGAAGAAGTAGACCAATATGGAAAGGAGAGAGGGTGTGATAGTGATGGGTAGAAAGAGAAAGAGAAAGGAAATGACAAAAAAGGTATTGAGATAAATTTTTGATTGGATAATATAGATAAAAAGTGAGATTGAATAGGGGTAATATTGTAAGAAAAGTTTGATATAAAAGAAAAGTTAAAAAATGGGCAAACTTTTTATGACGCCTAAAGAGGAATACTGGACAAACTTTATGGAACGGATGGAGTATAATCCTCCAAAACTAAAAAAAATAAGGATCCAATAGAGGTGTCATATTAAGATGGGAGTCCTTCTTCATTGAAAATATGCAATGAAGCCAGACTGGCCAATTGAAGCCAGACTAGCCATAATGAGGCAAAACAATGACGTACATGAAATTTGGTTGATCAAGCCAAACTAGCAAATTTTCTTAGTAGGCAGAAACTACATATACATATTACAACCATTTTGATAAGGAATGATCCGAATCATTTGGTAAAAATTACATACATAAGAAGCACTAATATGACTAAAAGTGGAGCTAAACATACATTAATTCCACGGTCTAGCAATTCACCATTGTGAGATACTTCTGAAAAGCAATAACATTCAAATCGAAGTTGAAGTTCACGAAATTGGTCTTACAATCCGCCTCAAAATCAACGCTCCATCAAATCGAAGCTAAATTTAAGGTTTCCAATAGCACAAAAGTATCAAATTTGAAGAAGAAGGATGGCGATTATTAATGAAAGAAGGCTTACGGAGAGAACAAGGAGAGCGCGCATAGGGCTACCATTATGAGACTAGCGCAGAGTCTTAAGAGCAGAGGATCTAGAAGAATTGAGAAATCGAGGGAAGTCACGGTGGAGAGAGGCCTTGGTCCGGTGGATGATGAAGGTGCCTGCAAGGTCGTTGAGTGGCTCCGGGCAGAAGATTGACTGGAGAAATCCCTTCACCACCTCCACCAGGTTGTCTCCTCAGAATCAAGAAACCACCGTCCTCCTCAGAATCGCCGTGTGTCCCAAGGGAGTATGCGAACACCGAGAAAGAGAAGTGAACGACACCGACGGTGAGTTCATCGTTGAAGAAGGCGATGGATTTCTAGTGAAAAGTAGTCGGGAGAGAGATGAGATTAGATTAAGTGCTAAGGTTACACACGCAATATAAGAGTTAAGCTTACTTTTATATAATTACAAACATACAAAATGATATATGGACTAAATCCCTCTATAAAATAGGATATATAGGCCAATTCCCTCAACTTTTAATCCCATCAAATATAACTATTGATTACGTCTCTTGTGTAATTCTGATCCTTAGTATGGGTTATGGTGAAAATATCTTATTGAAGTTTTGTATCATACTAGTTGATGTACTTGTGCCTTACACGGGATCTTTAATAGTAAAATCTATTTTATACACATATATAGATATAGATTTTAAGGGATTGATATACTTATTGTAAATAAGTACTAATTTTAAGTGAATATTAATAACTATTTTCAAATAAATCAAATATAACTTAATGTTAATAACTTCATATAAATTAAACTCTAAATACTAAATAAAATAACCAATAAGAAACTATGTTTGAAATAACTATTAAACTAAAATAAGAAAAATATGTTCGAAATAATGTTTGAGAAACAAACTTCATATTGTAATATTGCAATGATTTGCATTGGATCTTCAAACAACTCAGTCTTCCTCTTCATGCTTCATAATTTTTTGGAACGGGAAGTGAAAAGTTGATCTTCGATAACTTTGTCTCCATTATCATCTGTAATACTCGGGTAATCTTTTCAGTTAGAGTTCCATTACTTAATTAATTTTATATATTATATGAATACTATGTTTTTTTATTAAATAATTACGATAATTTTTTATATATAGTTGATAAGGTTTACAAGTACCAAGGTAATAAGGTTAGCATAGTTGACAAATTCCTTTCATTATAAGAGTTGTACACGGTTCTTTCTAGCTTAATGGTTAAGAGTCAATTTTTTTTAAGAAGGTTATAAAATCTGAGATGGCCTTATCATTGTTATTTCTTTCTTCCTTTCTTTGTTTACCGTCTCCTCTAGCTCATTCATGTGAGCCGTCATTTTTGACTAATTTGAGTACATGAATCAACTCATTTGGGTACATATCAATCTCTAATATACGTGTACTAATACCCTTAGTTTGACTTTTCAATTAAGGAAGCACGCAATCATTTTAGTGGTTGTACTATTCACCTAGCTAAGTAACATAGGTATAATCATATCATCACTTTTACATGAGCAAAGGGATAAAATTCAGCAAGTAATAAGCTTGCACTCTCCTTTCATGTAAGAAGACCTCTCCACCTCCCCCAATTTATTCTATTTATACAAGAGCTACACCACCATTGTTTAATTTCTCACCACCTAGCCTCTCGATCATTCAATTTTCACGGATACTAGTTCACACCATCACTCAAGCTCTTTCGCTAAATCACTTCCGTCGACATCGGAACTCCTCCAACGCTATATATAAATATAGAGTTCTTCTATGTGGTATATTCTTAAAACCATCCTCTATATTATTGTTAAGAGGGTATGATTATGGATGTCTTGAAAAGGGGAGAATATATTTAATACAGTATGGTGGTTTAGGTGGATTAGGAAATAATTAGCTAGGTTAAGTATTATAGATTAGGAAAGATGTAAATAATTTGATGAGTGTGTATATATGTATGTTCGTACAGTTGGTTGGTCATGAAATCATAAATACGTATATGTCTTTCCATGTGGGTGTACTTTTAGATTAAAAGCTAATTAGATTAAGATAAGTAAGGAAAGGTAGTTATGTTAGCCCAAAAGTTATAGTTAATTAGTGATTCTTAAGATATGGCATAAAATATTTATAAGAAAGATGAGATTGGTTAAATTTAAAATAAGATTATCTATCTTTATATTGGATCAAATAGTAGATACATGGGTTAAGTCTTTTTCTTTGGAATTGTAAGTCGAATAGTCTTGATTATCTTCCTTACGAGAGTTATTCTAATTCCTAGGTAACTAGCTTGACGAGTTCATTTTGATATCGTTGGAAACCCTTCGTTTGAGGTAAGTCGCCTAGACTTACTTAGTTATCAATTTTGATATGTGTTGGATGTGTAGATGTGATGTGTAGAGCTTTATTTTGAGATTCATCCATATATATATATATATATTTGAAAATAATTCATTATTTTGAGAAATATAATAGATAAATAGTATTCTGTATTTTATTCGGATTTCTAAGCATTGGCACCTAACCGATACAGCTATGATCAAGGATAGTCGGAAAGGCGGAGACATCCTTGACTTAGTTGTATGTCAAGGAGGGCCCCTTCAAAATTATAATAAAATGTTTGGGCGAGTGCTCCAGTGGAGGCTTGACCAGGGGTAAGAAGATGAATGATGAGGGTGTAAGTGGTTTGGAAAAACGGTGGAGGCCGCCGTCCACTACCCCGTGTAAGGCTGGAGGATGCCACGCTTGTCAGGTAAACGAAGTTAACAGATAAGAATGAATGAGTTATGCTTGAATTATTATTGAGGAAATAGATGATTGAGGAGATACTAAAGTGGGACAATATGCTATTATTAGGTGTCGTATGACTTTAAATATTGTGGTGTAGTTGTCTGCTATTGTGAATGTACTATATGTGAACTATTATATTACTATTCTTATTATGTAATTGAATAAATTGAGTTTGCTTCTGCATGTTGCATTTACTATTCAATGCATATTGGAATTGCTAGCTAACCCTTCAGGGTGTTGTTGTTGTTTTAGGTAATCACTCTCGAATGAATAATGCTCCAAGGAATCTTCTCCAAGATGATGGTGAGCCAGATCGACGTGGCGTGTCTTAGGATGTAGTTGGATAACGTTTTGTAGGACTGAAGGTCCTAGGAGTCTATGTTGTCTTGTTAAGTTAGATGTTTGTAAATATTGGTTGATGTTTAGGGATCAAAAATGAGGGTTGTGTTGGGGGTTGTCTAATGCGCACATGCATGACTTTGTTACTTTTCAAGAAACATAGTTGGATGTTTTTCTTGTATTTCTCGCCGTGCCTTTGTTGCAAGGTCCTACATTGTGAGATTGTTATTAAACTAGCGTTAGTGGACCCAAGTGAGGTCCACAACCAAGTGACATTCTGGTATTTAAAACCGGGGTGTTACATCATCATCTAGGATGAGCTTTCATTTGAACACTTAGAAGGAGTAAGTGGTTCATTCGACAATACATTATAGTGTAGTTTAGATGCGGTTTGTGGCCTAGTTAAAGTGATGCCAAAAAAGATAGATGTACTCGACTTTAGTTATAGTATATTGATATTAATTGATAAGAAAATATTTGCATAATTTGTATTATAAAAATTTTACCGGATTTTTTATATTAAAAATTTCTACATTATGACATTATTGAAAAAAATTCTATATGATAAATCTTGTTGAAATTTCTACGTATTTGAGAAAATGAAGATTAATCAAACTTCATAATACAATGATAAATCTATATACTGTGCTATGAATATTCTACATGAAACATGTTATTGAATCTTTTTAAATCTTATCATCATTATTTGTAATGCTTGAATAATTTATATTAGAAAAATTTCTTATTATTTTTTTACAATAAGAAACTATACATGGAAACTATTATTGAAATTTCTATGTATTGATTGTATTTTTCTTTGATATTTATATATTTTCTTATAATAACCATTGAAAAAATATCATTGACATAGTAAATTGATCTTAATGAGTATTTAAAAATATAAACGAAACTGCTCATTTGGGATATTTATTTAGTGAATGAGAAGAAAAAATAATCTTGAAACTATAGGGATGTATACATATATTTAAAAGAGAAACAATCATTTTTCCATAAAAATTCAAAAAAAAATGCAATTATTTAATATAAATTGATCATAAAATACAATTATTGAATATAGATTGATCTTACAAAGTTACGTACATGTTAGACATTGTTTTATGAAATTATTTCATATAAACTTATCGTAAAAATAAAATTATTTAATAATTAAACAATAGAATTGATCTAAATAATTATTTAAAAATACAAATTGAACTACTCATTAAGGATAAATAATTAGTGAATAAGAAGAAAAAATAATCATGATATTGCATGGATATATATATATATATACATATAGAAGAGAATACAATAAGTTTATTCCTTTTACATAATTATTTAATCTAAATTATTTTAGAATACAATTATTTAATATTGATTGATCTTAAAAATTTACCTAGAGGTAAGATAATTAAGAAATATATAGTAATTTTTTTATATACATTGATCTTAAAGAGTTAATACCTTTTATAAAAATAGGTTATAATATGACAAATCACCAATAAGTAAAGTGACCTAATTAAATAGTATTTGGAAATTATAACATGGTAGAATTAAGTAATTTTTGAAGATTTAGATGGACAAATTAGTAAATGTAAAAATAAATTGCTTAGGTGACATAGTTAAATGATTGACAAATAGGATTGAGTGATTCGACTTTAGTTATAGTATATTAATAAATAATCATAGTTATATATTCCTTTTACATTATCATATCTTGAGAAAAGATTATTATATTATCAGTAATTATTAGCTTAATATTATTAATAAAACAATTATGTAAGAAAAACATACGAAATAGTTTTATTTTAATAATAGATAATGATCTTAAAATATGCCAATTAAATTATGTTACAATTGTAGAGTGTGAATCAAGTGCGTCATAAAAGTTATGTGTAATATGATGCTCACTATTGGTCGTTGGATGCACTCCATCTACGGTCCTTATTAAAAGTGCAACATAAAGTGTCAAAAGTGCATTCAAATTAGGAATGCATTATTGATGCTTTACGATGCCTCGTAATAATGTCATTTAGAAATGAACTTTTGAGGCATTACGATGCATTTTTGCTTTCCGTATATTCCCATAGAACATTCGTTCCGCAAGGGATTCATACTTTTGATGAAATCCGAAATGAAAGGCTCACTAGAAGACAAGAAACGAGATTATTATATTCGAAAGTGCAAACACTTGCTTCTTTATTTATGATTTTCTTTACAGCGAGGTTTACAAGCCAACGAGGATAACAGATTATTTGAGAATTACACCCTAGACCTCCTACGATTATCCGAGATCTCGACCTAACAATGTCCGAGATCTCCTAGTTTCTAGCTAGCTCTAAGTGTCACTTGCCGGTCCCTTTGAGCGAGGTTGAGTTGCGGAGTCTTTGATGTGAGGTAGAGCGAGGTGTAAGAGGCTTGCGAGGTGGTGTAGCGAGGTCTTTGATGTGAGCGGAAACTCTGTGAGACTTGAAGTCTTTTTGTGGACTTCACTTATCTATAGTGAGGCCTTTTAACGGTGTTTCGATCACGTCGATCTTCAACGAGCAAGAAAGTTCTTGAGTTCAAGATGTTTTTCGACCCCTTTTCCATACGAGAATCTCCTCTATTTATAGAGGATTGGGGAGTCGATTTTTGGTCGTTGTCCGATGTGGGACGCCCCAGATCAAGGGCTCTAATTGGCCTAGAGGCGAGGCAGCCGGTGATTGGCTCGAAGAGCGGCGTTCGCTGAGTGGTCATGGTGGGCGGGCGCAAGTAGAGTCGGTTACGAGGTCGAGACCTCGCTCCGAGGTCGAGGGGGACCTCGTGGGGTAGGAATTTTGTTAAAATAAGAGGTGGGTATGGTTGTGGGCCCCAGGATTATCTTCGGGGGTCCCTTTGACCTGGTTTGACCCTCATACCTCGGGCCCACCTCTTGCTTCGCTATTTTGAGCATCATCACAACCCCATGGCCTGGGGACCTCGCCCCGAGGGTCGCAGGGCATAAGTTCTCAAAGATTTCGGGGTGCGAGGCTCTGAGAGGTGGGTAGACATTTTGCGAGGCTTCAAGGGTTTCCGAGGTTCCTGGGGAGCATCTTGCGAAGCCCTCCCTTTGCGAGGTTCTACACTTAGCTTTTCTTTGGTTGGCAAAGGTAAAGCTTTTCTGGGCTTGCTCTTCGTGTTTTGCTTAATGGGCTGCGCAGGAGGGACATACCCAATAAGACTAACTGGGTAGGGGAGGCCCAAGCCTGCCCTTTATAAGTGCGTACTTCACACGCCTCCCCATTTATCTCTTCTTCCCAGATTTTCGCCTTCTCTCTTTCTGTCTTTTTGGCTTCCTGCGAACGGTTTCTCCAGACGGTTTCCGGCGAGCCTCAACCATCTTCCAGTTGCACCACCGCCTCCTCCTTGTCGATTCTGAACAAGTAAGTCTTCGACTTTTCTTCTCCCGCTTTTTGTTTGCTTTTGATTTCTCCCTGCTTGTTTTTTGTGCCGTGTTTTGGAGAGGCGATGGAGAGTCGCATGGTGTTTCGCGCCGACATCACGGTGGCGAAACAGCGGTGGTGAGGTCGGCGTGAGTTTCTACCTGCTTTTTCTCGCCGTTTTTCCTTTGCTCCTTTCTCTTCTTTTCTCTTTCGTTTCGCCTTGTGCCCTAGCGGGCAGTGGTTGCCCCTTGGCGTTTCGCACCGGCGACAAGGTGGCGGGACGGTGGGGTGAGGGTGGCGAACGCCATGCACTCGGATTCCTCGCCCTCCAACCGACGGTTGTCTCTTTTTATTTTTCGGCGGTTTTGAATTTTGAAGCTCTTGGAAACCCAAATGTCCTGACGGCTGATTGATGGGACGTTAGGGTCTCCACCGCCGTTCTCCACCGCTGGCTTCCATTTCATCTTCTCTTTCCTCTTTCTGGCCCTTCGACTTTTTCCTTTTTGGCGCTTCGACTTCTCCCTCGCCGTCCTATCTTGTCAGAGTAGCCCCTAGGGTGCCACGTGGCTCCTCGCCTCTTATGATCCGGAATTACTCTTTCTCACGAGGTTATGACCTCACATTGCTTTTCTTCCGAGGTCACGACCTCGCACTGCTTTTCTTCCGAGGTTGCGACCTCGCACTGCTTTTCTTCCGAGGTTGCGACCTCGCACTGCTTTTCTTCCGAGGTTGTGACCTCGCATTGTTTTTTCTTGGTTATAGTGCCCGACGTCTCAATGCTTCTTTCTTTTCCAGGTGCTAGCCTTCCGCGGACTGGACATCGTTCTTTTCATGCCTAGGAGAGCCTCTGCTAGCCCTCCGCCCGGCTTCGCTTTCAGAGTCCAAGAGGGTTTTTATGAGGAGGTTTCGGAGTCCGCGGGAAGCGTAGAACTCAGCGACTCTCAGAATCCGAGGTCCCCTTCGCTGGTTTTCAACGAGCCTTCTTCAAGCGACTCCAAGGTCTCTATTAATTCGCGCTTCTCCCATCTTCGAATGTCGTCGGGCATTGAAATGGCTTCGTCTTCCACCCCAGACGAGGTTGTTACTGAGGTCGAAGCGCGGTCGGTCGTGGGAACGACCTCGGCGCCGCCTCCTTACGTGCCTCCGAGCTTCCCTGCGGCGTATATTACCGACGCCGCGTCCCGCGTCCCGAGCGTCCTGGAGGAACGGATCCCCATGACCCCGGGTTCTGTCGAGGCTCGTTTATCTGAGGGGGTGGCCACCGAGCTCGAGCTGAAGGACCTTGCTGACATCGCCAAGGACTTTGCTTGGCCCGAGGGGGTTGAGCTGGCGCTTCCTGAGGAGGGGGGCCACTCCTTGG
The DNA here is from genome assembly GCA_964016875.1 of Fallopia convolvulus. Taxonomy (NCBI): domain Eukaryota; kingdom Viridiplantae; phylum Streptophyta; class Magnoliopsida; order Caryophyllales; family Polygonaceae; genus Fallopia; species Fallopia convolvulus. The sequence goes on from OZ024735.1 coordinate 21,811,819, forward strand.
CATCTTACGACAGGTGCGTGGTTGTGCACCTCTTCAGCCTTCAGGCGGGCTTCAGGCTGCCCTTGGCCCAGCATATCATTGATTATCTGTGGGCCATGAAGATCTGCCCCGCACAGTTGTTTCCGAACGCTTGGCGGTTGCTGTGTGCCTACACGATTCGCAGTCGCGAACTTGGGGACGGACCGAGACATGACTTCCTGTCGGCTTTATTCCTAGCGAGGAGGGACACTCGGTCCCGAAGCCTTATCAACCTTAGCACGCCGCTTATCAAGATCACCACGACCCCTTCGAACGTCGGGCCGTGGAAGCCGAATTGGTTCTTGGTTCGCGACCCCACCGGGAGATATCTCAATTTTCCGGTAACGGCGGGCGAATTCGTTCGGTGCGTAACCCCGCTGGAGGTTGATGAGCTCAAGGCGCTCAGGGTCCGATACGCCACAGCGAGTCAGACACCGTTTCAGGTGTATCTTTCTCAAGACCAGCTTGAGCGGGCTGGTCTGAGCCTCAGCCTCCCTCCCAGCGAGGGAAAAGAGGGTACTCAATCTCTTTCCTGACATTCCTTGATTCGATTTTTTTCTTTTTGAAGTTGAGGAGGGAGGTTTATAACCTCGCTGGCTTATTTTGTCTTATTACTGTCATTAACTTGTTTCTTGCTTTTCTTATCTAATTTTCTCGTCCCTTTTTTTTTTGTTCTGACAGTGAACCTACTCGGCGCTCTTACCTCGAAGTCACAGGGCAAAAGGCCTGTGACTTCTTCCTCCAACGCTCCGAGACCCCAGGGCCAACTTGGGGTCGTCATAAAGGATCCGACCTCGCAGGCGAGGCCTCCCGCCCCGCAAAGCAAGACGACGGCCCCGACGCTGAAGGCGCCGGCGGTGAAGACGAGCGGGGGGGGTGGCGTCCAAGGGGGACGCTGCGAGGACGTCCTCCCATCACTCTCGAGGATCCGGGGATAAGGCCGGGTCCAAAAGGAAGGAAGAGGGTTCTCCCCGGGGGGAGAAAAGGAAGAAACGAAAGGAGGATGGGCAGGGGGAAACCCCGGGGGGCGTGATGGTCGAACACCCTGGGCCCGCGAGCCGAGTCATCTCGGCCACCGGGCCTCCTGCCGAGAAGTTCCACTGCCCTGGTCCTTGCCGGGGCGTGTCCGAAGACTGGGACAGGTCGGCCTGGACCGACGAGGTTGCATGGGCCAACAACCTCTCGGAGGCAGCCCTCAACGATGAGATCCTCCGCTACTCCGCGATGGTATGTCTTGCTCTTTTTTGTTCATCATTTTTTATTGGCTTTACTATTCTTGTTCTTGTTTTAACGTGCTCTTTTATTGATGCAGAATACCTTCTTCGCGAACTACAACTGCGGTCGCGTCATCCTCCTCCATAGGAATTTGGGTAGGATGGAGGCGAGGCTCCAAGAGCGGGACGCCGAGATCGAGAAGAAGGGAAAGAGCCTCGCAGAGGCTGAGAAACGCGTTCGCGCCGCGGAGATCGCGGCAGCGGACGAGGCCAAGGCCGCCTCGAGGGTCAAGGAGGAGCTGAGGAAGGCGAGGGAGGAGAACAAGGATTTGAAGTACGAGAACGGGGATTTCAAGGACGAGGTCGCAAAGCTCAAAGGCCAGCTATCCGAGGAGCACCAATTCTTCAGAGAGAAGGAGGCGGAGCTTCGGAAAGCTGAGGAGGAGGTTACCAGGCTCCAAGGGCGTGTTGTTGAGCTCAGCAAGGAGCTGGATCTCGAGGGGCCCAGGTATGTGAAGTCCGAGGCCTTTCAGGCCGAGATGGTGGAGAGTGTGAGGAAGATGTTCCTGCAGTCCGTCAGGATGGGGGTTAAGCAGGCGGTCGCGAAGTATGGGCACATCGACCCCCGCATCAAGTTCTTCATCCCCAACTATCAGGAGACTATGGGGGAACTTGAAGGGGAAGAGCCTGAGGGAGAGTGCGAGTTCTTTCTTAATGAGGATGGAACTGTGGCTAGCGAGGCGCCTACCGTGGCAGCCATCGCTCAGGAAGATGCGCCTAGCTCCCAGCCTTCTGCCATCGCCGCCCCTGCCCTGGAGACTCCCCAAGGACCTACTGCTCAAGCCCCTGAAGATCCTCCGAAGACCTCCGACCCTACCGCCGAAGCCTCGAAGATGTAAAGGATGTCGTTGTCTGCTTCTGTTTTTTTTTGTTTTTTTGTTTTGCTGGTGGCCCTATGGGGCCTGTAATTAAACATCTGGGCACACGTGCCCCAGCTTTTTATGTTATTTTCCTTACCTTATGATTGCTTGTTTGTTCTAGCTTTCTCGTGTATGCTCGCACATATTATCTACCCAACCCCATGGCCCGAGTGTCACAACTATTGTGGTATTCGGGCCACATCGGGTGTTTCTAATTATGTATCGAGATCTCGAGCTTTGCTCGGATTTTTACAACAATTCGCCGAGGTCCCGAGCCTTTTTCGGACTTCGCACAACGACTGTGCCGAGGCCACGAGCGGGAAGCGAGGGATGGATTTAACGAAATTCTCCAACACCACGCGGGAAGCGAGGTTTGGGTTCAACGAAATTCTCCAACACCTCGCGTGAAGCGAGGTTTGGACTTAACGAAAATCTCCAACCCCAAGCGGGAAGCGAGGGATGGACTTAACAAAAATCTCCATCTCCAAGCGGGAAGCGAGGGATGGATTTAACGAAATTGTCCAACACCTCGCGTGAAGCGAGGTTTGGTCTTAACGAAAATCTCCAACCCCAAGCGGGAAGCGAGGAATGGACTTAACGAGATTCTCCAACACCTCGCGTGAAGCGAGGTTTGGACTTAACGAAAATCTCCAACCCCAAGCGGGAAGCGAGGGATGGACTTAACAAAAATCTCCATCCCCAAGCGGGAAGCGAGGTTTGGACTTAATGAAATTCTCCAACACCTCGCGTGAAGCGAGGTTTGGACTTAACGAAAATCTCCAACCCCAAGCGGGAAGCGAGGGATGGACTTAACGAGATTCTCCAACACCTCGCGGGAAGCGAGGTTTGGACTTAACGAAAATCTCCAACCCCAAGCGGGAAGCGAGGGATGGACCCAACAAGATTCTCCAACACCTCGCGTGAAGCGAGGTTTGGACTCAACGAGATTCTCCAACACCTCGCGTGAAGCGAGGTTTGGACTTCTAACCCGGAGTTTTTATTTTTGAGAGAGATTTTGAAAGTCCCACAACCCTTTATTCACAAAAAGCAGTAACGGAATTCAGAGAGTTTACACGAAATATTTCTTTAACCGGTCGACGTTCCACGTCTTACTGAGGGTTTGCCCCTCGTTGTCTTTGAGCTTAAAGGCTCCGGGAGCGACCTCCTCCCCGAGGATGTATGGTCCCTCCCAGTTGGGGTCTAGTTTGCCACCTTCGGTTCTTCTCAAGACGAGATTGCCTGTGGCCAGGAACCGAGGTCTCACCTTCTTGTCGTGGTAAACTGCCACGCGGCGCTTGTATTCCCTGGAGCGAAGGTCGGCTACTTCGCGTAGATCGTCGCGGAAGAGCAACTCGACCCTGAGATTGGCCTCGTTCTCCTTTTCATCAAAATCGAACACCCTTGCCGATGGGACCAGGGTTTCTACCGGGACTAGGGCCTCTGCCCCGTAGGTTAGGGCGAACGGCGTTTCTCCGGTTGCGCGACGCGCGGTGGTGCGGTACGTTCATAGGACGAGCGGGAGAAGCTCTGCCCAACGACCTTGTGCCATGCCCAGCCGCTTTTTTAGATCGGACATGATGCGGGCGTTGACGTTCTCTACCTGGCCGTTGGACTGAGGATGGGCCACGGAGGAGAACTTGAGGGTTATGCCGAGTTCTGAGCAGAATGTCCGAGTCTCTTCACAATCAAATTGGGGGCCATGGTCGGTCATGATGGTCATGGGAACGCCAAAGCGGCAGACAAGGTTCTTCCACAGAAAGTCGCAGACCTTAGTCCCCGTGATCTTCGCCATTGCTTGTGCCTCAACCCACTTTGTGAAGTAGTCGACGATGACCAGGATATACCGCACCTGACCGGGGGCCTTGGGGAAGGGGCCGAGGATGTCCATCCCCCACATCGCGAAGGGGCACGGTGCGTGGATGGAGCGACGCTGCAAGGTCGGGGCGTGCAAGAGGTTACCGTGCTTCTGGCATCCATCACATCGCTGGACATAGTCCCTTGCATCTTGCCGGAGGGTGGGCCAGAAGTACCCCAAGTGGGCGATCTTATGCGAAAGGGTTCGCCATCCGGGGTGGCCGCCACAGACCCCTTCATGGGCCTCATAGAGGATGTGCTCCGTAGAATCGGTCGGGACGCACAATAGATTGGGTTCGGCGTAGCTTCGGCGATAAAGGCAGCCACCTATGACGCAATACCGCGCCGCCTGCATTTTCAGCTTCCTGGCCTGCGCGGGGTCCTCTTGGAGGACTCCGCTCTCCACATACCATGTTATCGGGATCCTCCAATCCCCCGCGGTGACAGATAGAACCTCACTGTTCACACTCCGCGAGAGTTTTCTCTCTACCATCACGCGGTTCCCCACTTCAAGGGGAAGGGCGGATCCTAACCTCGCAAGCGCGTCTGCCTTGGTGTTCGAAGTTCGAGGGATGGACTCCACCGCGAAGGTTTCCAGGCATGATACCAAGGCTTTGACCTTTTCTCGGTACGCGGGCAGGAACCCCGTTTTGGTGTCGTACTGACCGTTGCGCTGGCGCGCTACCAGCTCGGAGTCGGTGTAGACCCTGATTTTCCGGGCCCCACTGAGGAGCGTCATCTCGATTCCCGCGATCATGGCTTCATACTCGGCCTCGTTATTGGTGGCGTCGAAGGCGAAGTTAAGTGAGTACTCCGTCTCGATCGAGGGCCCAGCGAGGAATACGCCAACCCCACCACCGGCGTCACATCGCGAGCCGTCGACGAACACCTTCCACTCTTCTGAGCTTGTTTCTGTCTCGGGGAAAGTGACCTCCACCATGAAGTCAGCGAGGGCCTGCCCCTTCATGGCAGTTCTTGGGAGGTAGCTGATGTCGAACTCGGAGAGCTCGACTGCCCACTTCGTCATCCGCCCGGAGAGGGCGGGCTGGTGGAGGATTTGTCAAAGTGGGAGGTCAGACAGGACCTGGATGGGGTGCGCATGGAAGTAAGGGTGCAGACGCCTTGCGGCGGTCACAACTGCCAGCGCCATCTTCTCTGCTGGGGAATATCGCTGCTCCGCGGGCTGGAGCACACGGCTCACGAAATAAACTGGGTGCGTGGCCTTTCTGGTGAGCACCGCGCTGACCGTCTCGGGGCTGACGGCCACATAAAGTTGCAAGTCTTCACCCGCCAGCGGGGGTGACAGTGTGGGGAGCTTTGTTAGGAAGGCCTTTAGCTCAGAGAAGGCGAGCTCCAGATTCTCGTCCCATACGAACTTGTCATTCTGCTTGAGAGCCGCGAAAAAGGGGAGGGACCTTTCCGCCAGGTGGGAGCAGAACCTCCCAAGGTATTTGACAGCACCGTTAAGCCGTTGCACCTCGGTGCGAGACCGTGGTGACCTCATGGAGAGGATCGACTCGACCTTGGCAGGGTTTACGTCGATGCCCCGCTCGCTAATCATAAAGTCCAAGAATTTTCCCGATGACACGCCGAAGACGCACTTCTCGGGGTTCAGGCTGAGACAGTTGTGCCTGAGAGTTGCGAAGACCTCAACGAGGTCGACCACATGCTCCTCAGGGGTCTTGCTCCGGACAACAATGTCGTCGACATAAGCGGACACGTTCCGTCCGAGATGGCTCTTGAAAACGCGGTCGACGAGGCGTTGAAAGGTTGCCCCCGCATTCTTCAGCCCAAACGGCATGACTTTGTAGCAATAAGTGCCTCGCTGGGTGATGAAGGATGTCTCCTCCTCTTCTCGCGGGTTCATCAGGACCTGATTGTACCCCGAGTACGCGTCGAGGAAGCTCAAAACCCCGTGACCTGCGGTTGAGTCAACGAGCTCGTCGATCAAGGGCAAGGGGTAGCTGTCTTTGGGACAGGCTTTGTTGAGGTCCTTGAAATCGACGCACATTCTCCACTTCCCGCTGGCTTTTTTGATAAGTACGACGTTGGACAACCACCTGGGGTATTGGACCTCGCGTATAAACCCCGCAGCCAGCAATTTTGCCACCTCGTCATTTGCGGCGCTTGCCCTTTCCTCGTTCATTTTTCTTCGTCGCTGCACCACAGGGCGAGTGGTGACGTCGACGTTCAGAGAGTGCTGGGCTACGGTCCGCGGGACACCTCGGAGGTCCTTCGCAGTCCAAGCGAACACGTCGCGGGACCCAGCGAGCAAGGCTTCTAGCGACGTCGCCGATGCCCCCGAGAGGCATTCCCCGAGGTAGATCTTCTCGGACTCGCTCTCGAAAGGGGATATCACCCTTCTTTCCAGCTCTGGAGTGGGGACTGTGAAATCCCGGACTTCGAGGTCGGCCTCGCCGGGAGATTCCACCATGAACACCGGGCACTTTTGCTTTGCAGAGGTTGCGTAGCAAACGCGACCCTCCTCCTGATTGCCCTTTACCTCTCCAACCCCGCCATCGACGGGGAACTTCATCTTCAGGTGATAGATAGAAACTACCGCCTGGAACTTCATCAAGGAGACCCTCCCAATGATTGCGTTCCACACCGAAGGCAGGCGCACCACTGTGAACTCCACCATTTCGGTCCTCCTGATGGACCCGGTGTCGAGCGTCATCCAGAGGTCGATGAGTCCGGCCACGTCGACTTCGTCTCTCGAGAAGGAGGTGAGTTTCCCAGCGTAGGGCTTCAAGGAGGTCTCGGAGATGCCCAATTGCTCGAACGCGCCATAATACATGATGTCCATGGAGGATCCCGTGTCCACCAGTACTCGCTTAACCATCTTTGAGCCCATCTGCGCGTGGACCACCAAGGGGTCGGAGTGTGGCATGTGAAGCCCCTCGGCATCTTCGGACGAGAAGGACAAACCTTCGTGGGTGCGCGAGGTTTGTGCGACGCTGAATACCGAGGGTTCATGATGGCTTTCCCTCGCGTATCTCTTCCGCTCTGCCTGGCTTGACCCAGCCGGTGATGGTCCACCCGAGATGGTATGGATGTACCCATCGAGCACCGTCGCCTGTCCCGACCGGGCCTGCTTCACGGGCGCCTGTTGCTCGACGTTGTTGTTGTTGTTAGCCTGGGTCTGACTTGGGCCTTGCGGCTCGAGGTTGGCTCCTGACGCGGGGTTGGCACGACCCTTTTCATTTGGGTCATACGCGGGACCTCCCTTTCCTCGGTAACCCCGCGGTCTCCTACCAAAGCAGTTCCAGCCTCCGCCACCGCCTCCACGGTTGTTGTTCTGGTTATTGTTGTTGTTGTTATTGTTCCGGCTATTGTTGTTGTTTCTTCTGTTGTTGTTGTTGTTGTTGTTGTTGTTGTTGTTGGGGTTATGTGCCTGCGTCACATACGCATCGCGCACGGCCGGCGCGGCCACCTTTGCCTTCCCCTTGGCCTCGGCGACGATCTCTTTGTCAGTTCGTGGTCGCGAGCTCTGGTTGGCGGCATCCTCGGCGTATACTTGGGCCGTGATCCGGGCGCACAGGCTTTCGTACGTCTCCGGATTCTTATAAAAATGCGGTTTTTGAATTCCCCGATGCGCAGGTTGCCCATGAGGGTGTCGCGCACCGACGACTCGTCGACGTGCGCGATCTCCGCCACCGCGGTCGTGAACCTTGTGAAGAAAGCGCCTAAGGATTCGCTCTCCCCCTGCTCGATCCCGCGGAGGTCCCGCATGTTCTTCTTGTGCTTCCTGGAGCCGCTGAAGTGCGTGACAAAGGAATCACACAGCTGGGCGAACGAGGTCACGGAGCCGACCTTCTTGCTTGAGAACCACGTCAACGCGGCCTTTTCCAGGGTGGTGGGGAAAACCCTGCAGAATATCGCGTCATTGTAGGCATTGACGTTCATCTGGACCGCGAAGTGTTTTACGTGCTCCTCGGGGTCCGCTGAACCGTCATAAAGCCCCATTTGCGGCCTCAAGAAGCCCTTGGGCATGGGCGCGTTCCGGATCGCGTCCATGAACGGGGAGGTGATATTGGCTTCCTCCTGATTTTGGGGCGGTGGCCTCGAATTATGCGATCGAGACCTCGGGTAGTGCATCGCGCTCCCCGCTGTTTCGGACAACTCTGGCTCCTGCAGCCTCGATCGACGCGATCGAGACCGCGAGATCTGCATGGGATCTCGGGGAGGTCTCTCTGTTGACGAGCCATTGGTGGAGGACTCGGGCTCACGCGCACGCCTAGGGACGTACGCGGGGACGTACTCGGAGTGCGGCTCACCCTGGGGGGGATAGGGGACGTACGAAGGGGCGAAGCCCTGCTGGTATTGCCCATAAGCCGGGTAGGGATATGGGTTCGGGGGAGCGCCGCCCTGCTCGAGGCCTTGGAATGGGAATGGATTTTGCGGGGCAGCGTACGTCCATCCCGGAGGGACCACGAACGGGCAGCCCGGAGGTCCCGCGGCTGTCCATTGCGTAGTTTCTGGCATGTTGTCGGGGTGTTGAGGGAAGAAATTGTTTGGGCAAGCCATTTTGAGGGAATCGAAGCTAAGGTTTGCACGAATCGAGGAACTACTTAGGATGAAGAAGTTCCCACAGACGGCGCCAGTGATGAAATCCGAAATGAAAGGCTCACTAGAAGACAAGAAACGAGATTATTATATTCGAAAGTGCAAACACTTGCTTCTTTATTTATGATTTTCTTTACAACGAGGTTTACAAGCCAACGAGGCTAACAGATTATTTGAGAATTACACCCTAGACCTCCTACGATTATCCGAGATCTCGACCTAACAATGTCCGAGATCTCCTAGTTGCTAGCTAGCTCTAAGTGTCACTTGCCGGTCCCTTTGAGCGAGGTTGAGTTGCGGAGTCTTTAATGTGAGGTAGAGCGAGGTGTAAGAGGCTTGCGAGGTGGTGTAGCGAGGTCTTTGATGTGAGCGGAAACTTTGTGAGACTTGAAGTCTTTTTGTGGACTTCACTTATCTATAGCGAGGCCTTTTAACGGTGTTTCGATCACGTCGATCTTCAACGAGCAAGAAAGTTCTTGAGTTCAAGATGTTTTTCGACCCCTTTTCCATACGAGAATCTCCTCTATTTATAGAGGATTGGGGAGTCGAGTTTTGGTCGTTGTCCGATGTGGGACGCCCGATATCAAGGGCTCTGATTGGCCTAGAGGCGAGGCAGCCGGTGATTGGCTCGAAGAGCGGCTTTTGCTGAGTGGTCATGGTGGGCGGGCGCAAGTAGAGTCGGTTACGAGGTCGAGACCTCGCTCCGAGGTCGAGGGGGACCTCGTGGGGTAGGAATTTTGTTAAAATAAGAGGTGGGTATGGTTGTGGGCCCCAGGATCATCCTCGGGGGTCCCTTTGACCTGGTTTGACCCTCATACCTCGGGCCCACCTCTTGCTTCGCTATTTTGAGCATCATCAACTTTAAAATTGTATAACATAATACAACAATCCTATGTAACCAACAGTCACTAAGGAGATAAATCGGGATCTCTATTTATAGAGAGTTCTTGAGGGAGGAGGTGGTAGAGGCTCTAAAATAAATTCATCCATTGAAAGTATCAAGGTCGGATGGAATGTGTGCTTTATTTTTCCAATCATATTGGATTTGATCAAAGAAGAAGTGATTTGATCAGAATTCCTGACTTTTGAATGGAGGGGAGATGTTGGATTAAATGAATAAAACCTTTCTTGTTCTAATTGCAAAGAAGAGGAAGCCTTCCTTTATGGATGAGCTTCGACCAATCAGCCTCTGCAACGTGTTGTACAAAATTATGTCAAAGGCAACGGCCAATAGACTGAAAGCTTTTCTTGAAGATGTCATCATCCCTAGTCAAAGTGTGTTCATCCTAAGAACACTCATCTCTGATAATGACATGGTAGCCTTTGAGTTCTTCTATCACATGAGAATTGGAGGAAATTCCCAAAGATTCTAAGCTCTCAAAATAGACATATTTAACGCATACAACAAGATATATTAGGATTTCCTTCAGAAAGTGATGAAAATAATGGGGTTCCATGAGAGATGAGTGAAGTGTGTGTCGAAATATGTCACCTCAACTAGTTTTTCTATCCTGATTAATGGCAAACAAACTTTATAGTTCATGCCTTCAAGGGGTTTCAGGCAAGGAGATCCCCTATCCCTTTATCTCTTCATCATCTACAATCAAGCACTCATTGCTCTTATCAAAAGGGAGGAAAACAAATACATGGTATAAAAAATTGCTCCACGCATTTCCCATCTATTATATGCAAATATTGCATCATTTTCATGGAAGCCAAAACTCAATAAGTAGTTGCTATCAAGAATGTGCTAGAGGTTTATCAGAAAGGCTCTAGTAAGAGGATTAACCTCCAGAAGATTAAAGCAAAATTCAACAAAGTTATCCAAGAAGATTTAAGAAATGAAGTGTTGTTAGCTTTAGGGATGCAAGGGAGAGATATTAGCAGATATTTGGGTTTAACGACATATGTGGGGGAGATCTAAAACGAACATTTCAAATGTGAGGAACAAGATCGAAAGGAGACATACAAGCTAGAGGAATCAGTTCATTTCAAAAGCTGGAAAATAGATTCTAATCAAAGCCATTGCACAAGCCATACCTGCATACTCAATGAGCTTATTCAAAATGCCTATCACCTTTTTTAAGGAACTCTTAGGCATTGTTGACAAATATTGGTAGGGATAAAGAGAGAAAGAAAGAAAAATCATTAGTGCTTGGGGAAAAGACTGTGTGATATGAAAGGAGAAGGTGGTAGAGTTGAAGGATTTTAAATATTGGTAGGGATAAAGAGAGAAAGAAACTTAGGGATCTAAGTTTCTTCAATTGAGCCCTCTTGGGTAGGTAGAGTTGAAGGATTTTAAATAATAAATATATCCTAGTTACTCAAGTGATAAAAGAAAAATACTATCCACAAAGTAATTTCCTTCAAGCCGAGCTCGGAAGAAGGCCTAGCTATGTATGGAGATTGATTTCGGAGGCAAGATAGGTTATTGGGAAAGAAATGAGGTGGCAAGTAGGCAATGGGAGATCCATTTGTGTACCCATGGGTGATCAATAATAGAAACTATCAAGTTATCAACCCAATTGGAAACACAACAATGATCTTAAAGTCAGCAAATTTCTCACAACTGATGGAGCAAATTGGGATGTTAACAAGTTAGTCACCTACTTCATCCCTTTTGAAGTCGAGAGAATTAAAGTCGTCCCGCTTAGCCAATCTCTCCCAAAAGACATCCTGATTTGGGGTTGGAGTAAAAGTGGAGAGTATACAGTTAAGTTTGCCTATTTTGGGATTAAGGAAAAATATGCTAAAAATGGGTTTCTAATACGTGACTCGATTGCTCTCGTCTCATTTGTTTGTTTCGGTCCCGTTTTTTGAACAAAGTGTGGACAAGACTCGTAATCCATAATATGAAATCAAAAGCAAGCAAGAAAACTAACACATCAACTAAGGAAGGATCAAGTATTGTTGTATGAATCTAATGAATAGGTATTTCACTCTACTTGCAAGCAAAAAATTGAAAAAAAATATTATTATAGGAAATCCCAATCAAAACATGATCTTTGAGCCAACCTTTTAGAAAAGAAAAAGAAAAGTTGGATAAAGGGAGAGTAGTCGGCCCTAAAATCTCTCTCGGGAGCCCTTCTCCCTCGCCTCTCTTTCTAGGAATTTTTGCTTCCCTTTTCTCCATTAGATGCCTTATCTTCCATATGTAAATCTTTGCTCTTCTCTTTTTCCCCTTTTTCGACCTCTCAAATGAAATTTTAGGGTTTGGGTTTGTTATTGGTCCATTTCTTTGTGGATCTGATCTTGCTCGTTGCTCTTTTGCCCCTTCTCGGATTAATTGATTTCCGGATTGAATTCCTGTCGTTGATTTGCTTCGTCGAAGTGGTTTGGTGTGCCCTCTTGGCCTGGTGGCGTTTCGCTATAGATTTCTCTTTATTTGAGAGATGTATGGCCAAACTTTGTGCTGTTCTTGGGCTTCTGTTGAAGGGGAATATTTTTTCTTGTCCTTCTTCTTGCTTTTGGATCTCGGCATCTACAGATTTGTAGATTTCAAGTTTTGAAGATTTGAAGATTTAAAGATTTGAAGATTTGAAGATTTGAAGATTTGAAGATTTGAAGATTTGAAGATTTGAAGCCTTAAAATTTGTTATGCCTAGGTTTGGTTTGTTGTTGTTTTTTCAAGATCACCATCTAGTAGATGGTGATTTAGGCTAGCCTTGCATTTTCCTAGTAGCCTAGTGTTTTCCATGGTTGTTGTTGTTGTTGTTGCAATAACTTATAAAAAACATGATCTTTGACTAAATCTAGACAATAAGCAAAAGGAAGGTAGGAGTTTTTATCAAACTTCAAGCTTAAGTAACAAGAGAGAGTTTAGGGTTTTTGTAAGGGAGGGGAAGCAAGGGCTAAGGGGTGGGCATGGTGGTCTAGATGGTTGGTGGTAGGATGGCCGAAGTTGCAGTAGAGGGGGGGGGGGATGAAGGTGTGGTAATGGTTGGCTGGTGGTCGGAGATAGTTAAGGTGGTGGTAAGGTGAGTTCTCAAACAAGTTGCTTGCGAACTAGGGTTTGATATAGGATGGCTAGGGTGGTCCGAATTGGCTGGTTTTTTGATATGTTGATCTTCGGAGCGTGAGGAAGATATTGGTGGTGGTGCAATGACCAGGTGGTGGTTCGGTGGTGGTGTTTATTAGATCATAGCTTTAATTGTTTTTTTGGTGATTTTAGCGAGCTTTAGGGTGGTTTCATGGGAAAGATGCAGTATTCCTATAAATCAAGATGAAAGCACAAAAAAACAAAGAAATCTTTCCTTTAAACACATGAATCTAGTCGTGACTTAATTGCTCTAGTCGTGTTTGTTTGTTTCGGTCCCGTCTTCAAGGTAAGCGTTGTTCGTCTAGATTTGAACTCGCAAAAATAGATCATTTTGAGGTTTTGTTAAAGGTGAAAATCCCGATGAGGCGTTGAGCTCAAAGCTCCATCTCTCATTGTCTTCGATTGAGTGAAGGATAAGTAAGTCGAATCCATGACTTGGATGAAGGGTCTTGATTGAATCTACAACCAAGGTCCAATTGAATTCACAAATGATAGAAGTCAATGCAAGAATAATGTGAGGGTTGAATGTGTAACACCCCCATTTTTCAGACTTATAATGGGAAGTTATCGCCGGCGGACTTAGACTTTCCGTCCAAGGCCGTTGAGGCTTAAGTGACCGAAAATGAATAAAGACATGTTTAAACAACATAACCTGATAAAACAGATTGTCTTATATTCATAAATGTGGTTACAAGAGTTTACAGCGGAATACATAAAACAGGAATCATTGTTTCTGGAATTACTTTCAAAATGACAGCACGTCTTCCAAAGCTTCCTTTCTTCTTTCCTTCCTTTTCCAACCTCCTTCTATCCCAATCCAGCCTTCCATGGTCTCCAAGCTTGAAATTCTTCAGTCTTCTTCCTAACACCTGATATTTCATAGAAGACAGAAATACCAGCCGAACGAAACCGGGAAGAAGCAAGGGTATTAGTCTTCGAAGAGACTAAGCAAGTAGGAGAATGTGTTTTGGTTCACAAAGACAAGGCCAAGACGTATTAATACCATAACCCGAATTCAAATGGGTAAAGGTATAATAGTCCGAAGGATTATAAAGAACAGGTCGACACTATTCTGAATATGTGGTAAACCTATTAAAGGCTTGGAAATTAGGAAACTACCAAAAGTAGTTCCTAAGAACGAGAATGTGTTTGGATATTTGTTGGGAATATTATTAAACAAGCATTTACTTTCAAAAGGTGCATCCATTGACTAATCAGTTCCATAACCACTCTCACGTTGGACTAGGGGTGTTCACAAAAATCCGATCCGACCGATCCGATCCGAAAATCCGATGATCCGATCCGCAAAATTCCGAAACCGACGGATAATTATTCAAATCCGATCCGATCCGATAAAATTAGCCGGATTACCGGATCGGATACGGATCGAGTCGTAAACCCCCCGGATATCCGGGGGTATGATACTATTATTATATATATTTTATTTAAACTAAATTAATATCCAAGTTTAATTTTTTTTCCCATATGCAATTCTGCATGTATGCTCGTCTTCAAAACTAAAAGGCTAGTTCCATAAAAAAAACACTAAAAGGCTAGTACTAATTAACTAGTAAGTAGTAACTACTAAGTAATGGGCCATGGCCCAATATATATAACAACACAACACCACCGTTTTTTTTGGCATATATATATAATATGAATGAGAGATTGAGAGTACCTAACCCTAGATTTCTTCTTTTCAAGTCTGCCGCTTCTCATGCTCTCTCCTTAGTGCTCACCCATTTCTTCTCTGAGAGGCTGTCCATTCGGACTCCTCTTCTAACATCACCAGTGTTGCCAAGTTCCTGACTGCCTTTTCCATCATCTTCGAGACTCCGACCTTCAACTACTCTCGTCGGATCGTCGACCTCTCTGTCTTCTGAGTTCACTGACCTTCTCCTTCGTCTTCGGCGTATGAATATTAATCGTGTGTTGTTTTGTTATAATTTGCAGGTATGCAGGATCTACATATTGTGCAGCCAAGCTTCATCATTGATGAAAGTGTTGTTGATGCTTCTGCTTAGTATATATATTTAACTAAAAACGTTGACAGTGACTGTCATTTTGGTGTTATGAGCCTGTTTTTGTATATTCCAAGTCCTTGCATACTCTTGGTTTGGGGCTCACTTGATTTGAGCCTGTTTTTGTATATTCCAGTTCTTATAAACTATTGGATAGGGCTCACTTTTGTACATCACTGATGTGTTGTGATAATATACTATTAACTTATTAAGTTTAATAACTATTTAGTTTTATAATGGCTAGTTGTTTTGGTGACTTGAAATCATTTTTGGTGATTATTATATGTTACAACAGGTTGATTGAGAGTTTTTTGGAAACTCAGAAATAAAAAAAACACGCAGCTGTGAAAAATCGGATATCCGACATGGATATCCGATCCGATCCGACATATACGGATCGGATATCCGAGTATTTTCGGATCGGATTCGGATCTCAATTTCATGAAATATTTTTTTCGGATATCCGGTAATGAACACCCCTACGTTGGACATCTCCAGAGTGAGAAATGGAAACTTTCATAACGAGGAGCCAGAGTGGAAACCACCCTGCAGATTATCATTACAATGCCCGAGGCACTAGTCTTTTATTAGTCATAAAACTTTGCATTACATGTTTAGATTTTTAAATGTCGATGCTCAACCAGTGAGACTTATAACGACAAAATAATAAGCACTCAAAGGTGCTTCACTTTCTCAATAATTGTTGAGAAAGTAGGTCATGACCAGTGTCAGACACGGATACCAAAGTATACATCCCAACACATGTTATAGAGAGACTCTCAGGGCATATCCTCGAGATCCCTAGTTCTAAAACCTATCCACATCAAAGAGATCTCAAAGGAGACTCTTGAACAAATAAGAGCACAATCAACGACCCTAAACAGTACTAGCAGTACGAATAATATGAATAACGAACAGTCGTTAAATCTAAGCAGTAAATAAACCTAATTCATTAATTTAGCAAGCAAGTATTCCCAACATAGAGATGATAACGGAACGGAGGTTCTCGGTTATCGATTATTCCAAAAGAATAATGATATCTAAAACAGAGTTTAAAGATATCGAGGTCAGAAAAGGGTGAACCACCCACTTGCCTTGAAAACGAGCTTAGAACCGATCAAGACAATTAAGCTGAATTCCTTATAGCTTTCCTGGTAAGAAAAAGTATACAACATTCAAAAAGACATATGAATAAACTCCTTAATTGTTTATTCAATTCTTAATGTCTTCTTGAAAACGAGCAGCGTAACGACTTATTGTTCTTATATATAAAAAGTTATATATAACTTGTATAACGTCGTTACTTAAGCTAAGATTTTGACATCATAACGTCATGTTTTTTGGTACTTTCTTATACATGAAAAATGTTCATTTATATCATACATACGTGGTGTTAAATTCTCGGAATTTAATATGGACCAACGGAACGTATAAAAGGGTCGAAAGTTCGTTACCAAACGTTGACGTTATGGAACTTGGGGACGTCGGTTTTGAAAACGGAATGATCCTATGGCATCGTGGCAACGTCACGATCCTAACGGCGTCAATGACGGGAAACGTAACGGCTTCGAGAGGCTTGACGAAGACTTCGAAGCAGCGTTACGGTGATTAACGCGGGCTTGTATGCGAGGGCGGTGGCTAGTGAGCAGACTGGTGGGAAGACCTCTAGGCAGCTGTCCTCCAATTAGTAGCTAGCGGTGTGGTGGTGCATCGGGCGGCTTGAACCAGCGGTGGCCGCAGCTGGTTCGAACGGAGGAAGGACGGGGCAAAGAAGGACGTGAACGGAGGGAGATAATATATTTGAACATGGAAATTTTAAAAGGAAGAACGTGAGGGAGTGAGTAAAGTGGGCTCGCCATTTTATTAACAAGTTTCAGATGAATAAATTTGTGAACGAAGGGGTATTTATGTATGAGATTTCACGTGGCCATCACGTTATAACGAAAATTCTTCGCCTGCAAGGATATAATCCTTGGTGTGCAAGAATGAACATTAATTAGATAAATACGTAACATGCAAGTATAAAATAGATAGACTTTCATTTAAAAAGGTACGAGTATATTCGATTTGGATCAGGATTTGTATTTGGGCGGTAAAATTATATATTTCGGATTAAATTACTCCTTTTATAGAAACGGTTTTAAAAATTATGTAAACTAATAAAATCAACTCAAATTATTTTATCTTGCTACTTTTAATTTTAAGGTTCCGTTTCAAAGTGTAATCTTTGGGGATACATAATTAATTAAGCATATCTCACTCGATCAAAGTACTTTTTTTAATGGAAGTGATTCTAAAAATTATATAGGTTAATAAAATCAGTTCCAATGATTTTTTTCTGTCACCCATAATTTTCTAGGAACAATTTCCATTAATCTGATCGTAACGCGTAACGAGATTGAGTAAAAACGGGACTTAGAAAGATGCCCGGAAAATTTTCAAAAATATCCCTAAAAACCACGGATATTACAGAATGTTTGCCTAGGACATTACGTTTTCTTTCTAAACTTGACTTAATTCATTAAAAGGAAATATAAGAGTTTCAATAGAAAAACTAGATCAATTACTTGAAAAATACACTATCTATCTATTTAATAACTTAATACCTCACAAGCCCTATATAAGAATAACCTAATTCGATTTCTAATACTTAAGTAATGCGATGATATAATAAAAGTGACGAGACAAGTTTAAGGCCCCTAAAGTCCACTTATCCATGCTTTGTCCACGTCATCACATTTTCTTTAAAAGGGAGGAGGCTCCTCCTGCAATAGATACCTTGTTACAAAGATGCCCTCCCTTGCTTCTGATGTCGTGGTCTCGAGCAATAGTCTTCGCTGGAAATCAAATGATGTTAGGCTAGATGGCTTTACCCAAGCGATCAGAGGAGTGGTGAAGGCAGTTATGGGAGGAGACGTAAACTATTGGTAATGAGTGATAGAGAGGCGGCGAGGGTTTAAGAAGTTGATGAATAGTGAAACGTGTATAAGGAAGAGAATAGAGAAAGAAGAAAAAGGCAAATGGGGAGAATTTGTTTAAATTAGTTAAATCAGTGAAATCATGCATGACTATGACTCAAATATAAAATTATTTTTTATTATAAATGGGACATTTATGAAAAAATACTATGTAAAGTTTAATATGATCTGATATGAATAACTTATGTTTTTTTAATAATGAGATTGTTTTCAAGACTGGTAAGATCAGAATAATACTTAGAAGATATAAAGTTTATCCTAAAAAGTAAATTGATAGATGCCTCGAACAAAAAAGTGACATCGGTATTCATATTGCAAGAGGTGGCGCAACTTAAACAAATACTCAACATCATAAACACAATAGCATTGGATAAATATTCGAGATGCCCAATTATTAACGGGAGAGTCATGAAAACTACTTTTAAATCCTTAATTTTTAAAACATGGGCTCAATTGACCAAATGAAAGGCTAATACACTATCCCAATAAGGATATAAAACCCTTATCAAAGCTAATTTGTCGGCAAAAGTGAACTACCTTGAAGGCAAGACAACAAACACCCCAACCAATCAGATTCGGCCCACTACCCATACCCTTTTCTCCCCACCCCTCTACAAAACTCTACCACTGAACTTGGGGCTTCCCCTCAAAATTCCCCCAATCCACCCATCACACCTATGGGCCCAATCACCAATTCAATTGAGGAGTCCAATTCTACAAGCCCACCACATATTCAGACTAGGGTTGTGCAAACTTAGACCGGACCGTAATTTTACGGTCCGGTCCAAGACCGGGACCGAGACGGTCCAGTCCTCGGTCCTAATATTTTTAAAATTCCGGTCCCGGTTTGGATCGGGACCGGACCGGGAATTTATGGTCTAGATCGTAAGACCGTAATCAATAAACCCATATAATTCTATTTCTGGGCTTCTTCCTAGCTAGCCCATAATACAAATACAATAAGTCAAGATAGGCCCGCAAGTGCTTACTGTTGAAGCCTGAAGCCTGAAATTCATTCACAATTGAATTTCAGCTAACCCGAGTGCCCTAACCCTAACTTCGATTAGTTCGATCGATTTCACAACCGCCGCCCGACGCCCGAGTGCCTCGACAGCTGCTATTCCGACGGCCTCGCCTCGATCTGCTCTGCCTGCTCGCTGACTCTGCTTCTCCAGTTCTCCCTCGCTGAGGCACTAGCTTCTCCCCCACCAACTGATTTGTTACTTTGTTAAGTTTGTTTCTTTCAATTTCTCTATGCTAGCCATGTAAACATTCAGCAAACAAACTAACAAAGCATATTCTACCTAAATTTCTTTGTGTTAGTCTGGTTTGTTAATTTCTTTCAATTTCAATTTCTTTGTGTTAGTCTGGTTTGTTAATTTGTTTCATTCAATTGTTGCATATCAAGCATACAATTTTTTTCATCGATCTTGACTGTTAAATTTAGACTAAGTAGCCACTCTATTTTTATCTTGATACAATGATATTGCTGGAAAATGAACGTTCGTACTTGGTAGTTCATTTCAATTAAGTAATTGTGTAGGTGTTTTCATGTGCTGCTCATGATCATAGGTTGATACTTGATACTGCTGGTGTTTTCATGTGTTGACTTTTTAATGATAAAATTATTATATATTATATAGCAATAGAGTGATATAGGTTAGCTGATGGATGAAAAAGCTTGGTGATGTGTTCTTTAATTCGCTTTCTCTAGTTATCGGTCAGAGATTGTATGAGACGATGTTTGCACTTTGTGAAATGTTATATTGTTATCAATAATTCGGTCTAACCGGTCCAAACCCGGGACCGGACCGTAATGGTCCGATCCGGTCCGGTCCCCGGTCCATATGTATTTAGAATTACGGTCCACCGGTCCAGACCGGTTGCACAACCCTAATTCAGACTCCACTCCCCCTCCTTCTCCCATTAGGCCTTCCACTTCCCTTACAAACCCACCAACCCCAGATCCAACTCCCTCACCTTCTCAAATCGACACCCCTTCACCGCCGCCGCCTTCCCAAATATCTCATGATCACCCGACGGCGGGACAATATACATCAACCCAAAATTAGGCACGATGGCACAATACCCTGGTCTCTTCCACCTTCTTGTGACCATTCCGTCGTCGTGCCCGATGAACCCACTTCGTATTCTAAGGTTGCTCGCTATCCCGAATGGTGAAAAGCCATGGAAAACGAATTCAATGCCCTCCTAAGTACAAAAACTTGGACCCTTGTCCTCCCCTTTTCCGCTTCTAACACCCTAGGTGTCAAATGGGTCTTTCGCACCAAGCGCCATGCCGATGGTACCATTGAACGCCGTAAAGCCCGACTTCTTGCCAAAGGATATAATCAAATGGAAGGGGGTGATTTCTCGGAAACCTTTTCTCCCAAATCCAAACCAACCAAAATCCGCCTTCTTCTTAATGTTCTAAAAAACGCTAGGCGGACGCTGGGCGGAGAGGGACCGCCTAGCGCCTAGACGGCCTGAACGGTGACCTAGGCGGTCTGGACGGCTAGGCGGGCTAGGACCTTCCAGCGCCTAGGCGGGGCCTAGAAGGGATTTTTAGAACAATATTGCCGCCATGAAACGGTGGTCGGTGCGCCAATTGGACATTCAAAATGCCTTCCTCCACGGTCACTTGAGCGAAGATGTCTTCATCAACTAACCCATAGGTTATATCATCCCCTTTTCCCCTATCATGTATGCAAATTGCAAAAATCCCTTTACGGTTTAAAACAAGCATCCCGAGCATGGTTTCAAAAGCTTAGTGATGCTCTCATTACCCTTGGCTTTGCCGCCTGCACTACGGGTTCCTCCCTCTTTACCTTTCTGCAAAACAATCACCTTGCCTTTGTTTTGGTCTACGTAGATGACATTCTTGTCGTGTCCTCCGATTCCACTCTCTCCACAAAATTTACACTTGCTCTCTCGAAAATCTTCCCAGTTAAAGACTTGGGCAACCTTCATTTTTTCTTGGGCATCAAAGTTCAACGTGCTTCCGATGGTTTTCTCTTGTCCCAAACATAATACATCCTTGACCTCTGCAAACGTGCCAATATGCACCAATCAAAGGCTGTAAATACTCCCATGGCCACCTCCCCCTTCATTGGCAATTCTCCATCCTTTGATGATGCTCCGTTTTACCGAAGTATAGTTGGTGGGTTGCAGTATTTAGCCTTTACCCGACCGGATATCTCCCATGCCGTCAACCGTGTGTGCCAATTCATGCATGCCCCATCTCAAGAACATTGGCAGGCGGTGAAACGCATCCTCCGGTACCTAAACTGCACAACACAACTTAAGTTTAAAATCTCAGCAAACTCTTCCTCCTTGCTCTCTGCCTTCGTCGACGTAGACTGGGCTAGCGACACTCTTGATTGAAGGTCCATCGACGCCTATTGCATTTACTTGGGCTCAAACCTGATTTCCTGGTGTTCAAAAAAAACATGCCACGGTTTCGAGATCATCAACCGAAGCTGAGTATCGCAACCTTGCATATGCTACCGCTGAGCTAGTATGGATCCAATCGCTTCTTTGTGACCTTCGCATCTCCCTCGATCAGGCCCCGGTCCTTTGGTGTGACAATCTTGGTGCCACTTACATAGTCGTTAATCCAGTATTACATCACAAAATCAAGCACATGTCTTTGGAGTATCACTTTGTGCGTGAGAAGGTACAAGGGAAATCACTAAAGGTTGCTTTCATCACCTCCAAAGAGCAAATTGCTGATCTTCTAACAAAACCATTTCCATCAGCTCGGTTTCAAATGCTGCGCTCCAAGCTTTGTCTTCACCAAGCTCAGATCGAGGGGCATATCCGCAAATATAATAGGATATACATATCACATGATTTATCTTACAAATACCTCTATGTAACTGTTAGAGAATAGTACAATAGCTGACATATTCTAGAGCCTTCTCAAGGCCTATATATATCAGGTAAATATGCAACATGAATGATGAATGAGCATAATCACGTTCTTCGACTCTGTTCTACCTTTTCCACTAGTATAGTAGAAAATTTTTAAGTAAAAAAAAATACAAGTAAATTTTTAATCCAATCCACATAGTGACATAGAGCATCTAAACGGATAAAACAAGCGGAAGAAAAAATACTATTGAAGAAGAAGAGATCAGATAGAGAGTGTGAGAGGAGTGTGTGTGTCTGTAAATTGTAGCCCATTAATATTTCTTCGCGGAAACTTTATGCACACGCGTTTATTTGTTTTCGCACAGCACTTATTTAGGAAGAGCGCTCTTTCGAAAAGAGAAGAGCGGAATGAGCGCTCAACCATAAATAGTGCAATTTCGAAAACCCCACTCGCCAAGTCAGAAAAATTTGGGCCCATTTTTGGGCCTTAATGGACCGCGCTCCTTAAAGGAGCGCTCGCTTAGAACGAGCACGCTCCCAAGTAGCGCGCTCTCCCTGGCGAAGTGCATTATTTACATATTGTAAAGCAAAGTGGATGGGAATAGAAACACGTGTTGATCATCCGCCATTGAATACTCTTCCCATTGACTTCGACTGTACGTATTGTCTATTGCCCTATTAGCCTATTTGAGTTGTAAAAAGATCGAAAAATAAAGTTTTCCCACTATAAGAATTGAGTTTTTCTATTATTTATAAGAATCAAGTTTTCCCATTTAATATATAGGCTACAATTATTACATTTGCATCTTTGTATGTTATTATGTATGCAAATTTATTATTTCATTAAATGTTATGTAACAAAGCCTATACTTACGTGTTGGGCAAGACCAATGTGTACCATCAAATAAAAAAATATAATTTCATATTTAGTGTTACAACAAATCAATCTCTATTTCATGTTAACTAATATAGTGTGTTTATAATCTGTACATAAATTAGTTAAACAAATTATTTTATACAGTATATGATAAAATCGGTGTAATAATAAAATAGATAATATATTTATATAATTTTTTATGTATATAATTTTCTATCTATATGTTTATATTTTCTAATATAACAAAGTAGCTAATATATGTATATTTTAATATAAATTGATATATATTTATATGAATCCACTTTCCACATGAATATTTTGTAATATAATAAGTTATAAAATTATAGATCAACCGTGTAGAAATTTGAAGACACAAACATTTTTGATTGGTCGAAAGTTCCAATCATATTTTTTAATCTTTTTAATAAGACTTTGCATATTTTTTTTATTTTTCAATAAAATTTGGGCTTAAAATATATAATTTTTTTTCTATATGCTAATATTTTCTAATATAATAAATTGTTTCTAAAATATATGATCCAAGTATGAATGGATGTCAAACGGGTCGGTCAGGTCGGATTCGGGTCTGGTTATTTCGGGTTCGGATTGAGTCGGATTCGGGTCGTAACGGGTCATCGGTCAAATCGGGTCGGGTCATTGCGGGTCGGGTCGACCTAATAAGAATGAACGATTCTAAACAAATATAACGACTTCTCATATGCTTTCCTACCCCGTTTTTGTTAATATTTGGTTAGATTGACCTTCTCATACAGTTAGATGAGTTAAATTAGTTATCTCTATAATTATATGAATTGTAATTTATACTTCATAGTCTTTATTTATTTTGCTCTTCACTATTTTATGAGTCGGAATGAGAATTCATATTTGTATATTTTTATTGTTTTGGCTCTTTATTCAATAACAAGTATAATCCATGCACTTAAATGAATTCCCGTTGAAAATAACGTTTGGAATGCCAAAGTATGTTTTCTCCAAGATTATTGAAACCCATCTATATATATTAGCCAATTTAAAAATTAAGTTACATGAATATTTGAAGCACAATACAAGCGTAAAATTTCTTCAAAAATGGAAAATTAATGAATAAACACAAAATGATATACATCAATTGCTATAAATACCAATATATATCATGTTCTAATATGTTTTTTCATCGTTTTCTTCTTTGAAACCCGTTGAGGTTGAATTTTCCTTTTAAATTGTTTGCAAGAACGATAATAGCATCAAAAAGGGTCATCAACATGCTACATACATTAAGAAAGCTATAATTATGTAGTAATTATTTTATATATATTGATCTTAAAAATTTAATACCTTTTTTAGTTATATTTTTTTATAGGTAGTAAGATTAGAATTGATCTTAAAAAAATTACGTACATTAAGAAAGATATAATCAAGTGGTAGTTATTTTATATAGATTGATCTTAAAACTCAATACCTTTTCTAAATATATATATATATATATATCATTAGATTAAAAAGGTAAGTAAAATATGACAAATCTGACTAATAAGTAAAGTGGCACAAATATAATTAATAGTAATTGAAAATTATAAAGTGGTAGAATTAAATAGTATTTGAAAATTTAGATGGGCAAATCAGTAAATGAAAAAATTAAGTTGCTTGGCATAGTTTAGATGTTGACAAATAGGATAGAGAGATTCGACTTTAGTTATAGTATATTGATGATTAATTACATCGATATATTTTTAATAAGTTCAAATAAAAAAATAAGTAAATTTTGATAAGATTTGAATTTTTACAACAATAGATAATTTCATAAACCCTATGTCATAAACCCTAAACCTATAAAACCCTACGTCATAAACCCTAAAACCCTAACACCCAATAGATAATTTTATAAACATATAAATCCACACTATTCGTAAAAACTGATACATAATCTCATTTTCAAATTATAACAAAATTAATAGATAATTACAAAAACATATAACCTACATAACACCAATCTACAATATCGTTGATCGGCCGACTACACGGGTGGATCAGTGTTGCCCCGTTCTCGATTCGTTTGGAGCGTCAACCAAGCTTGTCATGTCGATCGTCTCACAACTGCTCGCTATAAAAAAGCAATTGAGAAATCAATCCTAGTGACCTATAGATAAATTGATTTATATTAATATATCAACTATGAGCTCAATATTATGAAATTAATTTATCAAAAAAAATCGAAATATATCTACTTAATTTAAAATAGAACATTGACGTTTAATAATATAATATTTCTACACTATCTACCTAATAATTCTACTTAACATATTTATAAACTTAGATTAGAGGAATACCCAATTCATTTCAATAATATCAAAAGATTATTTTCATCATAAAAAGAACAAAAATATACTTTGTTAGATTCAATTATAACAAAGTTATCTCATTAATATCAAAGTAATAATTCTACTTGAATTATAACATCTCGTTGGTATGGGTAATTATTGTATAATTCGGAATCAATATACTATAACTAAAGTCGAATCCCTCTATCCTACGTGTCGTCGTCTTAACTATGCCACATAGGCGTTTTATTTTTTTCATTTACCTCTTTGCCCTTAATTTTTTTTAGTATTTACAATCCTTATATACAATGTTATTAGAATCCCGATCCAATCATACGATTCTAGTGATCCTACGATCCATAACACGTGAAACGGTCCACGATCCTAAGTTGGATCTTATTGGAGTAGGATCTTAAATGATTTAGAATACAATCTCGATCCAATCTCGGTTTTACATACGATTTTAACGATCTTATAAACGATTCTAACGATCCTACAAACAATTCTAACGATCCTGTAAAATGACATTATTAATGATTATTAATGATACATTATTAATAATTTCATGGTTAGCATATCATTCCCATTAAAATAGTTGACTAGTCCATCCTATAACATTTTTAATAATCAAATTAATAACGTTTATCATTTTCTTACTTCTTATATAACAAAATATACAATCTATTAGGTTATTCTTGCATACTTTTAGTTATAATGTAGAATTTTACGATTCAGCGATCCGATCTTGCAATCCGATCCAAAAGACCCTCAACGATCCAACCTAGAATCCCGATCTTGATAACCTTGCTTATATATTATAATGATAATATTCCTTATATTACTTAGAAATATATTATATTGGCTATATTTGGAAGACATAGGTTACTCCTTCACTTTATTAAAAGATTATATATATATAGGTATTGAATCATATGAAAATCATTTTTATTGTGAAAACTGGAATTCATTTCCATCCGTTTGATCAAATAGCATGGACGGCTACGATCGACACGCGCCTTCTTTTTACTTTTTAAGTTGTAAGGGTAAAATTGTCTTTTGGCCTATTCTAGTTTTATTATCCGTATCGCTTCTAGTTTTCTATTGTTCTACAACTTTATCAACTTGGGGAGAGGGTGCTTCTGGTGGAATCGTTTACGGTCATTGATCCTCTTTGTTTGGGTTTTGATTTTTGGTCATTCATAATCCTCTAACCTCCCATTCAATTAGTTTTTACCTTTGATATGGATTCAATTAGAGGTATGTGCTTTCATTCTTCTTTTTTTGTTTTTTCTTAATTTTTGTTTGGATTTCTCCTTTTTGAATCTCAAATGGCATCAAATTGGGTGTGATTGATCATAAGTTTCAAATTGTGTGTGATTGATCATAAGTTTCAAATTGTGTGTGATTCCATCAAATTGTGTGTGATTCATCTACAAAGATTCATCTTTTGGTATGTTATTAGTGGCTAAGAGCTTGAATAGATCTTATTGTTCATGGATAGATTAGAAATCTCATATCAGAAATTAACTCAAGTCAACTTTGCAACATGTACAGATCTGGTAAAAAGTATTGAATTCAACCTCATCTTGATCTTGTTCAGTCATATTCCAGTCTTCCATGATTGTTTTTAGAATTTGATGAAGTCGTAAATATACTTTTAGATATGCCTGTAAGTTGTTCGATGAAATGCCTAAGAGGTCACCCTATTTAATCACGTAGGTCCTAATATGAACTTGGACGTATTTTGTATGAACCTCATGAGCTTTTGTATGAACCTTACAATATTACTTTGTGAACATGTCGTTTTTTTTAATCCACATTCATACTTTGTTGCTAGTTGTTGATGGAGTAAATGAGCTAATTAGTTGTTGTAACAATGCTATGTCGTTTTGTGTATGCATGAGTGAAGTATGAGTGTGTTGCATTGTTGTCAGTTATTATTGAATAAGATATCTTATGGTTTATGTATTTGAACTATGTAATAAGTATGTCCCTTGTTGATGCTTGCATGTTACACGTATTGAGGTTGGGCTTACATCATATAATAAATTACAAATGTGAAGAATCATGTGAACATTATCTTTGTTCTTATGAACATTCAACTATAATTTATATTTGGAAACAACATTTCATTTTACTAGCTCTTCATGGATCCATAATCTGTGACATGTATTTCAATTTTTATTCAAATGATAAGTTGTGTTCGGTTCAAAACAGAGCTATACTTTGATGGCTATTGTTTGAATTATTTGGTATTTTTTGGCAAATTCAGGAAACAAAGGACTTGAGTTTTCGAATATTATTGTTGTGCTACAGTTCCTAAGTTGATGTGTGAAAGATGAGAAGGCAAGCTTGTTAGAGGAAAACAAGTATTTTTTAAAGCATATATTTGACTTGGACATAAGAGTGCATGACAAGCTAAGAGAGGAAAACACACAAGATAAGAGTGATGTTCTCTAAGAGACTTTGAACTAGGTTAATGTAGCAAGGAAGACCACTATGATAACCAAGGATGAGAAATTACAACATAAGGCGTGAATGCTAATATGGCTTCGTAAAACATAAGGAACTTGTTTGAAAATATGTGAACATACATAGTTAAAATGTGAACATACACGGTCAATATGCGAACATTCAAGAAATATATACGAACATGAATGAGTCGTCTTTTGAGGACCTTAACCTTTTTTCCAAAAAAACAAGCATACACATTCAATATGTGAATACGAATGTAATATGCATTATAACATGAAAAATGGTTGTGAAACATCATAAATTCGACAAAAAAAATCCACCATTTTAAACTTGTACTAAGTATTTATACTATAGAAAGGGAGGAACCAAATAAAGCTAAGAGACATTCTCAATGAGATTTTAAAATGATGATCGATAATGTATCAAAGGAGGCTACTATGAAAGTCATGGTAGAGAAGTTGCAGTTTATGGCTTGAATGCTAGTAAATGACTTCGCAAAACATAAGGATGTTTTTAAAAAATATGCGAACATACCTAGTCAATATGTGAACATTAAGAAAATATATATGAACTTGAATATGATACAAGAGAACTCATCTTTGAATCGAAACATCACACACATAATATGTAGCCTATGAGGGATTCGAACCCACATCGATATGTACAAACACATTGCTCTACCATTTGAGCTAATAGGCTATTATAAATTAATTATTTGTTCATGGATAACAAAGAGCAAAGCATACAATAAACTTTTATTTTTCTTGGAGAAAGTATTAAAAGTTCCTATAAAAAGCCCCATGAAACAAAGTGACTTGAGATTAGACCTGTCAAAAACTGACCTAACCCGCTAACCCGACCCGACCCGCCCGATAGTTTTAGGGTTAAGACCCGAAAATTTAAACCCGAAACCCGAAATAAACCGAACCCGATAGAACCCAAACCCGTTGGGTTGACCAATTTAGCATATTTATAAAAAAAATTAAATTTATTTTGAAACTTATAATATATTTTATTATTAAAATAAATAAAAATAATATATTATAATTAAATATTATTATTTAATTAAAAATTGATTTTAATAATCATAAGAAAAAAAGATATTTTAGACCCGCTGGTCAACCCGACCCGACCGAAAACCCGCTACAACCCGACCCGATTGACCCGTGACCCGTAACGACCCGGAACCCGATTTAGCCCGAACCCAAAATGACCGAACCCGAACCCGCCCAACCCGACCCGATTGACAAGTCTACTTGAGATGAGGTGCAAGACAAGATTCAATTAGCGTTAAAAATCTCACATAAAGGAGTTTAGTGTCTACTATCCTTTCAAAAATCAGCATAGTATTTGAACATCCAGACTTTATATATGAACATATAAACAAAATACATGAACTAGTGTTATTTATAAACTCTTACATGGAATGCGAGAACACCTAAACTTTCTATAAAAATTAGTCTATTCTTGTTTAATTTTAAAGTCCATTAAAGTTGCATTTGTTGCTACCATCACCCAAAGTTTTTCTATATCACTTGATGCTCAAATTCAGTAAAATCTTAACACAATGAAACAAGTGAGGCAAAAAAGGTCCTATGAACCTAGAAATTTTCAATGCAAAATGAAGCATAGATTGATAACGAATGGACACATGATACAACACATTGCAAATTAGGACAAGAAGAACACAACCCTAAATCTATGGAGCCTATAAATTAAGGCAAATTGTGTTTTCTTACCTTCATTCCAATCGCTTTTTGATGAATTATTTTTCTTGTTTACCATGATATTTTTCTTGTTTACCATGAATTGTTAAATGAGCATGTTTGGAGATCTTAGGCTCGTGATTGAGAATGAAAAGCTTCTTCAATTATCCTTCAATGGCAGCTCAAATGAGAAATCCAAAGCAAAATCGTGAATGAAATATCTAAAGAGGGTGATGTGTGTTTTTACGCTAAGGATATTTCAAATTAGAAGTTATTATAAAAATGCCACCTAAAAAAATATTTCCATGCACATGCTTCCTTTTCTAATATTTTTCTCCTTTTAATCTAGGCCTTTGATGTGCTCCATCTAACGGATTAGATTAATTTTTAGTTTTCATTTTAAGACTTATTTCCACCTGAACCAGCCTCTCTCTCTATATATATATATTTGGAAGACATATGATCCATATCTATTAAAATATTATAATTGGTTAAAATTTAATTAAGAAGATTTTAATTAGTTGAATCCCACATATTACATATATAATTACTTTATAAATCTTACTTTTTATCTATCTTTTCCATAATTATTTAAACTATCATGTTTTACCTATTAATTTAATTCATAATATTAATAAAATATTTATTATTTTAAATGATATATGACAACTCTTATAGTTTTTTGATTTTATATATTTATTCAAAAAATTCTATATTTAGTGTAAATATGATTATATCTCAAGAATGAAATATTTAAAAAATTTCTATTATTAATATTTTGTTTAAGGAAAACTCGTACAAGGTACGGGAATACATACTAGTATTTTATGTAATTTACATAGAAAAATATGAACAAAACTATATTTTAAATTTGAACAATAAATTTGCCACTAACAGTTGTGAGAAAGATAGAGTAAATAGTTTTATTCAAGTTAAAACATGTGACTCATGTAATTTTTTTTATCAACATTAATTTTAAAATATATTAATGTATAAAATATATTAATGTACTAATACATATCATATATTCTAAAAATATTTATTAAATTAATATTTTTAGTCCGTAATATATATTCATTCTATATTATAAAATCTATGATAATATTTCTATCTATATTATAAAATCTATTTAGTAAAGATTAAATTAGAACAATAAATTTGCCACTAACATTTGTGAGAAAGATAGAGTAAATAGTTTTATTCAAGTTAAAACATGTGACTCATGTAATTCACATAGAAAAATATGAACAAAACTATATTTTAAATTAGAACAATAAATTTGCCACTAACATTTGTGAAAAAAATAGAGTAAATAGTTTTATTCAAGTTAAAACACGTGACTATGTAATTTTTTTATCAACATTAATTTTAAAATATATTGATGTATAAAATTTATAAATTTACTAATACATATCATATATTCTAAAAATATTAATTTAATAAATATTTTTAGTTCGTAATATATATTCATTCTATATTATAAAATGTATGATAATATTTCTATCTATATTATAAAATCTATTTAGTAAATATTTAAGGGTTTGTAAATATGAAAAATATTAATATAAAAATTGGATCTATATAAAAAAAAAGATTTTCACGTCACCCTCAACCAAATGATCGATGGGTTATTAGCTGATATCAAACATATAAACATGAACGTAAAAGCCACCATCAAACACAAATTCTGAACATAATAAAAACTTATCCATATCCGGTCCCCAAATTAAGATAGACGGCCATGGAGAAATGCATGATGGCAACTTCTCTAGCATTTCTCCTCTGCCATCCAAACTCAAACACCAGATGTTCAAACTCCTGCAAAGCTATAACTCCCTCCTCCAAGAAACCAAACCCTAATCCGAGACCTAAAGAACGAGAAAACTACACAAGTACAAGAAGTAGTCCACAGTTGAAGAAACCTGCTCACAAGAGCAAGCACTTGGTGGAGTTAGCATCAACAACTCGCTTGAAACTAGTATACGACCGTCTCAAGTCGAACCATTACCCGTCGATCCAAGCTCTTGAGGGCATTCTATTGCGCGGGTGGGAGCCCCGCTTGAGGCTCGTGATCAACGAGGTCTTGAAGGTGAAGCACGAGCAAGGAGTCGTCGACAAATTCAACAAGTACAGGGAGATTATAAAGCAGAAGGTGTCAAACAAAAATGTTGTAAGCAAGCGTTCGCGTTACTACAAAAAGCTCATGGAGGATGGCTTCGAGCTTCTATGCTTCATAGGTAAGCTAGGTTGAAATTATTCATTTACATAATTAATTAGTGCTTTGAAAATTTGATTATTGTCTCTATATTTCATTCAACCCAATTCACCCTAATTTGCAATAGGTTCCAAGCTTGCTTGCCGGGAAAAATCATCAGGACTAGATAGCATTTGCAGGAAAAGACATTGCGGGGTTTGTCGGTTGATCGGAGTAATAGAAACGAGCTCTTTCGAGTGCCTCCGCTCGGTGTCGGTTTCCGAGAGCGGGTGGATGGCACACCAGAAGGCTATAAGGAAAGAAGGTGATTGCAGAAAGGCTGTTATTGTGTGTAGAGTGATTGCGGGGCGAGTCATGGATCACCCTCAAAGGAGAGGGATGAATGGTTGTAGTGTGAAGATTGGGGAAGATGACATCTTTGATTCTGTGTTTGTTCCAATAAGTGATTCTGATACTCACGATGAGCTTTTGGTTTTTAATCCTAGTGCTATTCTTCCATGTTTTGTGGTTCTCTATGATGTTGAAGATTTGTAGTAAGGATAAATCCTTAATATTCCTTCCTTATATAGAAGATAAGGAGTAATGCATAAATGACCTAGATTATCTAGTCCCGTCCTTGCTTCTTTGTTTTTTACTTTTTGAAGGCGGTTAGTGTGTGAATGAAGCTAAAGTGGCCAAGGGCTAAAACGAATTGAAATTACATCCCTAAAATGTGCGTAACCGGTTAATTAATTGGCTAAGGTTAAATGGCTTGTTCGATATATATGCAACCGGGTTTCACATAGCTTGTAAGAGCTTTAGCATACAACTTGTCTGAGGTGGATGTGCTCACTGAATCAATGATAAATTTTTATTGTAATAATAATGATGCAATATATTTTCAAGTATAGGAGGCAGTAGTTCAATTGATAAGGTGATATTTTTTTGCCATATCAAATTAGGGTATATTTCTGACTTATTCTTCAACACATCATATTTAACATTTTAGGAATACTCCGTTGTAAATCCTAACCCTCCTTTTTTCCCTCTTTAATTAATGGATTTAGTTCATGTGGAGTTGTGAAACAACTTCATCGATAGAGTTGAGAAGATCCTGATCGTTAAATTACATTTCAACGTCTAGGATTGGATTCTTCTCTCTCCATATAAAAATTGTTCTTATTATAAAGTTAATTCGAATCAAGTGTAAATATTACACAAAGTTGGATGGGAGCCTAGCAACTAACTGAGCTCTAACACCCTTATTCAAGACAAAACACAAGCACTGAAAAATAAAGGAACGAATATTGATGTTAGCCGTGTTACTATGAGCAACCCGTGTGAACCGAGACAAAAACTCAAGGGCATCGCTCCCTAGCTCTCCAAAAGTAGAGAAGGCAAAAGCAATAAAACCATATCCATTGTCTGTGCACTTCAATTCATACTTCCTCTTCTTTCAGACAACAGCATTAGAAACAACAGCTCCATGAACAAAAGCCTCAACACCAGCCCCCGCGAAAGGAGAGACACATGTGACATCTAAGCAAATGTTCCTCCCTCTGTCCCAAGAGTAAACCAGAAGATCTGCAGGTCGAAGATCTCTACCTTCCTCGGACAAAAAACCAAGAGGTACCTCCTTTTGCACAACTACACCAGCCTGAGTACATATATCGCCCAACACGTCCCGGACTAGGTTATGGCGAAACTTAAGACCAATGTCATTCCCACAGTGGACAACATGATCGCCCAAAACAATCCATGATTTTAGAAGAGCAACAAGGGCACGTAAAACCAGTCGGATACATAGTAATAGCAAGACGATAGCACAAAACACACCTGAATTGTTTAGGGTGTATCGTTTGTCCTAACCCTTCAATTGGGAGGGTTCTCAAGAAGTCTAAAGAGTGTGCTGACTTGTTGCTAATGAAGATAGCCTTTTCCCTATCACTCGGGTTGTATGGACTCACCAAATTCTTCTCTACCATATCAAAGTACACTGTAGCCAATTTTTTCATAAAGGGGGGGGGGGGGGGGCTGGTACATCACGGCAGAGAACAAGAGGATCGAAGTTGCACAAATCCCGAAAGTTGTTCAAGGCTAAATCACAAGCAGGCCTTATATCCAAGGTATTACAATAACGAAGCAATCTGTTCTGGAGCTCAAGAGACTACAGTCGCGAAGCAACAAAAGCATAGATGAAAGCATCATGAGCGGTATACACCCCGAACCCACCAAGCCGAAAGGGTAGGGTGGCACAACGCCATTGCCAATCACCAAAACTAGCACCTCTAGCCATAATGATCTCCTCAAGAGCCTTCCTTAAGGCATTGTCGAAAGTGAGAGGAGCAAACCCGAGCATTTGTGGGGAACAAGTCCGAAGAGAAAAATACAATCACCCACACAACTACGAAGAAGAAGAAGCCCCGAATGGGGGTCATTAAGTCCAGCAACAGCCTCCATCAAACTAATAGTTTTGGAAACACTATCTCCGATCAAGCGACTGCAAAAGTCAATGTCTAACTTATAATTTTTTCTTTTCAATTTTTTTTCCGACGAGTTCATTATTTTCCTATAGGGTTTTAGTAATTTTATCCATAGAGTTATTTAATAACTCCACCGGAACAACACCAGGCATGATAATTAAAAATAAATTGAACTCTAATTTCTAATTTAAAATTGTTCTTCTTTTCTCTATTGAATTTTATCTCCTTTTCTGCCCTAACTTTTTATGCATAAACATTTGGCGTCAATTGTAGGAATAGAATTGGTTTGCTATAAATTAAATTAAACTTGTTAGTAATCATGTAAGTTGTATACAAGCTAGGGCCGGACAACTAGGATTTTGTCAAAATGCTTTCCTTTGTAATGAAAACCGGGTTCGTGTCCAACAACGGGTGAGACAGTTCCTCTATATTATTTGTCAAAATGCTTTCATTTGTAATGAAAACCGGGTTCATCACAATCTGTCGGTGTCTCCAAATTGCCCTCGCTGCTCTAACTCAAAATCGGGTCTTCACTTATTGCACGATTGTCTTGTTGTTGCTTCTTTGTGGAGGCAAAGCAAATTCAGGTTTGTTACGCCTAATTTCTTCGCTGAAAGTGACATTCTGAATTGGGTGCTTTGCAACATCAACACAGCTGTAGATGGAAGCTCCTCTGCTACTATGGCTTGGCTGATTTGGAAGACCCGTAACCGCCTTGTTTTTGAGGGTGAGGATAAGCTGAACTAGGTTCTCCCAACAGCTCTACGTTCACTAAATTCCTATGCTTCTCCTGCACAAAGTCGTGGAAGGTTGCTGGCCCCTGTTGAGACTCGTTCGCAGTCTTGGCAACTTTCTTGGCAAGCATCGAGTTTAGGCGTCGTTAAACTCAACACGAATGCGGTTTCGAAAGGCAACCCGGGCCAGGCAGGAGGAGGAGGTGTGTTTAGAGATTCCAATGGTGCTTTCATATATGCCTATTCTTTCACCTGTGGCAATTGCGTAGCTCGAACAACTGAATTTTGGGTTGCTCTTCATGGGTTGGAAGTGGCTCACATAACGGGGGTTCCGAAACTGGTTCTTGAGACCGATTCTGCTGAGGTTTTCAAGCGATTAAGTGGCCCATTCCCGAATACCGATGCTGATTTTCATCTTGTTCGACAATGCTCTAGCTTGCTGACGAGAAATGGCTGGGAGGTGAAGGTGCAGCAAATCGCCCGCACTATTAACACAGTGGCTGATAGATTGGCAAATTTTGCTCTTGAGTTTGGCAGTAGCTTTGCTGAAATTTCATCTCCACCTAGTTGTATTGTTTCTTTACTTGCTTTGATGCTACCCCTTCGGGTGTTGTTAACAATTTGGCATAAATAAAGTAAGGGCAAAACCCTCCTTCAGATAAAAAAAAAAACAACTAGGATTTTGTAAGCTCTAAGATCTTACACTAAAATGAAATTATCTGTTCAACCAAATTTTAAAAAATAACCGGTGTGAGGTTATATTATATGCCACTCAGTGTTTAGTGCCTAAAGGATCGGAAGAGGTGATTGGACAAAAAGAGGGAACTATCAAAACAATCTCATCACATATCGATCGGTGATACATACACCAACGAAAGTACAAACTAGGAAACAAAGTTGCAGGTACTACAATCTAGCAATCATGAGTTTGGATTGCTAGGTAATACATTATTTTGGGGGATTTGAATTGAAGCTACTAATTAATTATTAATTAAAGCATACCTTTTGATCCATCATGCGTAGCTCTAGTTGTACTGCGTCCAGTTATAACCATCAAACTCCATGCAATTGTCCATATTGTTGGCGAAGCGGGAAGTTGTGGCGGGGTTGACGTCGACGATCCCGGCGAACCCGTTCTCCATGGCCAAAGTCGAGGCTGCGTTGAGCATTAATGCAGAGTTGATATCTTGTTGGGAATGGGGTGCCCTAAACATGGGGGGCTGTTGCTGTTGCTGTTGCCCGGCTGACCCTCCTAGGTTCAAGTTCAACCCGGACATCGTAAAGCACCCTCCGGACCCTCCAACTGCAGGGTAGTTCATGTGGGGCCCAAACGGCACTGTGGTTCTTAGGGTTTCCATCATTAATGCAGCTTGGCCTGGGGGGTAGTTGCGTGATCCCATGTTGATGTTGGGATCAACTATGGGAATCAACGGCGGTCCGCCGCCCACGTTGGAGTTCATCATGCCTATGTTGATGGATCTAGATGATTGGCTCGTTGGGTACTTCTTTATGCCGCTCTTCTGGAAAACGCGACAAACTACCCATTCGTCCTACATATAATAATACATGAATTATACACCCATAACGTCACTTTAATTCATGCTATGTTCACGGTACACTTAATTATATAACTACGTACCTTGGCCGAGCGATAGGCTGACTTAGAGTGGATGCGATATTCGTGCATGACCCAGTTAGTTTTCTCGCCCCTAGGAGCTCTTCCTCGGTAGAAGACTAGGGTTTTCTTCATGCCGATTAACTCGGAGGTTGTGCTATTGAAAATCTCTTTGTCTTTACCTGTAGTTTTCCAGTAACCGGTATTTGTTGCCCGGTTTGTTCTCACTCCGGTCGGATACTTTCTGTCTCGGAGGCAGAAGAAATACCATTCTTTTTCTCCCATTTTCGCTTTTCCTGCACATTCAACATATGAGTATATAACATTAACCTGAATGAACATGGGCGCATTCCAATTTAATTACATTCATTTCTACTCTAGACATAAACTAATTAGTTGAGGTTCGTTAGTTATTGTTGGACCCAAAAATTTCAGGCAGAATACATCAACAAACCCCTGTACTTATACTTTTTTTCCTATTGGACCCCTGTACTAAAAACTGTTCAAACAGACCCCTGTACTGCCCCCAATTTTGCCTATTGAACACTTTCAATCTTGTTCTCCTTCCAGTGTACATCACGCACCTTATGTATCATGTTATTTTGCCAAATAAGCCAAAATGGTCAAATACATACATGTTATTTTGGCAAATACGTACATGTTACATAAGGCGCGTGAAGACTTGAAAGTGTTCAATAGGCAAAATAACATGTACGTATTTGACCATTTTGGCTTATTTGGCAAAATAACATGACACATAAGGCATGTGATGTACACTGGAAGGAGAATAAGATTGAAAGTGTTCAATAGGCAAAATTGGGGGCAGTACAAGGGTTTGTTTGAACATTTTTTAGTACAGGGGTCCAATAGGAAAAAAAGTGTAAGTACAGGGGTCTGTTGATGTATTCTGCCAAAAATTTCAAGTATGATTTTTAGACCGTCATCGTCATAAAGACCGAAGACCGTCATCATCATCTGACTATCCCACGGCGCCAACGAGATCCCGAGATCTCTAGGTCAGTTACAACCGCCTTTGACCATATCTATCACAACGTCCATGACCTATTCTTCAGCAAGGATAAGCCCAAACCCTAATATGAAGGTGAGGCTGGTCACATACCTATTTTTTAGGGGATGGTTACTTTTAATCTCTCTAGCTTGTAAATATTTATAAGAGTTCTCATCCTTGTAATAAGAGAATAACCAATAGAACAACACAACCAATGACTCAACTACATAACTCCCCCTCTCTTATAATCAAAATACCCTCGTAGCTTACATTGCTCTCGAAGACCACATTCGTCTGAGAAGACTGCTAGCATCTAACCGTTGTCTTCCCAACAGTTTTCGCATGACTACAGGTCCTAAACCCCAGATCTAAACTTGTAATCTCTTGTTATGATTAATAAAAGGAGATAAACATTTCTTCTTCATTTGTATTGATTTTTCATTTAGTTTCATTGCTTATTTCTTTTTTTGTTAATCATTTTTATCGGTTCTCCCGTCAACCCGATCCGATCGTATCTCTTTGGCTATCAAACCCTATCAAGGACACTAAAGTGATTAATTGGTCATTTTTTTGTCCAAAATAATTATATTAATTAATATGTGTGTTCTGAACAAATACAATACTTTTTATTTCTTAGATATACCATGATCCGAACCACAAACAAAACGATCTTATCGGTCATCTAATTTGGTGTGGTGCACATATGTACTAGGTCTAATATATATGTAAGAGTAGATAGATCTTCAATAAATTTGAAGGGTAATATATCTACTTATAAAGTTCAAGCTTACATCCCTGAATAAAGTTTTCGTTCGATATATAAGATTTTAGCTCTAAATCCTCTAATAGGAATATATACCCTTAACAGATAGGTTCGAAAAGCCCATTAAATGTTTAAAATCATATAGCAGCTAACTAGCTAGCTAGGGTACGTGATTAATATGTACACATCTTTCAATTCCATCGAAGACAATTAATAATATACCTGGAAGATCCCATGGCTCGCATTTGTTGAGGTCGACATCCCCGATCGCACGCCCAGTAAAAGTTGAATCCGAAATCTTATTGACCAGGTAATAAGCGATGAGTTCCTCATCACTCGGGTGAAATCGAAACCCTGGTGGGAGTTTTTCATGATCCTTCTGCTCCCCTCCTTCCATTTTCGTGTCCTCTTCTTACCCCTATCTATACGGACTTACCTTGCTCTTTCTTGTACCCTCTAATTAACTCCCTGCGTACTCCAAACTATGTTACAAGAAAGAATCAATATAAGTTTTCCTTCTAGAGAAAACTCACAAGATAAGAAGGAAGGTTAAATGAAAATGAGGAACGTACGCCAATTAAGCAGACAAGTTTAGGGTTTTGAGTGTCGTTGTTACTTGTTAGAATGAAATTTAGGGTGTAAAGATGGGCTGAAGAAATAAGAGGGCAACAATTGTTATATAATGGTATTAGTTGCGGGTCTCTTCATCTATATGGTGGAGTGTATCTATGAAACTCCCACCTAATATACATCTTCAAATACAAGATACAATTTGAACTTATTAATAATTCAGTGCTAAATTATGTTGGACATTGGTCTTTTGCTCATACAAACAAGTTACGTTAGTTTAACATATCTTCCTAACTACTTAGTTAATATTGACTATCATTTTAGGTGCTATGGTGTTGGAATATATACCTCTTCATACATGACAAGTTGGGAGATAAACTAGACCAATATACCTATGGGTTACTCCTAATAATGTCAATTGATTTTAGAATGGAACCCCACTGAACATGTGTACTGAACATACATATGCACAACCCCCCAATCTATCAATATCAGTCAATGGAGAGTTCGATATGCATGATATCAGAGTTATCTACATAACAACTGCTATCGATTCTAGGCTCGTTTTAAGTGAATGAGTGGCTTCGGTTATAAAGAGATTAAGATTTCCCACCATCTGTTGTATTATCCAAATGTGTCAACATGACAGACCAGTTGCACTTGTGGGGGTGTATAGGAATACCTCTTCCTACTTGAGAAGTTATAAGATAAATTAGACTAGTAATATAAGTCTAGAGTCACGCTCGGGTGCACTTTTTTCATACAGTGAAATATGTGAGCAAATTAGGACCGTTAAATTAACCAAATGAATGATCGAGACTAGACAATATGGGTTTAGTGGAAAATAGGTAAAAAAGAAGAGGTGGTTCATTTATAGTGGCAACACGGGTAAATAACCTAATTTTTCTGTTCAGAGGTGAAATTGCCCTTTCTAACAAATAAACCCCAAAACAACGCTTACATTATTCCTAGGTTTATCAATGGATTCTTCACCATCATTTCGCCGCTGCTATATCTCTCCATCCCCAATTCCATGATCATTCTAACTCTTCTCCTTTTCTCCCTTTCTCCCATCAAACTACGAGTACGATACTTTCTTTTTTGAATAATTTAGATTCGGCCTTTGCATCTTTCTTGATGCATTTAAATCTCGTTCTTCATCTTTAATTCCACCTCAAAATGTTCCTAATTCAGATCTTTGTATTGTATTTTTAAAATATAGATTTCTAGTTCTAGTATTGAATCACAATTGTTGTTGGAATGTTGGTTGTTGAATGTTTTGAATTTAAGAAATGTGTATGAATTGAATTACAACTTGAGGAAGAAATCTAGTGCATTGATTGTTGTATTGATTGCTCTAATGGTTGTCCTAAAAAATGTATTGATTATTATGTTGATTCACATCTCTGTATGATGAGGTTTATTATAAGCACTATTACGCGTAATAGTTTTTTGTACGGTTCATTGATTTTTTGTTCATGGTAGTTATTATGTCATGATATTTGGTTCATGATAAATATTATTTTGATTCATGGCGTGATTATGGTTCATGTCTCTTGGTCCAACCTATATATGACATTACCTAACTTATTTATACTTGATATATATATATATATACCGAGCTTATATATACCCGATATAACCATGTCACCTATAAGTGACTATAACTTCTCCTCTTAGCTCCATAGTGCAACTATGATTATGGAAAAGACTTCTTATTTTTTGTTACTAACTCTCCATCGATTATAATTATTCATTTTTAGGTTATCGATTGTTTTATGAATGTAGTCTTGTAAGTTGATAATTTAATATACAATTCAGTTTTTTATTGCAAGTTGATGATTTTTTCCATCATGTTTGTCTTGTTTGAGATGAAGTTCTCATTTTGATGTGCATTTGTCCAAATGAATATTAGATATCGCCTCAACCACATGATTCAAAGCATTTGGTGGCGTGCCTAATGATGCAAATTCTGTATGTTGCTGCTTGTTGTTGGTACGGAGACATCGATCGCTATAATAAACATCATATATATTCATTAGATATTTTGGTGATATTGTTGGAGTTTAAATGTTTGGATATCAAATTTTTTAAATGATCATGTCATTTGGTAGCCATTTAGCTCAAATGATAGAGCAATGTGCATGTGCACATAGATGTGGGTTCAAATCTCACATAGGCTAACTCTTCGTACAATTTATGTCTTTTGGCTCATACGAATTATTCTTTTGGTTCATTTCTTTATAAAGTAAGGTTCATAATATTTCTTGTTATGGTTCATAATTAAATATTGTTTCATGCCTTTTTGTTTATAACTAATTTTTCTTTTGATTCATGTTTATCTAACCTTACATTCATCAAAAGTTCATCTTATGGTTCATGTCTTTTAGTTCATGCTAGTTATTATTTTGTTTCGTGTCTTTTGGTTCATGATAATTGTTTTTTCGGTTCATGTTTTTGTAAGCTAGGTTCATAATAATTTTATGGTTCATGACTTTTAATTCTTAATAGTTTATCTCATAATTCATATCTTTTAAGTCATACTAGTTATTTTGGTTCATGAATTTTGTTCTTTCAGTTCATGTTTTTATAAGCATAAGTTTACAATATTTCATCTTACAATTTTTAGTTCATAAAAGTTGGACTAATGGTTCATGGCTTTACACGGTGAAGTTCATAACATTTGTCAATAAGGTTCATGAAATTTAATTCACAATACTTGTTATTTGTGTCAAGTTTTCATAAATGATATTATGTTGGTTCAAGTCATTATATGGTTAAGTTCATAACAATT
Organism: Fallopia convolvulus; assembly: GCA_964016875.1. Lineage (NCBI taxonomy): Eukaryota > Viridiplantae > Streptophyta > Magnoliopsida > Caryophyllales > Polygonaceae > Fallopia > Fallopia convolvulus. Next base: position 21,852,840 of record OZ024735.1, read on the forward strand.
GTCATTAAGGTTCATGAAATTTAATTCATAATACTTGTTGTTTTTTACATGTAATCTCGTACATAAATCGTATTTTGTGGGTTCATGTCTTTATATGATTAGGTTCATAACATTAACAATATGGTTCATGAAATTTAACTCACAATACTTGTTACTTATGTCATGCATTCTAGTTAATAAATGGTATGAGTTAATTAATGATTTGGTATGCTAGGTTCACAATTTATGAACAATTGGTAAAAAGTCTTCTAAACACTAAGTTGACCATTTGAACATTTTGTCGAACACATGGTGAGCGGTTAGATGAGCATTGGACATTAGCATTTGTTTTTAGTCAAAAACTTGAAATTGTAAAGCAAAACATACACAATCTTCATATGTTTGATTAAAACAAACACAAAAATCAGTCAAAAAATACACAAAACATGTAAATCATAGTATCAAGTTCTCAAATTTGAAAAAACCCCAAATGTGAACTTGAAACCATACAAAAAAGATATATACCAAAATTCATGAACAAATAACACAAATTGGGGTCAGGATCAACAAAAAAGGCCAAATTAGAAGAAGAAAGGGCAACAATTCTAGAGAAGAATTTGATCGAAGAGTGAATGAAACTCCACGTTGAAGAGGAAGAAGATTCCCCCTGTAACTTGTGTTCTAATTGAATGGATAAAAGACAAAAATATCCCTCCGTGTATAATATTACTTGAACATGTGTGTTGATCGTGACCGCAGATGTATCTAGAGACGGACAAAGGGTGGGCTGGGATCAACAAATATCCCTTCGTGTATAAATTTATCTCTCCGTGTATAAATTTATCTTATTTTTTATTTTTAGTAATAAAAATAAAAAATAAGATGAATTTAGTTGTTATTAGTTAAATTAAACTAATTTAGCCCACCTAAAAAAATTGGTGAAAATTAGCCCACCCTAATTTTAATCCTACGTCCGTCCACTAGTACAAAATTTGATTTATACGGCGGAAATATTATAGCGCTAGTTAAAAGTGCACTTAAATATTGAACACGGATGGCGCTTTTGTATTTAAAGCGCTATAAAGTATTAAATCTTTTTTTTAAAAATAAATAATATCATTATTAAAGCGCTTTTATAAAAAACGTCATAAAAATGAAAAACACGGATGGCGCTATCTTCGGAAAAGCGTCCTAAGAGGCTTTCAAGATACGATAACCCTAATCATCTCCCGCTGAGTCCCGCGCGCGTATCTCTGATTTTCTCCTATTAGGGTTTGTGCCTTTTCCCTTCTCCTTCATCCCAATTTCCCCTGACCGCCTATCTGCTACTCCTGTTTGTTAATTTCTCCGACTCTCTTCCGTAGTAATCCAATTAAGCAATGAATCAATCAATAGAAACCGCGACACCTTCCGTTCTTCCTTTTTCAATTCAGATCTCAATCGGCATTAATGGCGACACTATAGAAGTTCAAGTTCCTCGCAGCGCAGTGCGCGATGATCGGTAGCCCCACCGCCACCCCCGTCGTTCACCTCCGCCGCCGAAAAACCCTACGCATGCTCCCCGGCCGCACCACAAGCGGAAAATGCAACCACCGGCGGTTTCATTGGCGGTAAGAATCTCACGATCGGCGAAGAACAGAAGACAAATCTACAAAGATCGGACGGTACGACGACTATTGGAGTCGGAAGGAGCACCAGATCAGCGTCCGCAGTAAACTCCAGGATCTGCTCGTGTCTTCCCCGCCGCAAGAATCCACAATTAAATCGTTTGTTTATCTAGTTTATGTTTGTGTGGAAACCGATGTCTCCGATCGTATTGGGGTAAACACTCTCTTCTCCCTTTTCGTAGCGAGATATGTATTTCTTGCTTGATTTGTTAATTGGGGCAATTTGAAATCTAGGGTTTGTCAATTGAGGCAATTTGAGATCTAGGGTTAGTCCTGCTTGAATCCATAGTTAAAACGTTTATTTATCTAGTTTAGGAAGGTGAAGAAACTCATAAAAGACATTGCGTTGATAGTAGATGGTTTGAAAGAGTCTTCATTTCTTGTGAGTACTGATCTTTTTGCATCTGTTATTATGAATTATTTTGATAAATGTTATGCTCGAACATATATTAAATGTTATGCTCGAACATATATATACTCTTTTGATTTCCCCTTAAACAAGTTTAATGCAAGGTTGCTGCTTGCTTTCGTATCTATTGTTTCAATTTGAGGTATTTCTTGTAGTTTAATGAGAAGTTACTTGTTTGGAGATCAGGTTGTAAGTCCTGATAAAAAACGGTTAGAAGACTTCATCCTCTTCCACTTATGGAAAGGATCCCAATCCCAAGGTATCTTTCTTAGCCTTATTATATTTGTTTCTTTTTATTGTTTGAAAATTTTGAAGTTTGAGAAATGCACCCTAGTTACGTACTATTCTGGTAGAGAATCATCCTGAGGATCATTCAAAGGAGAATAACTAGAGGATATTTGGTCAAGCTGGGAAGTAGGTATTTGCTCTACTTTGTTAAATGGAAATTTAATTGTTTACTACTGCCTGAATTTATAGCATAAAGATCATTTGCATCTGTGACCCACATGCTGCTGAAGACTTAAAGCAAAACAGCAAGGCAGAGGAGCTGATTTTCTTGTATTTTTTTTTAAATTTCAGGGGCAAGGAAGAACATACACTCTGAGCTATGGCATGCTTGTGCTGGACCTCTAACTTCTTTGCCTCAGGTGGGAAGTTTTGTTTAGTACTTTCCACAGGGACACAACAAACAGGTTAGATTCTTTCATTATCTATGCTACTTGAACTAAAGTAAGCATTTTTTTATGGCAAGTGTTAGCTCAAGAGTTTGATCATCATATTTACATTTGGTATTGTTTGGTTGTTGTCATGTATTCAAGGATGCAGACAAGGGAATCTTTGCATATCCTCTAAATGCTAGGCTTATATTGCCAATTTAAAAGATTTAATTTTGGTTCACCGCTTTATAGAGTTTCAGCTTCTAGTGTTGTACTAAATAATACATGTCTTTGATGATAAAACTGAAATGATTGATTTGAGCATTTGGAGCATCTAAACAGGCTCAATTATCTCCAATGGTTCAAGATATGAGATGTAAAGAAACTAATTTGATGCTTCTAGCATAATTTTTCGTTCTTTGTCATTGTTACTTATCAGAATCATTTGAATATGTTCTCCTTTGTGTAGTGAGCAATTTCCACAAAGAGATCCGCCACCTCACAAGCTCCTAAGTATCCATGTATGTTCATCCTTCTATTCCTTAAACGTGATTTATGCATAGATCTTTCAAACTTCGTACTGACTTTTTCTGTACTACTTTTAATAGGCAGACAAAGAGACGAAATCTTTGCCCAAATGAGTCTTCAACCTATCCAATCTGTAAGCTTATCTACTTCAATCCATCCTCCATTATATTTACCAGCTTCTTTAGAGTTACAAAACTGACTTTGTTGAATATGCGATCATGTTCTTATGGTGGATTAGGAGAAGGATGTTTTACCTATACCAGGATTTGGACCGAAACCCAGCACACATTCTTCTGTAAAACATTGAGTGCAAGTGACACAAGTACTCATGTTGGTTTCCCAGTGCCCCGTCGTGCAGCAGAAAAGCTTTTTCCTCAATTGGTATGCTGTCATCAATTCATTTGGGGTGAAATTCTCCATATATATAGCACTAGACTTGTTCAGGTGCTCTAATGTTAGATGTTTGATTTAGCTAGAAAAAAATAGGATGGATGTATCCAATTTACACAGAAGTAATTGGAGTCCTCTTCATTGTATAACTTCTGATTAATAGGTTTTCCTTTTTCTTTTCAAGTTGTATATATGGTGGTTTGCCTTATTATAATAAAGATTGTAAATAAGCTTATTATATGATGGTTTGCCTTGTATGGTTTGATTATGTATTGATGGTTCGTAAATGGGTTTAGACTAAATGCATAAATTTATTTATTTTTTTAAAAAGAAAAGCATTTATGGCGCTTTTTTGTTGAAAACCGCTATAAACTTGGCTACATTTATGGCGCTTTTATGTGAAAAAGCGTCATATATAAATAGGTGAGCATGACGCTTTTTTTCAAAAAAGCGCCATCCGTGTTATTTTTTTTTTTTTTAAAAAGCACTTTTATGGCGCTTTTTATAAAAAAGCGCCATCTGAATGCTTCTTTATGGCGCTTTTCAAAAAGCGCCATCCGCAACCGTTAATGCACTCGTATTTAATACGCCAAAAAAAGCGCCATGTGATGGGTAAAAAAAGCGCCTTGCGCGTGTGTTTTTGTACTAGTGGTCCCTGGATGTATCATGATCTAACGGTTGAAATTTACTCGCATATTACACCCTAAAAATAACCCTCGCCTGATCGTAATTCTATAACCCTATGATTTACTTTTTCTATTGTCAAATGATTTTCGATTGAAACCATTGGACGGACATGTATAATTTAATATGGTGCATGTATATCGCTCTCGACAAAATTGACTAAATAAAATTGCATAAACGAAGAAATGATCAATCGTCAGCCATGATCACTACCGCGTAGATTTGTTTCCAAGTCCATCTTTCACATTGTGTAGAATTGGTAATAAGACTTAAGGTTTTGGGATGTTGTATATTGCTCCTATAAGAAAGTGGTCGTTGTGCTGGAGCCTTGGAAGTACGTAGTAGTAGAGAGGGGTATTTTAATCGGATAACCATCCATTTTAGTTCTTTAGGAAGAGTTGAGATTATTCAATCAATTGTTGGGAATTCTGTTTTTTTAAAGCAAGTAGAAGATCTAGATTGATTAATTATTGGTTGTAAATATCCGACCCGTCTTGTATATTTGTACGTACGTCATATATCTTGCATGCACAAGGTACGTGCATGAGGAATGAATAATTTGAGATGTGTGTTAAAATTGTTGGTTACGTGTTAAAAAAATTGCATTTTGCATTGATTAAATGGGAAATAAATTACTCTTGTTTTTATTCAGTAGTTGGTACTCTCCAAACTTCAGAAGTTCGAGTTTTGGACCTAAATTGATCACCCTTAAATTGTGATTATAAACACAATTTTTAAAGGTTGGAAAAGTATGTATATTTATCACCTTGTAATATACCCCGGAGTAATTAGCTGTCCCACTTGCAACATCTAATTAACCGATCAATACAGAAAAAGTATTATCATCATCCACATTGGTACTTGCTGGGAGAAAGTGAATCATGCATAACGAAGCCAAGAAATTTAGGTATAGATTGCTCTTTGCAAGAAATTACCTGCCCCTCTCAATTGCTACTAATTAAATTGCTAGGGTTCCGGGAAGCATCCTGAATTGTCATCATTTACGGATTAATCTATGTCAATTATTTTAACGATTAAACGGTCCCAATTACATGATCGTCGACAGCTTGACAATTGTGTGAATCTTGATTTTGAAGATTACAACTACTTTGTTTCTTGACGTTGATTTAAGAGCGAAATCATACACTTCCCAGGATCATTCTACCTGCACCATTTGAATATATGGAGTGTGTTAGTGAAATACATAAAACTCATTTTTTGGGAACGATTTCCTCGATTGTGGAAATTATACACTGTTGGAGAACAAAAAGCAATCCCATATTGGAAAACAATACCAAAACCCATTAGCAGCATATAAAGGAGAATGAAACCCAATCCAAAGGTTTAAGCTTTTGGGTAAAAAGGGTGGATCTCAACTTTATATGCTAAGTGGTTAAAATTTTCCGACATGTCACCCGCTTCTTTCGATCCTCGGAATTTAACATACACTTTTTTAAAAAATAAGACAATTAAGTTCTTCCCAATAAAATCTACCAATCTTATTCATGAAAAATAAACTCACAAAAGACAATAAGAGTTTCTAAGAAGTACACAACCTCTAGTGAAAAACTCATATTCTTCAACCTCGAATTGTCTCTTAACTCGAACTAGTACACGCAAACGCACAATCACAATTGGGAGGGTCTCCACCAAAATGGGACCACGAAGTACCCGGTCCAGATGTAGAGCGGTGTCCGACCGATCGAACCGGGCAAGCCAAAAGGCAAGACCAAAAATTTTTTTTGATCCTTTCCTACCTCAAATTTTGCCAAACAAACCAAATGTAGGAATTTTTTTATGACAACCACACACATATATTAACTTGAAACCAAAACGATATTCAATACATCATAAAACGCAGATGGAAAAGAGAAATTACAATGAACAAGATATTGAGAAGGAGGTCTCCATCGACTCAGCCAATCCGCCAATTAGTTAGCATTTCTCCATATATGCTCCCATCGACACTCCTCCAGATCATAGCTGAGATTCACAATTAGAGCCACAAGATTTCCGACCGATGATCTCGGGAGCTCTCCTCCTTGAAGTTTCTGAATCAGCTTCAAACAATCTGATTGTACCACAACTTTCTTCACCCTTGCAAATATTGCGGTTTGGAGTCCTCACCTTACTGCCTTGGCTACAACAACTTCAACATTATTAGTGAATTGCACCCGCTTGGCTCCCCCAAACAAAACATCTCCTTTAGAGTCTCAGTCTAAAATACCAATACCATCCTGGTTATCCGAAATTGATGCATCGCAACATACTGAAGTCCAGCCACAAGCCGGCTTTTTCCAACTTTGCCCAACAGATTTCTGTCTCCCTCCCTTCTTTTCCTTAGATCGTTTTACTGCTTGAGAATCACGGAGACCTGAAATGCTACGCTCAATGATTTCGACTGGATCCGAGATAACCTTATCAAAAATTCTGCGGTTTCTGGCATTCCATATTCCCCACGCTAAAACAGCCCACAGACATTGTTGCCCCTCATCCATCTCACATCTGATTCTATCAGCCTAATCGATGAAAGAAGCTACCACCTCTCCAAGTTCATAGAAAGTGATGAATCTATCCCATACATGAGATGGCACAATACAGTATTTTAAGCAGTGAAGAGCCGATTCTTCTTTCCCACACACCTCACATCGGTCATCATTGCTAATTTTTCGATAATGAAGTTGATCTTTACATGGAAGTATCTCCCTCAAATTAAGCCCTCCAGATAAAGCTTCGGATACGAGGTAAAACTGGAATATTCCATATCCATTTCCATAGAGCTGCTCCTTCGCCCCGGCAGATTGTTCACCTCTATCAATAGCCCTTTTCCTGCTTAAGGAAAGCATCTTGTAGGCTGGTTTGACTGTAAACATTCCAGATTATTCATAATGCCAGACCAACTGGTCCTCCACACACTTGTCAATAAGATGTATTCTACAAATCCCCTTGACGTCATATGGAGGAAACCACCTCTCTAGATTTTGCAGGTTCCACGAGCTCGAATTCCGGTCAATAAGATCACACACCCTAAGATCCGTCGGTGTCGCTTTAAAATTGCCCATAACTTTGAAAGACATCGAACGCGAAATCCACTTATCTTCCCACACCTTTAAGCTCTCTCCATTCCCAACTTGCCAATAAGTTCCCATCTCCAGAACCTCACAACCTTTGTTAATACTTCTCCAAGCGAAACTCGGATTAAAACCTAACTTTACCTTAATGTAATCAGTCCTAGGATAGTATCTCGCTTTCAACAACTGAGCAAGTAAAGAGTTAGGATCCTGGATAATCTCCATCCTTGTTTCGCTAGAAGAGCCAAACTAAACTCCTTCAATCGTCAAAATACCAATCCACCGTTCGACTTTGGTTGGCATAGCCGTTGCCAGTTCATCCAGTGAGTCTTATTTTTTTCTGTGGATCCTCCCCATAAAAAACGGCACATAAGAGTATCAATAACAGCATACAGCCCATCCGGTAACAGGAAACACAACATTGCGTACGTCAGAATGGACTGAAGCATAGATTTAACCAATATTTACTTACCTGCCGCTGATAGAGAATTGGCATGCCAGCTTCTAATGCGTTTTCGGACCTTCCCCTTTATCTGACTGAAAATTATTTGTTTTGAGCGTCCCACCATAGTCGGTAGGCCTAGATATCGTTCATGTTTGTCGACTTCTTGAATATCAAGGATTTCTTGCAGCACATGTCTTCTTTCATCAACTACATTCCTACTAAAAATATTTATGATTTCACCAAATTGACTTGTTGTCTCGATGCTTCTCTGTACTCCCGGAGCATTTTAACGATCTCTTGCGCTTGTTGACAAGTAGCTTTTGCGAAGACCATACTATCATCCGCGAAAAGTTGGTGTGAAACTATTGGAGCCATTCTAGCAATCCTGATGCCTTTTAGTCGTCCATCCAGTTCACTCTTTTTGATCAAACACGAGAGCCCCTTGGCACAAATGAGAAAGAGGTAAGGTGAAAGCGGACCGCCTTGGCAGAGTCCCCGACTAGGCAGGCATAAACTCATCCGACGGAACTCCTTCCATAAGAACGGAAAAGGTCACCGAGGTGACACATTTCATAATTAATGATATCCACTTCTCACAGAACCCTAACTTCCTCAAGCATTGTTCAAGATAGATCCACTCCACTCTATCGTAGGCTTTTGCCATATCCAGTTTTAAGGCCATATGCCAAATGCATGTGTTACTTCTACTTGATTATGGAATTTCAATTCATGAAATTTCAATGTTGGTTAAGAACTAGCCGAACTACCAATTCAACGGTTCTCGAAATTGAAATCGAACCCTTCTACAAATCGGAATGTGGTGGTTTGGTATTTTAGTTTGAACCGAACTGGCCATGACTAGTCAAAGAGTTCAGATTAATTTCAGGCCTGATCGGGTTTGGGTTACAAATCTAAACATGTACGGATCGATATATCCATCTTATAATGTTTTCTTTGTCTAATCCGCGCCCCTTTCTTGCGAACCCTCGAGCTCGAAAAACTCATCTGCAGCCATGGGGTAAGTCTTCGTTCTTGATAGAATGTTTTTCTTGTTCAGCTTCTTGTAATGTGTTCACGGCGACATATTCTCTATAGCCTACTGCATCTAGTTTTAGTTCCCCTACGTTCCTACTGATGAGTACGGCGAAATACATGTCGATTCATATTTTTGCTATTGTAAATTGTAATAGCACATGGCGTGATATTTGTCTTGCTCCGAGGAACAATGTTAACTTCCTTGGCCGATTTGTTCGCAATAAGCCTGCTGATGTTGGATTTTTGCTATTATAACACATGTCTTTGTAAGATTTGACAGTTCCTGAAATAGTCAATAACATCATTAAGTGGTTTGTTATAGGCAATGAAGGTGTGGTATATTTTGTTATCAGATTATATCTTTTCACATTGGGAATTTCAGCTTAAATATTGGAAGAATTGCTCATGTGCCTTCTTTTATATAGTCCTGCTAGAAATTGATAAGATTGAGGCTAGTATATGATGTGTGGAAAATTATGAATCCTACATCGAATTTTGATGCATTTTCTTCTTATAGTAAGACACGTGGTATGGGAGCTGGGCGCAAGCTCAAGAAGCACCGTAGAATGCAGAGGTGGACTGACAAGTCTTACAAGAAGTCTCACCTCGGAAACGAGTGGAAGAAACCATTTGCTGGTTCTTCCCATGCAAAGGGCATTGTGCTTGAGAAAATGTGAGCCCACCACCACTACTACTACTTGCCTTTGAATTTACTACATTCATGGTTTAGTTACTTAATGTAAGAATTTTAAAAAATTTGCAGCGTTATTGAAGCTAAGCAGCCTAACTCTGCCATTAGAAAGTGTGCTAGAGTTCAACTCATTAAGAATGGGAAGAAGATTGCTGCGTTTGTTCCCAATGACGGTTGTTTGAACTACATCGAGGAAAACGTAAGTGTCCTGTGTTTTATTATTTCTAAAGCTTTGTTGTTTTAAAACATACCATTAGCTTGAGTTATTGAATCAGGCTGATATTTTACAAGATGAAATCTTGATTGTTGGATTTGGATGTAAGGGACACGCAATGGGAGATATTCCCGAAGTCAGGTTCAAGGTGGTGAAGGTGTCTAGTGTGTCTCTTCTTGCTTTGTTCAAGGAGAAGAAGGAGAAGCCAAGGTCTTAAGTGTTGAACTATGTTGATGGCTCACAACTAGCAGAGAATAGCTTGATATATTTCTTATTGAATTGTTGCCTTGAGACTGTGTTTTCTGGTTGTTTTGTGATGACTTTCACTTACCTAGGGAAAATTTACCTTGTTTTGGAATGGAGTTATCTGAATTTGCATACAATTTTCACAAAAAAAAGTGCATTTATGAAGCAACCACAGATGCAAATTATTCTGCCATGCTGATCACAACAAATTCCTATGATGAAACATTGATAATTGATATGATATGGTAGAGTTTCTTTTGTTGAGGAAAAAGCTCATACTATAGTAAACCAAAACTCAACCAACCAAAGAAAATTTGATTTACTTGTGACCCTTCTTCCACAAATCTCCAAACAAACAGTCTAGTCCCTGATCCCTTTGTTTTCCATCATCAACATTATCATCTGCCTTTGGTGAGCCCATATACCCACTGGGTAACCAGCAAGGCACCAATCACAGGAGGCTCAAAAATGCTGTCGAAATCAGAAATCCTTCCTCCAAAAAGTATTGTTGCAGCTGCATCAGCATCAACTTCCTTCATTGCTCAGTCTGAACTCTTAGCACAACTTCATTTCCACCTCGAACTCCTCTTTAGCGCTTGGTGTTTGTATAGTTGCATAATTCGATTTTTTTGTTGAATAATTCGACTTCTTTCTCTAGTTCGGTTTAAGATCTCGATTTCTTGACAAGTGGCTTCAAATTCATTGATTAGAAAATGTGGATCAATTGTTGATTTCTAATTTTTGGTCACAAAATATGTTGTTGAGTACTTTGTTTTTGTCCTGACTCCTGAAAACATTACCGTTATATTTTATTTGTAAAGATAATCAGACATTTCATGGATATATGTATACATTCAGTTGAACTAGAATTCTCACCTTGTTCTTGGAGTCATTTTGATTTCATCTGGTTTGATTACTATTGATTGGGGGGAAGAGATTTGGGAAAAAATTTGATCCATTCTTGTTTAAGAGAAAAGGAATACACATACAAAAAGAAAAAAGAGCAAGCTTCATAGAGAAGTCAACAAGAACAAAGAGAACATAAGTAAAAAAAGTACACCTACTCATTGACTAAAGTGAACCAACTAGAATATAAAACAACAAAACTTAGTCAGCTCGACACTCCCCCTCGAGATGGATGGTAGAGTTCTACCAAACCAACCTTGGAAGTCAAATGTTCAAACCGAGAGCAAATGGACCCTTTGGTTAGCAAATTTGCAAGTTGGTCTTCTAACTTCACAAATGTTATTCTCACAACCCCTTCTAATTTCTCTTTGATGAAGTGTCGATCAATCTCCACATCTTTAGTTTTGTCATTCTGGACAAGGTTATGAGCAATCTTAATGACAAATTGGTTGTCGTAGTTCAGAACCATGGTTCCCTCCCATCCAACATCCTGCAAGATTAAAAGGTGTGGAAACCTTTCTGCAGGTTGGGGTGCATGGGTTGCATCCCATGGTTTGTGATTGAGCGCCACCAGTCAGATCGCCGCTTGAGGCAGATTGGAACTTGGCCCACTTGTTAGATCACCACCCAAGGCAGGTCGAGAAGGTGGGTACAGGTGGGCTTGATCACATCAACTCAGGTTCGGGTTTAGGTTCAAGGTTAAACGGTAAGTTTGTGTCATCTGAGGAGGAATAGAAAGGTTTGGCTTTAGCAAAAAGAGACATCCATGGTGACATGTTTTTCTTAGTGGCAGAACTATAACACCATCCTTTTTTTAGTTGTTGAATAACCAATAAAGATGCATTTGATAGATCTTAGATCAAGTTTTCCTCATTGTATACATTCAGTTGAACTAGAATTCTCACCTTGTTCTTGGAGTCATTTTGAATTCATCTGGTTTGATTATTATTGGGGGGGGGGGGGGGAGATTTAGGAAAATTTTGATCCATTCTTCTTCAAGAGAACAGGAATACACATACAAAAAGAAAAATTGAACAAGAATGCAATAGTATAACTAAAGGTTTTAAGAGAGATATTAGATGTTCTAAAACTTGTATATGTTTGTCTAAGTCACTCACGAGGACTTTGTTTGTTTAAGACTTTGGAGGGAAGGAAATTGAACAAGAATGCAATAGTTAGAAGAAATTCTCCCCAATTTTTTTTTGGAACATTAGTTTGGAAGAGAAGAGCGCGGGTAACCTTAAGGATATGCCTATTTTTCCTCTCAGCAATCCCATTTTGTTGTGGAGAATAAACACATGATGATTCCTTGTGCTTGGAGGAGAGAGGAAATGGAATTGTTGAAGTAATCTTTGGCATTCTTAGTTTTGAATGTTTTATTTCTGTCCTAAATTGAGTGTGAATCATGGAAAGAAACCTAGAAAGGACAATGCTAACATCTAACTTTTATTTGAGAAGAAACACACGTCACTCTAGTGCAATCGTCAATGAAACACACAAACCATCGAGCTCCATAAATGTTTGGAACAAGGGATGACCCCCAAATATCATTATGATTTAGTTCAAAAGGTACACCACTTCTGTTATCACTAATGGGAAATGACACATGAGTGTGTTTAGCTAGTTCACATACATCACATTGAAAAGATGAAATATCAACACCTTGAAATTTTTCGAGATACAAGTGCTTCAAAAGGTTAAAAGGTGGATGACCATGTCTATAATGATACAACCAAATATCATGGGTAGTGGTAGAATATAAGGAATGGCAAAAAAGGGATAGTTCTTCTTAGGGCATTCTAGGTAGTAGACCATTGTTCTCCTTAGCTATTCCAATCTTCATCCCCGAACATTGGTCCTTTTAAAATACAACTAGAATGAGAGAATGAAGCATAACAATTAAGGTCTTTGGGTAGTTTGTAAATGGAGATTAGATTGGATGAAAGAGTAGGCACAAGAAGAACATATTTTAGGGTAAGGTAATTGGAGGCTTGTATGATTCCATGACCAACAACTTTAGCCTTTGAACCAGTGGCTGTTGGGATTTGTCTAGGTTGAGTACAAGGCTAAAAAGTGTTCAAATTTTGTGATGAACAAGTCATATGTTAAGTGGCTCCTAAGTCTAGAATCCATTGGCTAGGTTAAGAATGTTCAAAACTCTTAAGTATAAAGAAGTTTGAGAGTTACCTGAAAGAGAAAGAGTTGAGTTAGTGGAAGTATCACCTGATGGGTGGCAAAGAGAGTTAAAGAAAGCCTTGAATTTTTCTAGTTCTATTCCAATGATCCCTTCAGAAGCTCGAGAAGTGCTCTCAATTGAGCGTGTTGCATGGTTAGCTTGAGGAACTGATGTTCCTTTGTTGTTATTCCCCTCTATACTTGGTGGCTTTCTATGTAATTGTAACACCCCTATTTTGCAACAATGGGTATTACCGCCAGTGACCTTGGACTTTACCGTCCAAAGTCACCCAAGGCTTTTAGAATGATATAGAACATTATTAAAGCGGAAATAAACATAATTCATAAAGTAGAAAAGGTGCTCCCGAAGGAGACTTGATTCTTACAAAACGTCGTACATTGTCTTCAAAATTAAAGGTACTTGAAATCGAATAACGAAAACATCTTGTTCTTGAAACAAAGTGAAACATAAACTAAAGTGAACAACAAATACATCTTGAGAGTTCTTGACCTTCCTTCACTTCACTTCGCCTTACGCCTTGCTAGGGTTCCTGGGTTCTGACATAATTCGCGAGGGGCGATAAAATGCCAGACAAACATGCGGAAAAGAAGAATTAGTCTAAGAGACTAAGCAAGCGGGAATGGAACTTCCCGAGGGTATTTCGGTAATTTTAATTATTGTCGAAAGAGATGATAAGGTTGTGTTTACGATGGAGCTATACGATAGGGCTTGTTTATGTGGAGCTTTAATGGTTCGAAGGAGAGTATATCTTAAGCGAAGATAACTCGATAAGCGATAGAAGAGCAACTAGATTGTAGACTTTTTTAGGAATCGAAAGTTTGTTGGGAACATTATTAATTCATTCAAGTAAAAAACCTCTCGCGCCCTGAGCGGACCGAGAGCCAGATCGATCATTTGGGACCGGTCCGATTTTGGTATCTTAAATGTGCATTGGGCACTTATCTTGTATAGTGATGAAAGGTATTCGACTTTGTTAATGATTTTTAATAGAAAGTGGTGGGACTCGGATGACCCAAGCCACCGAGGGAAAAACTCAGTTTCCCGGCACTTAGCTAGAGTGCGCTCATCCCTCCTTGCAATCAGAGCGGATGGGATCATGATCCCGAAAGTCGTACTTCAAACACGTAGGCACTTACGACTTAGTAGGGTTATATAGAGGCGTCGGCTATCCCGCGCCCCTCACTAGTTCGTTCGACGTTGATCTCTGAGCGAGATCGTAAACAATCAAGATAACAATTATACTAGCATAAATAATCCTAACAAAGGAATATAAAGCGTACTATGCTAACAATAGTCGTTGTTTCTAGCAATCGATATTTCCTAGGTTCATTTTTATTTAAGCATACAAGTTGTTCCCAACATCGAGAATTTTCACGTAGACGGAATATGAAAGGTCACAAGGGGAAATTCCACTTGCCTTAGCTTACGAGCGTATACTATCGATTCTTGACGGATTATGTGGTTCGCAACTTCGAGCACGGATTCCGACCTATCGACACAGATATTACGAGCGAGCTTTAATCATGATTTCCTCCTAAAGTTTGGATTACCTCTTATAATATTTTATAAGAGAGTTGGAATTCTAAATTATTAAGATAATAATTTAGGAAGTTATAATAATATTCCTTTATTATTATTTTGGTTTTGTAATATCCTTATTATTCCATCACCTTTATTAAAATAATCTCTTTTAGCTTTATTTGATATTTCTTTAATATAAGTAAGCAAGTAAAATTTCATAAAATATTATACTTTGCCTAGAAGTATTTTTCTTATAAAACTATAGGTTCTCCTTAGATTAAAGAAATTCACCTTACCCTTTTTAGATACTTGTCTTAATTTAAAATATTACTTTTAAATTCCTTAAGGGTCTTGAAGTGATATATCCCTCATCAAGAATATCTTATCAATAATATACTCTTAGTAGACTTTTATTTAATTCTATAATTCACCTAAAAAGGTTCATAGACTTATAATCTACTTTTCTTGGAAGTTTCCATAATTAGGACTTTCTATTTTTCTTTAATAGGTAACTTCCTAAAATTAACATAATTTAAATTAATCCTATTTATTTTATTCCTATAGTCCTTTTATATTATAAGGCTTATAAAATATCTTTGATCATAGACTATAATATCCTCATGTCTTGTAAAAATATAATAATAACTTATAAATATCCTACTTCATATTTATAATCCATTATTATAATATTGTAGTTTATAAAAATAATATCTTTCTTATATCTAAAAGATTTCTTTCCATGCAAGTCAACTTTATTCTATATAGTATCCTAGAATTATTATAATAGCATACTTAATATATTTAACCTAGAGCTTATGTCTTGTAATATTTCTATACACTTAGAGATTATTAAATTACTATTTTTCTCATAGATGACTTAAGTAATATAATTATTAATAATATTATATTTTCATAATATCAATATCCAAGGTCAAACTGTAGTCTATGTCTACAAGTTTTGAACAATAATACTTTTATAAAGTTTCTCTACAATTTTATTACTATAGTATGTCATAAGTATTCTAACATCACCATCATCTATTATAACTAATATCATAAACCAACCTAGTTTACTTTATAGTCACATTTGTATATAAATATTAATAAAAATTCCTATTTGTAGTAACTTTACACTTAGAGGTAAGCTATTTTATGTTTTATTAAATAATGAGTTTATTTAATAAACCTAACATTATTATTATTAAAATCATATAATAGGATGTCTTCTATAATTTAAGACATGCAATAATCCATATCTTCTAGAATTCTTATTTTCTTTCTTTAAGAAGATGATATTATTAACTTATTAATTTTGTATGCTATAAGTATTTTATAAAATCTACCTATATTATGTAAGGAGCATGCTTATAATAAATACAATAAAAATTTATCTATTTGTTTTATAAGCTTAAGTTACCATGGTAATTATAGTTTGTTTCTAGCATCCAACTAACAAAATCTCTACTCAATTATTTTTACTTCTTATTTTCCTTACTTAATTTCTAATAATCCATAAAAGGCTTTAATAATTTATAATTGCATAATTTAAATAAATAGAATTTAGGATTAGAATTTTATACTTCTGTATTCTGTGTTTACAGAACCCTGGAGAAGAAGGCAGGGGAGGGAGGTCTGGCGGTCAGGCGGCGCGGCCAAGGCTCCGACGAAGGCGGCTGGTGGCACTGGCGGTCTCGGCGGCGGCTGGTGGTGCTCCCGGTGGGCAGGAGCGGTCCGGCGGCTCCAAGGGGGAGAAAAAAGAGGTGTTTGGTGGTGTTTTAATGGAGGAATAGAGCTTTGAAGGTGGCTGATTTTTGAACACAAAGAGAGCAATTGCTAGGAGAGGAAGAAGAGAGTTTGAATGTGTGAGTAGAATGGTGAATGAGGGCCTTTTTTAGGCAAATTGGAAGAAACCATGGATCCATGCCATGGAGGATTCACCAATGGAGGTGAAGAGAGTGCTCATCCATTGGTCTATTGCGTGCTTCTTCAAAGGTGATGAGAGGTGATGTAACAATGGTGGTCAAGCAAGCAAGAGGGAGGTGGTAGAAGCTTCCATGCCATGGGCATGCATTGGGAGGGAGTCAAATCTACGTAAATCACATCAGACATAGTCTGATGTCTATTTTTTTGAAGGAGAAGAAGATTAAATGGATATAAGATAATAAGGATGGTGTGATGGAGTAAGAAATTGCAATTGGTCTACCGGGATTGGAGAGGGGGCGTGTGGGTAGAGTGGCAAGAGGTCTCGGGTTCAAATCTCGGCTCTTGCATTCTTTTTACAAGACTTGTAATTAAATTTTTAAGCTTTTATGTAACTTATTTTATTTAAAAGAATTCAATCTCTATAAGACATTATTTTTATTTAATGCTCTTTTTATTAATTTATGCCCCTTTTTATTAATTTATGCCCCTCGGGCTATTTTATTGGATTTTATTTAATTATATCCTTCTTGATTTCTCTTTTTAAAGAGAAGTAAGGTTTATTATGATTTATGAAAAATTCTCTTTTTATTTAGAGAAAATAATTTATTATAATAAATATTATATTATATTTGGTTTAAAAACCTTGGAATATCGCGGATATTACAGTAACTTCTAGCAATGTTCTATTGTATGCCTAAGCTTCTTACAATGAGTGCAAAAGCACTCTTTGTTTATTTCTCATGCAGCCAACACTGCAGACTCCTCTGTTGGTTTTTGCTCCAACATGATTGAAATTCTACTTTCTTCAGCTTGGACTATGGCGATAATTTCCTCCAATGAAGAGAAGTCTTTTTGGCTTAGAATTTGAACTCTAACTTGATCAAATTCAGAGTTCAACCCAGCCAAAAATGGATAGCTTTGTTGTTTTTGCACAAACTCCTTTAAAAGAGTAGCATCTTCAGAACACCATCTTCAAAACCTGATATTGATCAAGCTCCTGCTAGACACCTTGAAGTAGAGAAGCATACTCTTTAAAAGAGCAGCATCTTCAGAACACCATCTTCAAAACCTGATATTGATCAAGCTCCTGCTCACTAGACGAACAAACCTATGAATAAAATCGAAAACGTATAAACTACACCCGTAATAATTACGCACTTGAAAATTTTCAACAACACTCAAATAAATAATGATCTAATAAAAAATGATAAACAACAATCAAATAATTATCAATTTTTCATGACAATACCTTGACATCATATCCAAAATCATAAACCCTATTAACAAAATTCCGAACAGACTATACTGGCAACCTAGCAAAAATGGCTGGTACTCAACCCATTCAACCATGCAATGGATCCACCAACCTAAAGGCGAACCAAAAATAAACCTAGCTTGGATCAACAAACTTAACATCCCTCCCAAAGTGAAAAACTTTGTTTGGAAAGTAGCCAGAAATGGTTTGCCAACTAAGATGAGGCTCGCTGCCAACCATATCCCGGTTCCGCCGGGTTGTGAGGCATGTAACAGCCTAGAGGAAGACACTAACCATGTGTTACTCTCGTGCCCTTTAGCCGAGGAAACCATCAAATCAGTAAATCCCAAACTCTGCCGAATCCTCAACCAAATTTCCTATGGGGATAAAAAACCACACCATGTCCTGGATGAGATAAGGATACGATTAACAAAAGAGGAAATGGAACTCCTCGCTAACATCTGGTGGTGCCTATGGTATTCTAGAAATAAAAGAGTTTTCGACAAAAATAGTAACAATAACTTGAATAACGCCACAAAAATTTGCGACTTTATTCACAACCAAATCAAAAATTGGAAAAACGCGGATGCATTGGCCTTGGATAACCCACGTTCCGGAACGGCTAGAGGTGGGCCAAAGCGAAAGCTCACAAAATGGGCAAAACCCAGAAGTGATTTTACTAAATTGAATTTTGATGGTGCAGTTAATGCGGATGGTGTGGCTTCTTACGGGTTCATTCTCAGGGATTCCGGTGGCTCCCCCATCCATTTCGACAGAGGATTGATTGGTCTTCAGTCGGTTCTGACTTCCGAGACCATCGCCTTACGCCAGGGACTACTTGAGGCCATTCGTCGTGGCATTCCCCGGATCCAGATTGAAGGCGATAATTTGCAGCTGGTCAAGGCCGTTCTTGGTGACTGGCGCTGCCCGTGGGAGATTGAGTTGCTTCGTTCGGACATCCACTGCTTGCTGGCTCGTTTCCAGGATTGGGATATCGCTCACGTCAACCGTGAGTGCAATTCGGTGGCGGACTACATTGCTGGCTCCTTCCGACGCGTCTCCTCTATTCCACTAGCAGTTGACTCGGGTTTGCACACCCTCATCCAGCAGGATGCTCTTGGGCGGTCACTAGCTTGTTAGTGACCACCCAAATTCCTTTCCTTATCAAAAAAAAAATTCATGACAATATAGGATTGAAATAAAACTCCTACAATGCATAATAAAGTTATCAATCATCATCATTTACGAATTCAATTTCGAGTTTATACTCCAGATAAGAAACGAGGCTAGTAATCGACCAACAACCAATAATTTCACGTTTCAACCTAAACTAAAATTGATAAATTCGAATTTCAACCAAAGAAATTGAAAAATATAAACTAAACAAATGTTATTATTATAATTTTAGGATTCAATATGTACTAACCTATTGATTATCGAGAAGAGAAACATTGCCCACGGAAGAAGATGACTCCGACGAATATGATGACCCGCTAAACGATAACGTCTCTATGGTCCTGCTACTCGAAGTCGACATCTCAGGAGAAGTAAAATACACTTTGTCATATATGCTCTCTAGTTTCGTGGAATTAACAATTGAAAAGTGAATAGTGAAAACCCACGGAACTCATAAAAAAGCGAACTTTGTTGGGTGAAAATAGTGCTCTTGTGCGGGTTTCGAAACCGCATAAGAGGATCGGTTTTTCAAAAAATTATGTGCGGATTTTCATCCCGCCCATATGCACCATTTTTTCAAAAAAAATTGTGTAGTTTTTCAACCCGTCCATTTGGGTGTTCATTTTTGTTGTGCGGGACGTAGAAATGTCAAAAGTTGACCCGACCCGAAAAAATGACCCAAATTGCCCGAAAATTTTAGGGTCAAGACCCGAATCGCACGAACTTGATAGACCCGAAACCCGTTAGGTTAACCCGATTTATTATATTTTTAAAATATATAATATATTTTTAAAATGTATAATATATTTTTAAAATTATAATATATTTTATTATTAAAAAATATAAAAATAATAGATTATTATTAAATATCATTTTTTAAATAAAAAATATTTTAATTATTGTAAAAAATTCGATTTTCTTAACTTGTTGGGTCGACCCGACCTGCCCGAAAACCCGCAATGACCTGACCAGATTTGATCGGTGACCCGTTATGACCCAAACCTGAAATAATCAGACCCGAGCCCGACCTGATCGACCCGTCACCCGTCTGACAGCTCTAGAGGGATGATAACCCGCCTAGTAAGACCGATTTTTAACCGAACCGGGTGTTAATTTTTGTACGGGTTTCGAATCCCTTTATATTTTTTTCAAATTCCGGATTTTGTATGCGGGTTACGAACCCGCTCATATCAGAGTACGCAACACAAATTTGAAAGTACGCATTGCGCAAACGAACCGACTAAGAACAAACAATATTTACAATTCACGTCCTTTTCTTATTTTAGCTGCCAAAACGCAGCCCCCCTTTCACCGAAACGACGCGTTTTAGCTTGTTGGAGATTTCGCGGGCAGGATCAATCTCACGACTGATACGGATGCCCCTCTCATATATATATAGCTCGCCTTGTTCCTATTATTGGATAAATAGTATATAAGCTCGCGGCCTCGCTCTATTTGGCTCGTTCAAATCTCCTTGAGAGTCCTGATTGGATCGGTACCAGAAACCCTAGGCTTCGGTTTTCTAGGTCCGATTTACTCGTCCTTACATATCTGGTTGTTCATCTTTCATATCAAACGGGTCCTTGAATTGTGAATCGGATGGAATAGTGCGTTTCGGTGATCTTTTCTCTGAATGTTCAATTAATGTGGTATTACCATATCAAGAGCCTTGGCTTACGGCTTCTAGCATGAAAAACTGTCTTGGCTAACGATCGCGATATCGTGTTGAATGAATCTTGAGTTTCGGTTTTGAGTTAGGGTTTTGTTTGAGTGTTTTGTTCTCGAACTGTTTAATGTGGAAACACCATTAGGAAGATATTGGCTTTCGATTATGCTGAACGATTCAAATGGTTTCAAGTTTCGTATTGAGTTAGGTTTTCTGAATTTTCTTACGAAAAGCGCTGGTGTCTGATTTGTTCATGCGCTTCTTAGGCAAAATCCTGCAATCCCTGATACAGATAGGGAATGGAAATCCAGGAGTTAGAAGGGAGCCAACCGATCGATCTTCAAACGCACACATCTGGGATTGTTCCTACTCTTCAGTAAGTTGCCGCTATCTCCTTATTCAGTTTTCTTACTTACCGAAGAAATGATGATTAATGAACAATTGCAATAGCAAAAACTTCTGTGGTACCCTTGCAAATCTTGATGTGTTTTCTTTTTCCTTATTTAGAGTATAGGTTTTGCAGTCTGGTGGATAATTTCTCTTAAAGCCTTTTCGGTTTGTGTTATGATCTTTTAAGGGAAGCTTAGACCACCATTCAGAGCAGTTGTTTTGTTTCTCTTCACAGGAACATTGTATCGACAGTAAACTTGGACTGCAAATTAGATCTCAAAACTATTGCGCTCCAAGCTCGTAATGCAGAGTACAACCCAAAGGTGTGTGATGTTCTTGTTACATCTCCTATTCATCCAAGGGTAATGATCATATTGCAATTGATGCTTTTCCATCGTCTTAACAGCGTTTTGCTGCTGTGATTATGAGGATAAGAGAGCCAAAGACCACAGCTCTGATATTTGCTTCTGGTAAAATGGTGAGGATCAAAGGTTCAAATTGTTAGGTGTCCAATAACTTCAGTATACATTAAGTCTGATTTAGGCTTCACTTTTCATCTCTGCTTGACAAATGATATTTGTATTCAATTTTGAGATTGTTTGAATTTTCGGTTGTGTTTTCTATCTGTAATGGAGTTAGAAAGCTCTTGTTTGCATTGTATTTCAGGTGTGTACAGGAGCAAAGAGTGAACAGCAGTCAAAATTAGCAGCTCGGAAGGTATATAGTGGGTTCCCTTATATATAGCTTATGCTTCTGTCATACTTTTTCTGATGCCTTGCATTCTTCTGTAATGTGGCAATTTCCCACTTTATGTTGCTGCATTCTAGTATGCCCGGATTATCCAAAAGCTTGGGTTCCCAGCTAATTTTAAGGTACTTTGCCTTGCTAAAAATATAGCCTTTTCTTTGAAGAGGTAACTCTATTTCGTCCACAAGTTGAGCAAACATTCTGTCTGATTTTCTTACTCCAGGATTTCAAGATACAAAACATTGTTGGTTCTTGTGATGTTAAATTCCCTATAAGACTTGAAGGGCTTGCACATACTCATGCTAATTTCTGCAGTGTAAGTATTATGTAATGCTTTTTTTTCATCATACATAATATAGACCAGTTAACAAGTATGAAAGCATTTCTTGTATCTGTTTCTGGTTTGACAGTATGAACCAGAGCTATTCCCTGGGTTAATCTTTAGGATGAGGCAGCCAAAGATTGTGCTTCTGATATTCGTGTCAGGGAAGATTGTATTGACAGGAGCAAAGGTGAGTTTAATTGATAGGTTTTGTTTGACTAGTAAGTGAATGTGTTGCTTGCCTAGTGGTCAGGGATTTCACTTGCTTTGTTCAATTTGCTTTTTGATCTGTGTTTCTCAGTTGAGAGAGGAGACTTACAAAGCCTTTGAGAACATATATCCTGTGCTCACAGACTTCAGGAAAATCCAGCAATGGTATATGACTGAGCTATATATATAGCTCTTGTGTGCATTGATGCATTTGTTTTCCCCATTCCAACCTCTCTTTTTTTCTGTTTTAACATGGACAGAGTAGACTGAATAAAGGACTAAAGGACTTGCTCTGCCACATTCAGACCATGTCAATGGAAAAGATCAGACATGCACCCTCCTGAGTTTCCACTTGTGTCCAATTTGTCTTGTAACCGTTTAATGTTGGCTTGACCAGACTTTTAAGTGGGGTTGGGCTAGATTTTGTTCTTTGGACCGCCCTTGCGGCATTCTTACAGTTACAGGACTGCGTGGAGGGAATGATAACTTGACAAAACCTACTCCTTACAAATATTATACAGCATTCACAACAGTTTTATACAGACACTCAGTTTGACAATTATCCTCGTTGATAAAAGCAAACCCATGCATAGCTCTAGCATATATTTCTATTAGATCTTAAATCAAAGGCCAACAAGGAGAGTGTGAACTATGTAAAGTCCTTGAATTTGTTTCTTTACCCGCCCAAGGGATATTCCCATACCTTGCCGATCAGGTATTGACTTTCCTATCCAGCATAAAGCACGTGGGAATCTTTAATTCGCAACCTTACTCGCAATGAATCAGTTAATAGAGAGGTTGCCAATAACATTCTCAAATGAACTTAAAAATAATCAATATATACGTTACACAGGCAACTCATACATTAATTAACTTGGGTAGATTTTTGTACAGCAACGTACATACATATCACATATGCATAAACATGAAGAAAACGCAAATCATATAAGAAACCAACGCAAACCTTGACCATATATAATTGAAAAAGATAAGTTTAGATCTGATACTAACCCTGTCGAATTAAGCTCGACACCATCGAGATCGATCTGTTGAAATTTGGATAGCTATAATCGGACCTTTATGCTTCAATTCCCGGAACAAAAGGAGAAGAAGAACGAAGACGAGACGGATCAAGATTGAGATTCTGGCAGCTTGATACTTATTCTTTGATGTCTTCGATCATCATCATCTTCTTCAGCGCCATAGTCTATTATATTGAAACTTGTAAGTAGTAGTTCAAATCTTGAACATGAAAAGAAAAGATAGGAAAGGCAGAGGAGCGGTGGTTGGATGGGAGGAAGCAGGTGGTGGTGGTGGTGGTGTAATGATGATGATGAGGAGAAGGAGAAACCACAAGGCATTATGATTGCTCTACCTCCTGTGGGCTGTGGCAGCTGGGAATACAATTTCAAGTCGCTGTACCTACAAGTGATCCATATATATTATTTAACTAGTTAAATTCCTGTGCAATGTACCGTGTACGTACAGGTTTTGTTTTAAAGAAATTAATAATATTTTTTAAAATTTTGAATAATTAAACAAAGATTTTAAGTTTTAAGATTTAAAATGTCTGGATATTAGGAATATTGAGTATTTATTATTTCAATTAGTATAAATATTAATTAGTTAAAATCTAATGAGACCTAAATTATCAATAAAAAATAAAAAATACTAGAAATTGACACATAGATAAATTGAACATGTGACCAAACGACTTCTACTTTAATATATAGATAGATTCAGGGGAAGGAGGACAAGAGGGCATTGATGGTTACATTAATTATTTTATTTAGATACCTTCTTGATCCGAAATAAGTGTTGTTTTTAGCAGTTGACACAAGTCTTAGAAAAACATTAATTAAACTCAAAATTTTAAACTTTTTCTCATTTTATATCCTTTTAAATATCCATATTTTTTTGGCCCAATTAATGATGAGTATTGGTCAAATAAATACCAATAACGATTATCATATCTTATTCCTAATTAATTGTCCAAAAAACTTAAAACGACACCTAAAATTGATCAAAATTCATGTGTTAAAGCGAAATTTATTTCCGGTCAGAGGGAGTTAAAAAATTCCGTCTTAGACGTCTATGTAACTTTTTTTTCAAATTCAAGGCCAAAGGTAAACATGCATTTATATTTAATATAGTCCCTTTGGAGTTATATCCAAAGGACAATATTTATAATTTTTAAAAAATTATTTGTATACGTATTGGACATTTTTGTCACAAAATAAAAAGATGAAGGTTCAATGCAAAATTTTATCCAACGTGTGGAAACCTTTAGAGTGGCGTGTGCAATGACCTTCTAAGTATACGTAGGGCAAGGTTCAAGTGAGGACATTTCTTAGCTTGTAGTAAGGACAAAGTCTTATAACAAGAATTGATCACAACCATTGTATTTACTTTTTTACTATATATATATATTGAATGGTCAAGATTTTTACAAAAAAAATTATTTATTTTTATTTTTTTACATTTTGTTTATTTTCCCAAAAATTGAATAATATAAAAAAATGAACTTATTGTTTATGAAATATGAACTCGTAATACTGCTTATAATAATAATATTACGCTTCAAATGAAATTACTGTGGAAACTATTAAATAATCCCTCTAATATTTGGGTAAAAATAATCAATGAGAAATATTTGCGATCTCAACATATTTTTAATTATAAACATAAATCTTCTTCTTGGCACTTTGGACGATATATTATTAAATATAAGGGAGGTCTTCTCTAAAGCAGTTAAATGGTTAGTAGGTAATGGATTAAATATACACTTTTGGTCTGATGTTTGGATAGAAAGCTCAAATTTATTGAAATATTTTGATAACATAGACTACAATTTAAAGGTTGCATACTTTATTCTTGCAAATAAAAGTTGGAATACTCAAACGTTAGCTCTTGTATTGTCTTCTTGGATTGTACTTAAGATTTATTCCTTTTTCGGAAATTCTATGTGGTAGTCCTAGGGTTTGATATTATTTATAAGGTGTACTAATATTTTACCTAATGTGTGTGGTAACGCTAAGGTTAATACAAAATTTATCATATATCCAAAACGTTAAATCTAACCCTCATCACTGTTAACTTAAGTTTTTTAAGGAAAGAGAAATTAAAATTAAAATCTTACAAAGTGAAACCAAGATACCTTTACGCTTAATACAATTCTCAATCTTCTAATTATAGGATAATTTTTGTGCCATAACCACAATAAAGAAGTCGGCCTTCAACGTCGGCGAAGTGGCTAGTGTGCAACTACTGACATGGTTTATGGTAACTACTAACTAGTCAAGAAATCATGTCATAAGATAGTCCTAGTGAAAATTCAGCTTAAGTGTACAATATAAAAGAGGCGCTATCATCAAATTCATAAATACACCGAGCAAATTACACAGCAACAATGAGAAAAATACACACACATTCAGTTCAAGCAACCAAAAAAAGGGGAAACTGGATTTCAAAAAAAAAGAGCAAAAAGAAAAGAATCAGACTTTCCAATGACACTGTTGATCATAATAACAAGATGAGAAGGAGAATGAGCTCGATTCTCACTGGAAAAAATAGCAGAGACCATCTTTACGCTGTCATCACCATTCCGTCGCTCGAGCGACGAAATGTAAAAATCCGATATGAAACATCCAAATTTGGGAACGAAATGCGATTTCGGCTTTTTTCCCATTCTTCATCTTTTTTTGCTCATTGTTGTTGCGATTGTCGGCTTTATTATTCAGTCAATTTGATAAGTCCAGCAGCGGAAACACCAAGATGTGGGATTCGGAGGAAGCAGCAACAAATACGGTTGGAAAGAAGGGCCTTAGTCGTCGGAGTCGACTTCGCTCACCACCAACCAATTCGCCGCCTCACCGACATCTAGTGCGTCGCGGAGGTAGGCTTCTCCACTGTGGCTGGCTATGGCGGAAGAAAGTCGATCTAATCAGAACTCTCGTATTTTAACATTTAGCCTTTTAGGTATCTTGTTTTTATTTTTTAATATTTTAATTTTAATTTCTCTTTTTCTTATAAAATTTGTTAACAGTGATGAGGGTTAGATTTAACTTTTTGGATATATTGTTGGTGATTTGTGTCAAGTTATCAAATCCCTATAAGAGCATGTTGAGGTTAACAAGTCATATTGATAATGTCGATTAAGAAATTGACATGTATGACTTTCCATGATGTGATTATAGAGAGTTATCATGTATAAAATGATCCAAAGTAAGTGCACACCAACGCCGAGGATTGGAACCTTGTGTGCCACAGCACTTGGCGAGGGCACGCCTTGGAGACGGTGTCGCTCGGAGTCGGCACGGTGCAGAGGCATCATGCAAGGCGTGGCACGGCGAGGAGCTCGATCTCGAGGTTCGAGGCTCGACAGGTTAGGGCACGCCTAGTCATTGAACTTGAGGTTCAAGTCACGGCTGTTAGGGAGCGCCTATGGTGATGCAATGGCACAGTCAAGGCTGCGTGAGGCTAGCGACGCACGGCAAGGAGTGTGCGGTGAGCTTGCGGCGCGCCTAGGGCATTGGCCCATGGCGCCGAGTCCGAGTTGTGGAGCTAAATGTAAGATTTTGAGCTTTGTATTTGAGTTTTATAGCTTAGTGCATGTTCTAATGTAAGTTAGGAAGCTTCTCTAAGCTTGGTAGATGCTCTAAGCAAGAACCAAAGCTTGGGAATAGCTTGGCACATAGCTATGTACGCTAGAAAGAAGTATTTAAGCTTCATACTAGCTTAGAGTTAGCTTTAGGAGCTTGAACAAGCTCTAGACTCGTTGTATAAGCTTTATAAGAAGCTCATGTAGCTAGGGTTTAGCTCATGGAAGCTCAAATTAGCTCACACTAGCTCAAGTTAGCTCAACAAGTTAGAAAGTCAGCTCAACGAGCTCAAACGCAGCTCAAGCCAGCTCAACTAGCTAAGGGCCAACTACACTAGGTAAGTGACCTAGCTAGGTGTGGGCCTTGGTGGGCCAGCCCATGGGGCGCGCCTATGGGCTTTTGGGCTGCAAGCATGTGCGCATGGCATGGGCCTCATGCCTTGCCATTTTGGCCGAAGTCTTGGGCCTTTTGGATTGGATTTTTGGGCTTTCCTTTGGGCCTATTATATGCTGGTTTTAATGGCAATTTGGACTCCAAGGGGGGGGGGATACATTTAGACGCCCATGATGACAAGGAAAGAGAAGGAGGAAGTTGCAACTAACTTTCCCTAAAATCACTCTCGGCCTCCCATCTCTTCAACCGATTTTGTAACCGCCTTTGGGCAGTTTTTGGACAGAATTCTCACGCCTAGTTTAAGGGGGAGATGTCGTGCATTTGAAGGCATGAAACACACGAGAAATTCAGTCCATTCATCCACACAAATTCGGTAGAGAAAACACACATAGTCGAGTAAGACTAGACGTTGTTTTGAGTGAGTTTTCAGAAGATCAAACACGAGTGTGAGAGGGCATCATGGATCGATCTTCTCAAGTGGAAATGGAGAAGAAACCTCAATTGGCGATGCATGAAGAGTTAATCCAAGTGAAGGAGGAACCACACACATCATGGGAAGAAGAAGACTTCGTTCGAGTAAAGGATGAAGCGGAATCATGGGACTCAAATAAGGTACGTTTGTTCTTAATAGATGTGTCTTGCCAACACGTCTATTGTTTTATTTGGTACATTTTATCCCACAATGATATTGCGTGAACCCTTGGCATGGAATAGGGGCAATATACGTTGAAGGAAAGCGGGATCTCATCCCGTGACTCATAGCCTATATCCGAGTTAACTTAATGACACAATAAAATGTTTAAGTGGGTCGATGGTGATTGCCTTAGGGCCTACACCCAACGAGACTACCGTTGAATGGGTCTACTCACGATATTAGCTTTCGAGGTCTACTCAAAGTGCCTTGTGTGAAGAAGGATCGACTTTCACTTCAACTTAACAATGTGAATATGCTTTTATGATTGCTTTACATACCCTAAAAATTCAACATATATGATAAAGTTTGTATTAATCTCATGGTTACCACACACATTAGGTAAAACATTGGTACACCTCATAAATAAAACATTGGTACACCTCATAAATAAAACATTAGGTAAAACATTGGTACACCTCATAAATAATATCAAACCCTAGGGTTACCACATAGGATTTCCGTTCCTTTTTCTAATGTAGAAGATCCTATTATTTGGACCCCCTCTTTTGATGCTACTTTTTTCTGTAAAGTGTGCCTCTAAATTAATCAATTCAATGAGACACTTACCTTTAACAAAGTTTTCTTGGATATGGAAATTAAATATCCCTTCTAAGATTCAAATTTTCATTTGGAAAGCTTATGCAGATTGTCTCCCTACAACTAAAAGACTTAATAGATTTTATAATTCTTCTGTGCCAGCTACATGTTCTCTTTGTGATTCGCATAACGAAACTTTATATCATATAATTTTCCTTTGCCTCTTTACCCTTAAAATGATAGCAAGTCTAGAGTTAAAGCTACAAGTCGCCTTTGATATCTTTTCTTCGGATTGTTTTATTGATAATTTAGTATCAACTTTAAAATCGAATTGCAATGGGGATATATTATGCTATCTTTGGTGGTATATATGGAACCACATAAATGCAATTATTTTTAATCATCCAACAATTCTTTGTGGGTCTCGGCTCATGCTAAACAATGTATTACTAAGAATAATACTCGTAAAAGAAGACCAAATGCAATTTGGAGAAAACCTCCTAATTATAACTGGTCTAAATGAAACTTTGATGCTTCAAAGCAAACTAATTCTAATATGTAGTTTTATTTTATAAAACTTGTTAAATAACGTGTTAAAATTTTTATTTTATTTTATAAAAATAACATAAATATAATTATTTTTAAACTTTTTTTAATTTAATTTTTTCAATTTTTGTGAAAGCCAATTATATGAAAATTGAAAACAAAGAACAAAAAAAAAACTCATACAATATACAAAATTTAACTAATAGCATATACAAAATGAACTCTTAATATATTAAAAATGAATTCTTAGTTTGTAAAATATGAAATACGGTATTTAAGATTTATTAATGCTTATTTTGTTTATAAAATAATTATTAAATTGTAAAAAAAATTCCTATAATTTTTTTTATTTTTGTGAAAATCGAATTATATGAAAATGAACTCGAACCAAATAAACATAAACTTACCATAGATAAAAAAATGAACGCGTAGAATATAAAAATTGAGTTAATACAATATAGAAAAAATGAACTCTTAACATAAAAAATAAACTCATAGTATATAAAAATTGAAGTGCCATGTTTAAGATTTATAATGTTTTTTTAAAAAAAATATAAAAAAGGTAAAAATATCTCAAAAATTAAAAAAAATTAACCTTCCAATATATAGTAATAAGATAAATCTAATGAGTGTGATTAGTTATCACTCTAACCAAAAGTTCTTACTACAATAATAATTCTCACATGAATCAAATTATATATAGAGAGAGCCTTTTTTTGAACCTTAATTCAGTTAATTGACTTTTTGTTGAAATGACGGCATTAATAAACCACGCACCAAACATCAATTACTTTCGGAAGGACCCTACTAAAAATTCGAACCCAAGAACTACTCTTGGATATGAGTCCATACACCTGACCTCTATAAACAATAATATGCCTTTCAAAAGAGGGATTTAATTTGGTGGTCAGAATTAATTAATTTGGTAGAGAGATGAAGAAAAGCTTGAAATTCGACATTTTCAACGAACATAATGATCACGGTATATACCCCATCCATCAGGCCATCACACTTTGCATCACACTAATCTTGCCAAAGAGGTGTACCCTCCTCCATGCATGATGTGCTTGCCTCTATAATTCTTCTCGGGGAAATTGGGGCCACTATTTGAAAAATTGTGTTTTCTTTTCAATAAAAAGTTTTGTCTTTCAAGCCTCGTCAAATGCAATTAATGCATTATTTAGGGAGATCATCATGCAAAAATTATATAAGAGTATATTCTGAAGTTTCTTACGTTTTAATTCGGAAGAAATTATTTCTTGTCTTTGAAAATCTATAACTATATATTATAGTTATACATTTTCGAGCCACCAGAACGATTCTGGCCCCACCTCATATTTAAAAAATTATTTTTTATTTCTATTATTATAACTTATTTTTATTAAATTTATTTTTAACTATTTAAATTTATCTCTAACATCAAGCAAATATCTATTTAGCATAACAATATCTTTTAAAAGTTTCCTTCTACAAGTATTTAAAATTAAAGATAAAATATTTTAAAATAAATATAAATCTTTTAGCATATATCTTTTGACGAATTTATTTATGGATATACATTGATTTTATTTTGTAAAAAAATAATGATAAATATTTATAATGAATAAGATTAATAAGAAATAGATAATAAATTTTTATTGATATATTGAAATATTTGATGATCTCTAAATTTACGTACATGAAAAGTAATGAAATATGAATAATATAATATTTGATTAAACGAATTATACATTCTACGAGCAATAAATTACTTATATTAAAGTTTATATTATATTTTCATTTATTAATATCCTATTTATAATGTCTATTTTATAGCGAATCGTTGTCGTACATGGTACGATGGGTACAACTATTAATCTTTTATTTCATTCTTAAGAAATAAAGACGCTCCGTCATATTGAAGGACAGATCTTAACTTATACAAGTTGATAACCTGGGTTTGTGAATTTGTAAAATACATAGGTTTGTGATACGAGGGATAATTTAAAAGAAACCTTCGAATATAATTCGTCTGAATCCTATGACGAATACGAGAAGGTGAAAGTTTTTTTTGTATAGTTGAAATACACTCAATTATCTACATTTTCATGCACTCCTTATAGTGTCATGTATCCCTATTTTTTCTATTTCCCTCTCTTCCAGATTATCTATACCTTAGTAAAATACACCCTAATATATTTTATTCTTATATTCATACATCCCATGGACCCTTACTTTTTCCATCTCTAACACTTTTTTTCTCTTCATATACAATTAATTATACATATAATCTTTTCTCCAATTAAAATTACATATATACCATTCGTTATAAATAATTTTTTTCATAATTTAACTATAATATTGTAATAAACAAAAATTATATTATTAATTTAAAAAACATAATTTTCAGTTTTTCGGCAAAATAGTGGTAACATGTGTGAATTTGGTCCAAATTAGCTATGGTTTCTGCTTGTGTATCTTTATGGGCCCAAATTAACTATCATATGCCCATGTATCTTAATCCAATCCACTCTAGATCCAAAAGAGACTTCCTTAATTTCAATAGGAAAGATGATGAGACCCTCTTACCATATCAACAACGCTCTAAGTTTCTAGTCCAACATCTAGAAGCACTTGGACTTGGAGACCATTACTCAAAGGTGGAGAAAATTGACACAGTGATAGAAGGCCTTCGTCCTAAACATAAAGTCACGTATAGTACAAAAAAGGTGTTTTATCACTCTTATTTTATCTTGGCTCTATAGAAAAGGTTTCCCTTGGTGCACCAAGGGACTACTAAAGGATAAGTCAATCGCCATATCCATTCTACTCTTCATGAAGTTTTTGGCAAACTTATGGACTACAAGACATACGACAACACTAAGGAACCAAGTTCTAGAAAAGGGAATCACTCTCAAGATTAAAAAGGCCTATGAATTGAATATGTTAACAAGGAAAAACTTGTGGATGATCTGAATCTAAGACAACTCTCATAACTCTTACTATGCGTTCACTCTATAAGAAAGGGAAGGTGGGGGCTGAACGAGATAGGGGGGACATTGTCAAATGGGACATCAAGGATGTTACGCACTTCAAATGTCAAGACAAATTAAGGACATTACTCCAATGATTGTCCCAAGAATGATGAGTTTCAGAATGATGGAAAGAAGGCTTACGTTGCCACTGTTGCATGAGAACTGGACTTGAATGAGGAACTAAAAGCGTTCGTTAAGCCCAAGATGTGCTTCATGACTCTCAAAACATAAACTCTCAAAGAAGAGGTATCTCGAACAATTCAAGCTAGTAGAAGAGGAGGAATTTGTTTTCCCACTAGATATGAGCAATATTTTGAGAATGAAGTTCCAAGGCGAAGCCAAGGTGACGACAATGAAGGAATCTGCTAGAAGGTTCCGTTGGTGGCAGCACTTCGTCTAGCTAGAGTGTGTATTATCAGATTTTAAAAGAGATCCAAATATTTCCTCTAAGCTCATCATCCTAACTAATGTAGTGCTTTAGAGAGCAACAACCCACGTCGTCAATTTCCCTCCTCCTCCAAGCCTTTCGTAGATTCCCTCTTTCTCCCTGTAGTAGTTTACCCACACATCAAAAGTTTCAAAGTCTTTTCTCTGTTTATATATGGTTCTAATGTTTATTTTGATGTCTTGCAATTGGAACTAGGGAATTTTATAATGATTTTTTTTGCAAGTGAATTTTATAATGATTTTTGCTAGAATAAAATTATATGGAAGTTCAATTAAGGTTGTGATTGATTTGTGTTATTATCTATTTGATTTAACCTTTTAATGATGACAACAGGGGGAGGTTAGGGAAAATGCAAAGATGCGTTGAAACAAGGAGATAAAAAGATTATGCTTGTGCTAAGGGGGATTGTCCTACTTAACTTGGTGAGTAGGAATGAGTGTTCCATTAAAGGGGAACCATAATTTGTTCCATTAAGGAGCAATAACAGTTAGTTTGTTAAAAAAATTGATGCATGCTTATTTTGATAGTGATTGATAAATTTGTGATTTCTTGGTATGCGTTTGGTTTCATCAAAAAGAGGGAAATTGTTGGGAACTTTGTGAGGTCCCTATTCCCTTGTGGTTTATATGATGCAAAAACGGTCTGCATTTGACGGTTTGTTACTTTGGTGTTTTTAGGTAACAAGAAGAGATGTAGGGAATAACGATGTGGGGTCCGGGTGAACCAATAAGAAAACAAAAAGAAAGTGCGCTATGAAAGAGAAATTACTAGAGTTACTAGAAGTTGATGTAATGATGGAGGGAACAAGGGTCAATCTATGTAGCGTCAACGAGAAACTAAGACTTGCTAAAACTGGAAAGTTCCCACGTTTTCTTAATGTTATTCATAAAGTGTGTGGATGGATAAGAATGATGGTTTCTAAAAGATCTCCTATACTATAAGAACTGAGGAGATATTGTTGAGTTGGCGGGTTTGCAAGATATGGCATAATCCTTCAAGAATAGAGATCGTTGCTTATATAGGATTGTGTAACTAAGTTTTGTATGATTCTTTGGGGGAGTATCAATTATTTGCAACAAGAAATAACTGAGATCATCCCTAGAGTGTTCATTATAAAAGAGGATAGGATTCTAGGTTTTTTTGTAGCTTGGAGCATGGCTAGCGAGAGAAGAAAAGTCGTGTCAAGAGAAGTGGTGTTCCTGAGAAATTTTGTTCACTTTATCATGGTGTTAAATTGTACGTGTTCGTGGCGTACGTAAGATTTTTAATTTGTATATATATTAAGTAAAACTTGTGAGAGGCTAGGAGACATAGGTAGTGAAGGATTGACTAGCTAGGAGGAGTCTAATTGCCTTGAATCTTATGCATTGTCGTGTGTGTACTTGTGATATTAATAAAGTGTACTTATTTGAACTCAACCGATTAAGAAGCTCTGAGAATAAGATTTTACTAAAGTAACTAGTTGATTATTTTAAGTTTCCTCTATAAGTTATCATATTTTTACTTATTTATATATATGCTACCGAGGAAAAAAAAATTGTTGTTTTTTTGTTATTACTCACGTATTAACGATCCAATATATATTAGGGCTGTGCAAATTTAGGTCCGGACCGGAATTTTGGACCGGACCGGACCGGACCGACCGGACCGAGGGTTAATCGGTCCGGTCCTCGGTCCATGAATTTTAGAAATTCCGGTCCCGGTCCGGACCGACTTTTTTAAAATATATATAAAATTATAAATTTATATATATAAATAATATTTCTTATGTTATAAAATTTATTTTTTATTATTTAAGTTTCACTTTTATCTATATACTTCGTAACATTATATTTTCATAAATAATACGTAATTTTTTTAAATTAAAAATATAATTTTTTCATTAAAAAATATTAATTTTTTTAAAAAAATAATATCCAGGTCCAAACCGGTCCAAAACTGGACCGGACCGGACCGGACCGAGAAATTTAGGTCCGGTCCTAGGTCCAAAGATTTGGAGGATTTCGGTCCCGGTCCGGTCCGGTCCGGTCCAGTCCGGTTTTGGACCTATGCCCAACCCTAATATATATAATAAACAAATATTACACCCTTTTTGTTGTTGTCATTGCTGTTGATCGAATTTTAGTTTTCATTCTATAGAGCTGGTTTTATGTAGAGGGTATGCAACTCTTCTTTCTTGATAGTATTTCTATCAAAAAACGCCACCAAAAGTACAGGCCAACAGTTATATGAGATTAAATTGAAGAAAAGTAAAATTTGTATGTAGTGGTCAAAACTAATTTCTCTCTTAAGAAACATATACGTACGTAGTCTTCGATATAAGTAGTGTGTACATGATCGTATGTCACGTCAAACGTATAATGTTTGTTTTTTCTCCTTCAAAAACGTCATTGCATTGAATGGTCACCAACTGCCAAACTACGTACTATAATAGATATATACTATAACAAACGTGACCACGTACGCATAAAGTATAAAAAATAATTAGCTTCTACACATTAAATTAAACTTCTTATATATGTACAATAATGCAAACTCTCGACCCCAATAATTTTGCAAAACAACAACAATAATAATAATCAACGTCAAATCAAGAAATATGAAGCCACAAGGGCCGCCAAACCCAATAAACCCCTTGTCCCTCCACCGTGGCCGGCGCCGGAAACATCACCGGACTGCCCTGCGGTGGCATTATAGCTGGGATTGCTCCCGTATAAATACTGAATCCCGTCGATATCATCGGTGGCGAGCTCCACTTTCTTAGTCCTGGACTGTATGGTGGGGTACATGATAGCGTCCTCGATCGACGAGTGGCCGAGCCCCAGCACGTGACCGATCTCGTGCACGGCCACCGACTCCAGATCCACCGCCGTTCGCACGGACGACTCGGTCACGTCGCCTTCGACCACCCACGTCTCGGCGTTGTCCAGGTGGAGCCTGCCGTTCGTTGGGGAGAACGAGTGGGATAACGTCCCCAGGACGCCGTCGAACGCCTCCCCGTCGCCGTGGTCCCCGCTATAGAAACCGATCGTGACGTCGGCTTCGTAGTAGTTATCGGTTTCCGTGAAGTTTAAGGGAATAACGGCTGACCAACGCGCGAAGGCGCGTGCGAACACGCTCTTTACTGTTTCCGACAGCTGGTTCTCCGGTCTAAAGGCGTAGGTTAGAGTGTTCATGTACGACGGCCACCGTGGCTGTCCCTGTAACAAAATCAATTTTACAATGTTAATAAAAAAAATCTCTAATTTTTGTCAGCAAAATAGTTATACCCAATTTTAATCAATTCGATTGAATAACAAAATAATTTGTTCTGATTAATTTTGCATAAGGGTATTTATGTGATTCAAAACAAATTATTCAATATAAATATATATATATATATTTATGTTTGCCAATAAAATGGAACGTGACACGTGTTAATTTTACGGAGTTTATTCAAAACAAAGTGTCTGTTTTGCATCTCTCCCATTGGTTTATTTGGATGCACGAACATCATGAACGTTTTGACTTTTTGTATTGGTACATTCTTCTCAAATTAACTTACATATTTACCCTTCCTTCGAAAATACTTGTAGATGAAAATATAATTGAGTGCTTGAATGAAACTTTAAACCTACGGATTGCGTTTACAAATTAATGGCTAAATTATAAAATATTGGATTCGAACATGTTATTCAAATTATAACGATTTATAGATGAATTTGGTAGGGTGGTTAAATGAATTTTATAAAATTACGGAGTTATTTTAATTAGGTTATATAATTTGAAATCGATCCACATATGGAGTTTATTTGGCAAAATTGACCCACATGCCTGGAAGAAGGTGTAGTGGGCGACCGCTCGGAAAGACGGCATGGTTTTGTTGGCCATGGAATTGGTGCCGTTGACGATGTCAGGGACGCCGCATCGAGGCCGTACGATGTGGCTGAGGGTTTGGCTATCGAGCTCGCCGGTGACATTGAGGTGGAAGTTCTGCTGGTAAAGCCTGACGGCCGACTCCAACGACTCATCGAAGTCGTTTGAGAAGTTTCCGGTGGCCGCCGGGATGTAGCCGAAGTAGTGAAAGTAGCTCTTCACCCTCGAGAGCCCGTCCACGCTCTCCCCGGACCGGCAGCCGGAGAAGTTGTGGAAGTTGTCCCACGCGCCGGGGGTGGTGTTGAACGCCGGCGGGATGGAGCGGGGGTCCCGAAAGAAGTCGGCCGAGGAGCGTTGGGATGTTAGGGTGAAGAAGACAAGTAGGAAGATTGATTTGGGGGTAATTAAGAAGAAAAGCTTCATTTTGATTAATGATGTATAGCTAGATGGGGTTTAATTAATTTAAGAGAGATTTGTGAAGGAGAAGATAGAATGGATATTATAAGAAGAGGGGGGTTGTTGATGGCTGTTGAATTTCTATGTTGAGATGAGATGATGTGAAACTAGGGGGCGTTGAATTTGAACGCATCATTGATCAATTTTGAATTTTCTTTGGAAGTTGCTTAACCTACCAAAACTGTGGTGTCATTGAATCTTCATAGACTTTTGCCGTCCAATTTTATATTCATTTTCTTATAGATTGAGCTTATTCGTTGATTCCATTGGTTTATTATTATGATATGTTTTGTTAATTTGACCCGAAACTTCTCGACGAGTTAATAACTTTGAAGCCAAATGGGTACAAGGTTGGAAATGTTGTTTTTACTAAATATGGGAGGAAAGCCGTTATTTTGTTTCTAGATTGTCAATTTATTCGATCTTTTGAGGTGAAAATACCACCTTGTTAGATAATATGTGGTTAGTAGACCATGTACGGGTTTTATTTAAAAATATGTTGCATAAATAAGTTATTTTTCAAATTTACATAATTCAAAAATATATTAATGTTTAAATTTTAAAATGCCTACATATTAGGAATGTTAAGTATTTGTTATTTTAATAAGTATAAAAAAAATTGGTTAAAATATAGTGAGACCCAAATTATTGATAAAATTAAAAATTCAAAAATACCAAAAAATGACACAAAAGCGAATTGAACAATAGGTTGACATGTGGCCAAAAGGCTTCTTCTTTAGTATATAGATAGATGTGGTTAGGCATGCCTTTGAGAATTAGGTTTATTATTTGGACGAGGGTGTGGTCATTCCGCGGCCCGGATCCTGTGATGCCAAGTATGCTACAATTGCTATTCCACCAATCAAATTTGCCCATGTGTTCCCCTATTAAACCATTTTATAATTCAATCAAATTAAAGAAATTAAAAGAAAGGATAATTAATTTGTTTGATTTGCCATCAGATCCGTCCAAAACGCGACCTTTAGAATTCCTTCATACGGATCAAAGAAAGGGTTCCGGCAACTACTTGATTAAGCTTATACCGATCGGAATATTGCTCGACTCTTTATCCCGTTCAAACCGAAATCTGCTTGACTCACCAAGATATGTGAGATATGCAATACTCCGATCGCATCCTTGTATAGTACGTAGTCCACCTCCTTCCCGTATTCCCTGTTTGAGAAGTGCGATTTAATGATCGAATTCCACAAAAACATTGTCCTTGATTGAGACATTGTCGAACACTTTGTCGAAGGTCAGGGTTCGGAGGTGGAGGGCTTAGAGAGAGACGAGCTTAGGAGAAATGAGAAATCGGAAAGGGCGTGGGACGGAGAGAACGGAGGGAAGATCAGAAAGTATATGTGAGAAGCTAAGCTACATAGTTGGGATTGAGTAGTGCTCGGCGGCTCGACACTTTTTGCTCAGCGGCCTGGCTTTTTGTTTTGTTAATTACAATCTTTTCCCTATTATTTGTAGTATCTATATTTCATTCCCATTATTCTTAGATAATTACAAAATTAATTAGTAAGTTATAAAAAATAATAAAAATATCTTTAGATTTAATAATATTAGCTTTATCAATTATCGGTTATCTGATTTTGTCTTAATATCTCTTAAATTAAATATAGGTCCTGTAATCTGGTATTAGAGCCATACTAAACACTATTGAAGACGACAAATTATCTAGTCGACAAGCTGAAAATTTCCAATAAATGTCCTAATCGAGAATCTCCACATATTAAACATTTAAATATTGGCGAAAAACATTATGAAGCTATATTAAACACCATTGTCAACGATATCGTAGAATTAAAAAGTTGTATTTTTAGATTGAGTGAGAAAATCCAAAAAATTAAAGAAGAACTTACTCTAGTCCAACGAATCCACCTAGAAGAAAACCAAAATATTGCTGTTGCACTTACTAACGAAATTAGACACCAAGATGCTATTACTAAAACAGTAGTAGGTAAAAGACCGACTCTGTTTCCACATAAATATCCTTTTCAAAATCAAACCCATCAAAAACATTTTCAGTCCCCAATTTAAAAATTGAAAAGAAAACCGAACCTGAAGATGAAGAGTCATGAAATAGAGAATAGCTCTAAGTTACTTGAAAATATCATGGAAGAATCAGGTATAACGAGTAGCGAAGAATCTGAATATGGTACTGAAGAAGAAGAGATGTATCAACAAAATGAGATTAATAAAATTAAAAGATATGGAAACAATACCCATTAATGAAGTCAAAAGAAGAGTGGATAAAATTGTTGGTAAAAAGGTGTTAGATTTTAATGAAGTTGAGGAAGAGATAACACCTATAATGTTAGAAGAGACTAATGAGGCAAACATATCCTACTATAAAAAATATGAAGAAGGATCATGTAGTTATCGAAGGCCCAATGTTAAACCTAAAGCGTTTTTAGAAAAACGGCTAGATTTGGAGTAAGGACTATGCCCAATCATCGACCTGATAAAAAAGAACTCACTTTAGAACCAATAAGTGAAACTGGATATAAGCTAAATCTAGATGGCATAAGAAGACGAGAAGAGGTATTAGATTTCTGGAAGAAAAGCATGATGAGTGTCTTAAACCTAAATACATATTGGAGATCGTCAATTTTTTTAAATTACATAGAACACAGTCTGTATGGTATAGTAGCTGACTAGTATGAAGGAATACCTGAAGAATATAAAGAAAATCTTAGAACAAAAGATTCTCCAGCAGAAATGTTTACCACATTATGTGAAGTTATAGACGAAGAGTTTGTTGGAGAAAGAGATGAAATTGACAAAAAAATTATCGAGTGGGAAAGAAAGTTAAACACTCTTGAAATCTGTAATATGAGATATTTGGATAACTATCTCTCTGAATATGAACATTATTATTATAAGATAGGAGAGAACCAAACTAATCTTCAAATGCTCTTCGATAAGCTCCCAAAACCTATTAACGAAGAAATTAGTGATGGATACCATGAATGGAAAAATAGGTATAATTCTAGAGATACTTTGGGTAATAGAACGAAATTTATAAAAAGATGGGTAGAAAAGAAATGTCGAGAAGTAAAAGGAACACAACAAATGAAGAGACAATTTCTACCATGTTGGGATTTACCAAATGAATGGGGGTGTGATAGAAGAGATAATCAAAGAAGAAAGAATTGTAGAAAGAAAAGCTTCAACAAACAAAGAGGAGAGAAATATCATAAGAAATATTATAAGAAACCGTTTATTAAGAAAAGAAGGTTTTTTAGAAAAGCTTCTTACTGCCCTGAAAAGAAAAGAAATTGCAAGTGTTGGGCATGTGGAGAAATGGGGCATTATGCTAATGAATGCAAATCTAGGAAAAACAATAAGTTAGCAGAAGCACTAGGAAGTATAGATTACATTGAAATATCCGAGGACGAAGCTATTGAATTAGCTTTAAGCAACAACAAAGGAGTTGTTGAAGTAGTTGAGGAAGAAGAAGGTGAGGAGTCAGATTATGAGGAACTCAATGAAATGATGCAAGGAGAGGAAATAGATTCTTCAAATTTCACCGAAGAAGCCTTCGATTCAGGTGAAGAGATGACCACTCTAGCTCAACTCCAAGAAGCAGAATCATCCATAGATGAAGAACAAATGGAAAGCATGCGAAAATCAGGGGTCGAATTCCCGGTTATCGCTAAAGAACGGTTCTGCAAGAGACATTTCTTCCCAGCATTTTCTAAATTCGTGTGCGAAGAAATGCTAGGAGATATAGTAATAAAAAATAACGAAAATCAAGCTACTGAGATCAACCTAATTAATTGGAAAAATATTCAAAAACACAACAAGGATAAAAAGTACAAATATATTTATGTGTGTGGAATCCAAATATTCATCACTCCTCTACAAGATTTTGGTAAAAATGTGCATTGCATTAACTTTGTTTGTGACACTAGACACAAGAAATTTGGTGACCAAACCATTAGTGGAGTAGTGTGTAACTTGAGTCAAGGACCAGTATCTTGGATATGTAGGCCAAACTATTATGTTAGTTTAGAAGACCAATGTGCATCTAAGTTTTTATCGTTAAAACTGTTAACTGAAGAGATTAATATGCATAAGGGAACTTGCCCTCTACAGTTAAAGTGGAAGGTAGTACCGTAGTATATAAGTTAGAAAATACCACCAATCCTCCACTTAGAACCCAAATGGTAGAAGCTGATAAATATGAGATTAGTGGACCAGGACAATTAGCAGTACCCGTTAAAGTAAAGCCGGAGCAAATTAATTTAAAAACAGTTTGGGTAAATGCTTTTGAAAACCCTTCAACCACTAAGCATGAGAAGGTTTTAACAATTGACGAGGAAGGAAAAATCCATACAAACTCACAACCTCCAGCAAGTTTAATAAGAAACAGGAGTCTTTCTAGAAATCAAAGTTCTAGGTTCAATCCTAATCTTAATCTTGCTCAGAGGAACCAGTTATCCCCTTCAATTAGAAGTGTTAATGAAGAGAGTCCATTCCGAGTAGATGAAGATATTGCTAGTCTTCTAGCAGCATTGAATAGGAAGTTAGAACTTAACAGCCTTGGAAGAACACTTCATGAACCAACTAGACATAGTATAGATCTAGGATCAACATCAGTTTCTAGTTCTAGTTCTAGCACTAGCTCAAACCCCACATTTCTTTCAGCAACACCAGGAGAAGCGTCTACTTCTAGAGCTGATAAAAGGTTAATAGGGTTTAAAACAAAAACTATTAGTGAACCTGTCTATGAAGGAGACGAGGAATCAAATATGCAGATAGAAACGTTCATGAGAGTCACTTACCCACATAGCATCTACATCCCTATAACTATATGCATTGAAGGATTTAATGATTATGAATTATGTGCTTTCGTAGATAGTGGATGTTCTGTGTATTTTGGAAAGAAATATTTATTCCCAAAGTTTATGTGGAAATCAGCATCTAAACCTATTTAGGTAAGAATAGCTGATAATAGTATCATGACTCACTCAGAAGTCATTCTAGATCTACCAATTATGCTAGGGGGGTTACCCATGTATAATTCCTATATTATGGGCTACGGAACAAACATCTCATGACATGATATTAGGAAATAATTTCCAAAGGTTATATTCTCCATGTACCCAAAGTTTAGATAAAATGATTTTCACTGTTAATGGAGAATTAGCTTGGGTAAGAAAAATGAAAGAGGCCTATACACATCAAAAGATTGAATTCACGCGCAGTAAGCGTGGTGAGGAGCATATTGTTCCTACACAAAGAGAATTTGCACTACTAATAGATGAGATAACTATAAAAGAACAAATTATTAGTCAACAAAAGGATTTGTGTAAAGAGTTATACTTTGAAGACCCTTTAAAGTTTTGGGATAAAGATAAGTCATTTGCTAAGATAGAATTAATAGATCCTAAGACTATTATTAGAGTAAAACAGATGGTCTACACCTTTAAAGACCAACAAGAATTTAAGGAACAAATTGATGATTTACTAAAAAAGGGTTTAATTAGAGAAAGTAAAAGTC
Source organism: Fallopia convolvulus (assembly GCA_964016875.1). Lineage (NCBI taxonomy): Eukaryota > Viridiplantae > Streptophyta > Magnoliopsida > Caryophyllales > Polygonaceae > Fallopia > Fallopia convolvulus. The sequence continues at coordinate 21,895,227 of OZ024735.1, forward strand.
CTCATTCTAGTCCAACTTTTATGGTTAGAAATCATGATGAAGAAAAGAGAGGAAAGGCTAGGATGGTTATCAATTATAAGAAATTAAATGATAATATTGTCTTTAATGGATATTATATCCCTAATAAAACAGTTCTATTTAATAGAATACAGGGAGCCACATGGTTTTCAAAAATGGACTGTAAAAGTGGATATTGGCAAATTAAGATGGAAAAAGACAGTATACCATTAACGACTTTTAGTGCACCACAAGGTCATTACGATTGGGTAGTTATGCCATTTGGTCTAAAAAATGCACCACAAATATTTCAAAGGAGAATGGATAAAATCTTTAAAAACCTCAAGCATTGTTGTCTTGTCTACATTAATGATATCTTAATATTTTCCAAAACATTAGAACAACATATGCACGACCTTAGGGCTATAACTCAAGAATGTGTTAATCATGGCATCATCCTAGGAAAGAAAAAATGTCTTTATGCTATGCCAGAGATCGAATTTCTTGGGTTGAAGATTAAAGCTGGACAAATAGTATTACAAGATCATATCCTAGAAAAGGTAGAAAAATTTCCTGATAAAATAGAGGATAGGAAGCAATTAGAAAGATTTTTAGGATGTCTTACTTATGCCTCTGATTTTATAAAAAATTTAGCTAAATTAGGAAAGCCTTTACAAGCCAAGTTGAAAAAAGAAGAAGTTTGGAACTGGACTAATCAGGATACAAAGGTAGTCTAAGAACTTAAAAAATGTTGCATGAATCTGCCAGTATTAACTCTACCCAATGAGGAGGATGAACTTGTTCTTGAAACTGATGCTAGTAATTATCATTGGGGTGCTGTTTTGAAATTAAAGAAAGATAACAGCAGTGGAAGTTTCAACAAAGCTGAATGTAATTACACCGTAATGGAGAAGGAGATTCTTGCTATCTTAAAAGAAATTAATAAATTCATAATTTTTCTTACTCCAAAACCCTTTACAGTGAGAACTGATTGTAAAGGAATATTGGGATTTATCCATAATAATTTGGATAATATGAAAGCGCAAGGGAGGCTCCTGCGTTGGCAATTAGCCCTTAACCAGTTTTCCTTTAATATTGAACATGGGCAGGGATCAAAGAACTCATTAGCAGACAACTTGAAACGAGAACTTTCAAGTGAGAAGAATGGTGAACAGAGTACCACCTCCACAAGGAATTTTAAGAATGTATCACGATTATGGGTACGAGAATTTCTCTCCAGAAGAAATGGTCCAAATAGCCCACAATTCCCTATCTCAGCGTCCATCAAACGCAGAGAGGAGGGAACTTGAGGAGAAAGAAAAGTACCACAAGGGATGGGTGTCACCTCCCAGTCAGTTTAAAATTTCAATAATGGAAGAAGTTAGTAAGAGTAGGTGTCGTTATGGGTATCAATTGGTGAACCATTTGATGACCTTACGAGTGTTAGAATTGGAAATAACCAATAAAATACTTCAGCTCCCTTGGGAGCTCCGGGAAAAGCTGAAGGGTTATTGGAAGTATAAAGAGTTTCCACAATGGTATTCTTACGTGATGAGAAGAGATAGATGTCCGTATTATGATATTTGGGAAGAATGGGGAACTCTAGTTCTCTTCCGTGATAATTCTGGAATTGGAGGAATAAACCTTCCTGCTAATCGTACTGAAGATATGGGAATATTAAAGGCATGGGATTATGGAATGTGCAGCGGCATATATGGAAAACTTCCTTATAAATGGAGTCCAATCAGAAAGCATTTCACCAAGTTTCAGAATTATGTGTTCAACAGAGTCAAGCAATCCGGGATAGACGATAAGCTAATTTGTTTTGTGCATGGAGCAAACATGGAGACAGAAGGTGGAAAATCAAGAGCACCTCACTACTTGATTAGGTTTGTTATAGACCAGTTCTCTGCGAATCCAATAACATTAAGGCAACCAATCCTAAAAAATGCCACTGAAGCCAGAGCTATGAGAATTTTGTACATCTATGAATACATCAAGCAGTATCAAAAAACTGACATGCTAATATTCAAAGTAGGATTCGCCACTGTTATAATTCCGAAGGAGCTTCAACCATATTTTTCAGAAGCAATAGAGTCATCTGATTCAATCCAGGATTACTTATCAGCAGTAGAGTTTGGGAGATATTTATTGCCCAAAGGTCAAGACTTTATATGGGATAAGCTTATGGATTGGGATCCAGAATATTCAGAAAATTTGATGAAGCAATTAGAGCTCGACTTAGATGAAGATGCTGTTGCAGGTTGGGAGGATAATGTTGGAGAAGAAAGCATGTACAACATCAAATATTGTATGGATTATTAACCATCAAAGACCACATCATGATGCCTAGCCACGTGGACCACCATTAGGAATCTCTATAGTGTGTTGTCTTTTTATTACTGTTCAGTGTGCTTTTTCTTTTCAGAGTGATGGGCACTGTTTGTGCTTTTTCTTTTTAGAGTGGTGGCATTGTTTGCCATGTGAGTGGATTCCCTGAGACTTTGTCGGTAGTAAATTGTAAAGAGCATTGATAGAGCATCCAATACTCTCCAAGGCTCTATAAATAGGACCCTTGTAAGCTGAAGGAAGGGCAACGAAAATCAGAAAATAAAGTCTGAATCTAGAGAAAGAGAAAGAGAAAGCTTTGAACTTGAAAGTGAAGTGGTGTTCCCTCACTCTAAGAGTTCAAATCCTTCTATGGATCTTTCTAGTTTGAGTGTTTGAGTGTTTTCAGTGTGTTTGTGTACTTGTAATCCTTTCAAATCCAATAAAAGTTTGTTTTTAAGTAAGGGAAAGCTACTTAATCGAAAACTATGACTTGAATAAACCTCTTTCTCGAATACAAATCCTCCATCCACTAAAATTGAGAGATTTTAAGTTAGAGACTACGGTCTGAGGTAGGAAACGAAACAGATCTGTGCTATTCTTGAGCTAAGGGAGTCCTGGTTGAGGATTAGCAACCCCTAGAAATCCGGAAGCTACAGGAACACCGGAGGTCCAGCGATACTACGCTCAGGTAACGGTCAAACAGTTTATTCATGGTGGGCTTATAATTTTCTTTAATTACGGAGCATGGTGGGCTTATGTTCATAGAAAATAGTTTATTCATGATATAGTTAGTAGATTATGGTAGTTAGTACCATTTAAAGTCATAAAATTTATAAACCGTTTAAGTTTGGATATATTTGCATAAGTTTGAAACTTTTGGGAAGATCTGGTAATTTAACCTAAATTAAGGGCAAAATTGAAATAAATTTTTGAAAGTGCTTTTGTGTCAGCGGGGCGCTGAGAAGGAGCCGTTGGGATTTGGGGACACTGACAGATTTATTTAGAAGAAATAAAATTTGTAGTTGAAATAATTAGATTAAAAAATGGTTTAATATGAAGACACATGGACAAATTTGCTTGGTGGAATAGCAATTGTAGCATACTTGGCATCAGAGGATCCAGGCTGGGTCATTCCGCCCATCAATAGGCGCAAGGCAAGCGCAACGTAATCATGGTTGGACAATGATCCTGATTTTTAATAGTGGCGACATGTCATACGGATTTAACACATCACGGGCTTCATTTGGCCCATATTTATTGGGCCCAAAGTTTTCAATGGTCTTGGCTTTGGCCTAAATCACACAAATTAATTAGAGGAAATTGACCCATATATCCTATTTGTAGTTACTAATTACATATTAGTATAATCAAACATTTTTATTTCGCGTGTAACCTTCTACCCGTCACTAAAAAAAACACTATGTAGAATCTCCGGGGCCGACGTTAGACGGGTGACGTGTCGGGAACCATTTTAATTTAAATATAACATTAGGATTCACCTTTTCAACCCAAAAGCTTAAGCCTTTGAGTTGGGGTTTCAGCTTACTTATATGCTAGTATTTTTCTTATGGTTTTTCCAATGTGGGAAGAGTACCCACTTTTTTTTTTTATCCCAACACTTTCTAACCTACCCCTCCCCTCGACGATTGCTCTCCCTCAAATCGATTCCATGCTCTTCTTCAAACCCTTCCTTCACCACCGGCAAGACCGCTCACATGCCCTTCAATGCCGATCTCCTCCTCCTCCAAGCACTTGTGTTGTTCTCCCTCCGCTGAGGCGTCAATTCGATGTCGTTGCTAGATCTAGGGTTTAATTCTCCATCCCTCGATGATGCCATCAAGATCTCCCTCCACTTGTCACTACACGATGATACTCATACTACATATGAATTTGCATGTTGATGTTGCTCGGAAGACTTTCCCGGGAGTAGAAGCCAAATGGGGAGACGAAGGTCTTGAAGACAATAGTTCAACATTTGAGGAATTTGTTGAGCACTTTGCCTTGTGGGTCAGTATATTTAGTTCTCGTCAATTTTTCTGCTAGCTGTTTTGGTCAAATTTCGACCAGCGACAAGCACGGTTGTTTAATAGAAGGTGTGAGGATTAAACTAACCGATAAACACAGATTTGATCTAAGGTAGAATGGAAACACTTAGGTTTTGATTTGAAATTGTATTGAACGAGCTTGGATTACAACTAATTGTTCTCGCATATCCCCTTTACATTTGTTTACTCCCCCCCCCCCGTTATACTGCTGCTAGACGGGCGTCCTCTTCTTCGTGCCCATGATCGTCCCTGAAACCGTCCACGCCTGATGTCCACGTTTGATGCCAACTTCACGACGGTTTTCTCAGGCATAACTGCCTATCCATCGTCTCTGAAGCTCCTTGGGTTGGGTTGGGCTCTGAAGCTCGCTTTTGTTCATTGGGCCTAGTGGGAGACGGACTTGCATATCAAGGGCCCAACAATAGCCCCAAAAAGATCGGATGGATTTTTGAATTCACAAGATCTTTTTAGTGTTGGCGTCCGCGATCTTTGCTCTTCCAGGAACGCCACGTGTAGTGCCGAGATCTCATAGCGCGTCCCTAGATTGCAGTCGAAGGGACGGAAATCTGCTATATTTACTGCTCTTCTCGGGGTTAATCATCATTCACTGCCTCTGTATTGAACTCTCCCGAGGTACGAAAAACCCTTTCTTCTCCTCTCAGCTTTCCTTCAATTTCTTCTTCTTTCTTTAATGGCGAGGGATAGAGCAGTCTCCAGGCACGATTTTGTGCCGTCTGGGATCCTTCAGGAGTGTGATAGACTCGCCAATACCATGACTTTAGGCGAGATGAACCAACTTCTCTTGGAGGGGGGCTTTCCTGGGGGAGTAGTAGCGTTATGCCTTGATGTTGAGTACTCAGACTGGGTTCGCCCCGGCTGGGCTTGTTTCTTCGAATTCCCTTTTTCCATATCCTGCAACTTTCCCTTCCCCCCGTTGGTCCAGGAGTTTCTGGCCCGATTCAAACTTTCCCCTGCGCAATTGCTTCCCTCTACCTGGAAAATCTTGTTCTGGTCGAGTCGGATGGCAGAGGTCGCCGACGTAGATTTTACGGTCCCGGACTTGCTCCAGGCCTACCGTATGACGACGGTCAGGCGGGGACGTTTCATCTTGTAGTCTCGGACTGTGCGCCGGCCTCTCATCCTGAATACCAAAGTTAACGGGAAGAATTGGGCCAACCATTTTTTCTTTGTTGAAATTGCCTCCTTGAGTCCCGAATGTCGCTTGTTTCTGAACGACAGATGGAACCCTACTAGTAAGATTTTCCATTTCTCTTATGTGTTGACCCACGAAGCGATTTAACGCCTATTCATCCTCTTTCTTTCTATTCGCAGGTATTTCGGATAACGTTGAGCCACAGAGTCATTCAGAGAGGGCATTGTCGAAACTCTTCAAGCTTACTTCGTTGCAAAGGACGTTTGGGGCCTCTCTTGCTGAGCCTTCAGACGATCTCTCAGAAAGCGAGGATAGCGCGACCCCTACAGGCTCGGAGGAAACTAGTGAAAAAGTCAATCTCCCTGTTGTCAAGATGTCTTCGACCCCGACCTCAACCGCTACATCTGGCCCTTCTGTCGGTAAGTGTAGCTCTACCGTTGCATGCGTTGATGACCTTTGTTATTCCTCTTTCTCTGATTTGCTTTGTTTTTTTAAATCCAGAAACCCGTGAGCGCAAGTCAGGTTCAGCCTTCTCTGCCTCAGATTTGATTCTCACGAAGACACGTTCCAGCGATTCGAATCCCCTTGCTGCTCCAATGATCAAGAAGTAGTCAACTGATGCTCCCAAATCTTCCCGCAAGCACCCGACATTGAGCGATGATGACTGTATAGAGCTTCAAGATGATGCATCTTCTGACTGGCTGTCTCTCCAGAGGTACCGTGACCCCAACTTTAAGAAGCGTCACGCCTCAGCTTCTGCTCACACTATGGCAACTGAGGTAGGCTTTGGAGCTTGGAAGGTAATAAGCCTTCTGCTATGACTGGTTAGATTTTACTCCTCCTGATTCTGTAAAGCTTCTTAATGACGCTTAACGGCTGGGTGCGGCTTTTTCAAGAAGTTGGCTTGTTCATTGATGAGATGGACAAGGAGTTGGCTGAACAGGAGTGGCGGAAGCAGGAGATCGCTAAATATCGCGAGGATGTGGCCAAGGCTTGGGAGCAAGCTGCCACTCGCGCAAAGGCGCGGGTCGCGGGGTTGGAGCGGGAGATCTCTCTCCTAGAGGCAAAGGTTGAGGATCTCGAGGCGAGGACTGCTGATACAACCCCCATTGGAAAGGCGAACGCAGAAGATATCGAGGCCTTTTTCAGTATGTTGGCGCGGTTGGAGACCATCCGGGAGTTCGAAGCTGGGAAACTCACCATCGGGGATGCTGACAAGTTTAATGAGCAGTTTCTGAGCTCTTTCCCTGGTGGTGTGCCTTTAGCTCGGGTCACTGCTTTGATGGATTCCCATGCGACCCCAAAGAAGCAGGCAGATCTGGACGGTGCTACGGGGACGCTGGATGGCGAGCAGATGGAGGAGAATGTCACTCTGATGGGCCCTGCATGATTTATTTCTGATAATCAAGGATCTTGGCGGCTTCGACTGTTTGTGAAAAAAAAACTTTAAGTTTTCTCTTATTTTGGGGACCACTTTGGAAGACAAGCAATACCTCATGGGCGTGCCGTTTATCGGGCGTCTTTGAGGCTTTAGGATGGTGGCGAGGCCACGAATACTGTGTTTTAACTTTGCCCCCTGTCACGGGGCGGTTTTTTTTTTTGCTTGCTTCTGTTTATTCCTCGTCTGGTGGTTGCTTTCTTTTTGTGTTTGCTTTTGCGGTTTTTTTGTTGGTTCTCCCATCGTGTGTCGGTCGTCGGTTGAGCAGCCCCTGCGGAAGGCTGTTTGTCAGAGAAGATGCATAGCTATGGCTGGGAGTGTGAGGAAAATCTTAGTCGGCGTTATGGGTGAGTCAAGGGTTATCCCCCCGAGCCCCTGCCGGCCGAGAAGATTACCTACCTGGAAGGTACGCAAAGGACGATGTCCGTCGACTTTCTGTAGTGCCCTGACGTTGTTTGTCAAGAATCTGGCGCTTGCCGGGAGATCTGGCGACGTGGGGATTGGATCCTCGATGCATGATGGCGATCTTCCAAGGAACGACTTTCCGTTTATGTTGGCAATGGCGATTCCGCCGGATAGCGGGCATTGAGGAGATAATTTCCTATGCCCTGTAATCATTTGTAAGAGACTTTGTCTCAGACTTCCCGTTTATGTTTTCATGTGTTACATTTTGTGACGCTTGGGTATTCGTACCGTATTCGTTATTTTCCTTCTTTTTCTTTTTATTTTTCGAATGCTGAGGCTTCTTCGGAGTCTTTTCTTCTGGAGGAATTGTAATACAAACATTTTTAACTAGCATGCTATTTGAATGTTAACTTTGAGGAGATATGTACCTTGAATCGGGTCTAATTGTTATTTATTTTGGCCGTTCCTGGCGACTCTTGTGTTTCTTAGAAATGGTACCTCCTTAGATGCGTAGCGTTCCAGCTGCGCGGTACGGATTTCCCATCTCTGGATTCTAAGCGGTAAGCACCTTGTCCTGTAATGCCTACTATCCTGTAGGGCCCTTCCCAGGCTGGGGCGAGCCTGCCTGCATTTACCTTGGCGGTGTTCTAAAATACTTTTTGGAGGACCCAATCACCGATAGCAAAGCCCATGACTCCTACGTTCTTATTGTAGCTACGGCCTACTTGTTGTTGGTGTCGTGCTAGGCGCAACCGCGCTCTTTCTCTGAGCTCTTCTATGGTGTCAAGATCGGCTGCCAGCTCAGTGGAGTTTTGGTCTGGCATTTGCAACCCATATCGTGCGGTTGGTACAGTTATTTCGGCCGAGATTACCACCTCGCATCCGTACACTAGGGAAAACGGTGACTGTCCGGTGGCGGCTTTCGGGGTGGTTCTATCCGCCCATAAGACATAAGGTAGATCGTCGGCACAACGCCCCTTAGCCTTGACCAATCGTTTCTTAAGATTGTTAACGATGACTTTATTGCTTGACTCTACTTTCCCGTTGGCCTGTGGATAGCGAGGAGTGGAGGTCACCGAGTCGATGTTCCATTGCTTGCCGGCAATAATCTCTTGTTTTCTTGCCGATAAACTATGACCCGTTATCGCAGACGATCTCTGAGGGTATCCCAAAGCGGCAAATGATATGTTTTTTGATGAACTCCACTACCTGGGACTCCTTGATCTTTTTATATGCTTCTGCCTCGATCCACTTGAAAAAATAGTCAGTGACTGCTAGGAAGAATACTCGATGTCCAGAAGATGGTGGTAGTTTTCCTACAATATCCACCCCCACCTCATGAATGGCCATGGGGTTAGTGTGGGATGTAATGGCTCCGGTGGGTGGTGGGAGATCGGGGCATGCTTCTGACAAGCTTCACACTTCTGAGAGTATTCTGCTGCGTCGTGGCGCATAGTGGGCCAGTAGTATCCCAGATTGAGGGCCTTGTTAGAGAGGTTGCATCCTCCAGAATGATTCCCGCACTCGCCCTTGTGCAAATCTTGGAGTATTTTGGGTAATTCCTCTTTTGTTACGCATCGAAGCGAGGTTCCCATGGCAGACTGTTTAAACAAAATCCCATCCTTCACGCTATAACGGGGAACTCTCATCCGGAGTGCTCTAGCTTCAGGTTTTTCTGCTGGCAGCTATCTGCGGTCATGCCTGATGTTCGTGTTTTTGGTATAGTTTTTAGTATGTTTTCTTAGTTTGCTAGGACTAGTTTTGATAAGTTTAGGGTTAGTTTTGTGTGTTTTTTGATAAGTTTGCATATTTTGTGAAAAATATGGAAGCTACTACGTTTTGTGTCTTTTTGTAGGTTTTAGCAAGGAAACGGTGCTTTTTAGAGCTGAATTTGGAGTGCTATGGTGAAGGATGGAAGAATGCGAGAGAAGAGAGTCGAAGTCAAGCTTTTAGAGTTGAAATAATGAAGAAGTCAATATCCAAGCTCGTTAACGAGGCCGCGAGGGCTCGTTAACGAGGTTACGAGATAGGTTTTTTTTGAGAAATCTTAGTGATGACCTACCGATCTTGTGCGAGAATTTATTTCCGTTTCGGTAGAGTGTTTTTGATGAGTTTTTAGGGTTAATATGTTATATTTTAAGTTTTTTTATCCTTCTAGGTTTTATTTCTATCTTTTTAGAATAGGTTTCTATCTTTTAGGAAAGATTTTATCTTATAGCCTTTTTATTTTCTAGCTTTATTAGTATAAATACCCTTCCTTATAGCCTAGAGGTAGGGGTGGCAAGTCAGGAAAAAGTAGAGAAAGATGAAGAGCCGAGAGAAAAGGGTCGGAGATTGAGATCGGGTTCGGTGGAACGAGAGTACCGAGGTCGTTAATCACGATTTTTGATTTGGTTTTGTGTTTTTTTCGGTTTCTTCCAAATTTCTGTAAGACGATTATTTTTCTTATTAATTTGAAGAAGTAGTTTGTCTTCAATGTTTTCTCTTGTTGAATTTATTTGTTTCATAATTATGAGTAGTGAGTAGTTTTCCTCTCTAGGGTCGGGGTTTAAACCCGGCACAATTATGCATGGTTTGATGAGTAAGATGATGTGTTGAATGCCTTATATCTATTTTTGAGATTGCTTGTTGTGTTTATACTTGGATGAAAGTCAAGGTTGTTTGAGTTTTTAAATTGATCGAGAGAGAAAGTTATAGACTTGAAGGTTGATATTGTTTTAATACGAAAGTTTCAAGCTTTGGATCCAAAACAAGTGATTGAGTGAATTAATTTATGAAAGTAGATTAACTTACTTGCTAGTCAATGAAAGTTGATGAATTTATCTATTTAAAGGCATGATCTTATCTTCTTACGAGTTTATATGCAGGACTATGTTGTGGTGACCCTTGTCCTAGATCTTTGTTTTTATTTGAATTCTCTTAGATCATATTCGTTACTAGGCTCGTAGCCTCGGTACCGAACCTGTTTAGGTCGTTATTGTTGGTTAGTTGTTTGCGTTGGTTCGTTAACGACATTGACAAAGTCGTTAACGAGGCTGATCGTGAGTATTTTGCTTGTTTTTGTTTGATTTTTATTGTTTATAGTTGGTAGATAAACAAACCTTTCTTCTCGTGGAACGATCCTGACTCCCCTATACTTAGCGGGGTCTTGACTTATAAATTTATTTGTTGTCCAGAGTAAAGGCCCGTCAACAAATTGGCGCCGTTGCCGGGGAAGCAACGAGTTTGTTTGTTTATCTATGGGTCTGGGAATAGCCCGACCCCGTTTTTGTTTTTAATTTTTGTTTTCTTTGTCTGTTTTCTTAGCGTATGCCGGTAGGACGTCGAAGACTCGAATTTGACAACGCTGGTTATTATTCAGAAACTGAACGTTCCCTGCACTGTTGACGCCGAGAGAACCGAGCCATGGCCACACCTGAAGAGATGGCTCGTCAGTTGGAAGTCCTCCAAAACCAGATGGAGGCATTGAAAACCGAGAAAGAAGACGCTGCTGCCGAGGCTGAGCATCAACGAGTTAACAATGCTCGTCTACAGGAAGAGCTGAATGCCTATCCGAGGAATGCCAAACAATACATGCATTCGGAACTGAGGGTACTAGAATCACCGATTGTTCTTCCGGAGACAGAAAAACCATTTGAGATTAAGTCTCAATTCATATCCTTGATTAAGCGGGCTCAGTTTGAAGGGAAACCTACTGAGTGCCCTATGGAGCATATTAGAAATTTTCTTGATTTATGTGACACCATAGCTGCTGAAGGTGTCTCACTTGAATATGTTCTGTTAAAAGCTTTCAGGTGGTCTCTTGCTGGAAAGGCCCTGAGCTGGTTGGAGAGCTTACCTCTTAAGTCTATCAGGACTTGGAAGAACTTGTATGATCAATTTCTTACAAAAATATTCCCTCCTGCCAAGACAACGGAGCTGAGGAAGCGCATCACCTCTTATCACCAGCTGCCTAATGAGACTTTTGTTGAAACATGGGAAAGATTTAAAGAGATGCTTAGACAGTGCCCCACTCATGGGCAACCTTTATATGTTCTTCAGAAATCTTTTTCCAGGGTATCAACGTCGAGACCAAGAACCGCATCAACACGCATACAACGTGCAAATTTATAGAGATGGACCCTACGGCTGCATGGGAATTGCTGGATAAGCTATCCAATTATGATCCCATATATGGAACCCAACAAAATCCCCAGCCTCAGAAACGTCTCTACGTGCCTAACCGAGAAGAAGTTGACCCAGATGTTAAAAATTAGTTTTTACAAGATGAGGTCAACCGTCTAAAGAAATAGGTAAGTTTTTTGAAGTACTCTCAATCATGTCAAGAGTGTGGCTCTTCTACCCATAGTACTTCTGCTTGCACTAACATAGAGCAGGTAAGAGACGCTGAGAAATTGCCGAAATGAATTACATGAGAGGCTCATACAGGAACCAGCCTAGTAATTTTGACAGGTCGAATATCTATCAGACGTGGGGCAATCAAAATCCAAATCCAAGCTATGCAGCGCCTCCACCGGATAGACGACTTGCACCATATCGACCTCTAGGCCATCAGGAGCCACCATCATGGGTACAAGGGTTACAGGAAAGCAATAATGGAGTCCACAACAAAGTTAATGAAGTTCAATCCAACCTTAACCACCAAAATAAAAGATGGGGAGAGTTCGATGTATGGAAGAAGAATGTTGATTCCCAACTAGGGAACCTCGCTGCACAGATTCCGAGGCCCCAAGGGCAACTTCCGGGCCGTCCCGAAGAGAACCCTAAAGGACAGATAGCAGTGGTACACCTTAGGAGTGGAAAGACACTACCGGAGCGAGTCCAAGCTAAGGACATGACTGAAGAGGACGCCACGGTTCAGCTCGATAACGAGCCAGCGAGGGCGAGGACCGAACCAGCACACCATGGTGACGAAGCTCCGAGGGTACCTAACGACCCTAGTCCAGGTAAGTTTTCTAATCCGAGCCCTCCTTTCAATCCCAGGGTAGGTAACGACCCTATCAGGGACGATAACGTCCCGCCGAGAATACCTAACGACCCTAGTGTCGACCCGGTAGCTTCACCTCTCGAGCCTAACTTGGTTCCGAGAATGGTGAAATCTCTTCCATTTCCCACTAAGAAATCTGTGGACTCTACTAAGAGTAAGTTCAAGCGTTTCGTAAAGATTCTTCAGGACATTAATATTTCCATCCCATTCGCTGAGGCCCTAAGAGAAATGCAGAATTACACAAAATTTTTGAAGGATATTCTTAGCAGGAAAAGATCCATCACAAAATTGCATGATGAAGTCCGATCTATAGCTCTACCAGAAAAGTTAGGAGATCTAGGGAGATTTGCAAAGCGTTATGTGATCTGGGAGCCAGTGCCAGTTTACTCCCTCTCTCAATTTGGTCTAAAGCCAATATGGAACCACTAGAGCCTGTCGATATGAACCTCTACATGGCAGACGGATCATGCGTCAAAGCCACAGGAGTCGTGGACGAATATCCTATTCAAGTCGGGAAATTCGTTATACCGAATGATTTCATCGTCCTCGATATGCTTGAAGACCCTCACGTCCCTATTATTCTAGGCAAACCATTCTTAGCTACAGCAGGTGCTAGGGTCGATGTGCGGAAAGGACTCCTTACTTTTGATATTGGAGAGGAACGCGTGGAATTCAACCTGGACCAAAACGCTAATGACCCAACTGCGGCAGCACATATCGAGTTGACCCAGCCAGAACTCGACATAGCTATTCCTACCTAGCCTCCTCCAACTACCAAAACGGACGAGTATTTCACACAGGTCCCTACCGAATCTCATGATCCCATCACCGAAGCCCACATGCAAGGATATAATCAAGGTGAGTACTCTGACGACGAATTCGCTAATGCTGGTTGGGATTCTTCTTCGTACTTTGCTCCTACACCGTGCCACACTGTATATGCTACAGAGGAGTCCAGACCACCTTGGTTTTCGGATTTCACTAACCATTATGTAGGAATACCGGGCATACTGATAGAGGACAAAGGACCAAGTTTAGTGACTCGAGCAAATAATGCCTACAAGGCTAAGCAAGGGGCACCTCAAGACCCCAACATAGCTGCTGTTTTCATATGTGATTTCCTTTGTAAATATGTTTCTTTTTCCCCTTTTCTTGTGCGTTTTGTTCCTTTTTAGCTTAGTTCCCGTATTTCTATGAGATTCGGAGACTACGCACCTTTTATGTGTTTTATAGGTAATTTGGCATGAATCAAGGATGGATTTGAAGGAGGGTCGAGACATGGAGCAAAGGCCGAGTTAAAGCGGGAAAGAGAGAAGCAAGCCATGAAGAAGAACAAGAGAAGCCAACTAAGAAGAAGGTGGAACGAGTTCAGGACCGAGATGCAACAACGTCGGGCCCGACTTTGAAGTTTCCAACCTCGGACCGAGTTGCACAGTACCTCGGGCCCGAGGTTCCTCCGTGTCGGGCCGAGTCGGTCACCGGACTACTTGGGCTCCAAGGCACGAATTTGTGAACTTCCACTTTTGCCCCTCATTTAATCCATAAAAGGCCCTCTTGTCTTCTAAGAAGGGGTTCCCTCACACACAAAAGAAAGGGGGGGGGGGGGGGTTCCAAGAGAGCCAAGAGGATACTTGGAGAGCAAGAAGGAAGGAGAAGAGGAGGAAGAGAGAGAGGATCGGCCAAGGAGGAGGAAGACTTGAGAGGTTTTGTTGATTGTTTAGCTTTGATTTGCTTTGATCTTGTGGATTTGAAAACCCTTGATTTGTATTTGTGGATTGCTTTGGATTTAAATGAACCCTTGCTTTGAGATTGATTATGATGATTGCTTTCTCTTTTGATTTGATTGCTTTCTTTTCTTGTCACATGGAGTAGATCTCCTTGATCTTGGGTTATGGGGGAAAACCCTAGCTAGGTTTAGGCTAGAAACCCCAATTCCATAGCCTTGAGTGTTTGATCTAAGGAACCCACTCTACATCGAGCTACAATTCTTTGCGAAAGTCGGGAATCAAGGCTTGAGATTGGCAAAGTAGCGAAAGTGAACATGTGTCAATCTCAAGACCTTGCTTCGAAGGGGATTTCCCCATGGATCGAGGTGTAGATGTGGTTGGAACGAGGGCGAAAGCACTCGATCCTAGTCCGATCATCACTCATTGCCTGAATTGGGGTGGAAAAGCCTTAATCTACTAGGGAAGGAACCCAAAAGCCCAAGATCTACTTTTAAAATCTTTGAGTTCGACATCCCCAGCTACCTCGGGCCCGACTTACCCAGTGTCGGTCCCGACTTCCTCTTGTCGCCAACCACGGGCCCGACGTGACCTCAGTGTCGGTCCCGACTGTTTTCTTTATTTTCCTTTGTTTTATGCTCTCCTTTCTAGCTTCCTAGTATCTAGGCACATCGATCGAGTAGACTTCCCGAGTGTTCGACACCCACCACGTACTACAACGGGGTCGGGTTATAATTTGTATCTCTTGACCCTCGCACATCGTGAGAGGCGATCAAAAGAATGGCGCCGTTGCCGGGGAAGTCTAAGTGCATTGAGTGCCAATTTGGTTAGTTTTTTTGTGTTTTGGTAGTGATTTGGGTGAGGGAATAGCCCAAACCCTTTGTTTGTTTTTGATTTGTTTTGGTTTGTGTTTTTGTTTCATAGGTGTATGCTAGCTCGTTCCTCCCGAGGAACACTTGAGCTTGAGTTTGTGAGTGATCCGGAAAGTATTCTCAAGGAAGCCCGAAGAAGGAAAAGGATGGAGAATCAAGCTCTCCATGTTAATGAGGAGTTGGCTCAACTTAGGGCCGAAATGGCTAGATTGCAACTTGAGAGGGACAATCAAGAGGAGGTGGCAAGAAGAGAACGGGAGCAACGGATGAGAGCCGAGGCTCAACTCAACGCTCTACCCCGGAATGCACACCAATACATGCATCCGGAGTTGAGGGTCCCCGAGCCGGCTATTGTGCTTCCCGAGGTTGCCAAGAATTTTGAGATCAAGACGCAATTCATCTCCCTCATCAAGCGTGATCAATTCGAGGGCCGTCCACATGAGTGTCCCATAGAGCACGTCAAACGCTTTGTGGACATGTGTGAGACGATCTCTACCGACGAGGAGACATTGGAGTATGTGCTTCTAAAGGCGTTCAAATGGTCACTTGGGGGCAAGGCCACACATTGGCTCGAGAGCCAAGCTCCTAGGTCAATCACGACTTGGAAGACACTCTATGATGCTTTCTTGATGAAGTTCTTCCCTCCCTCAAAGACAACCGAGCTAAGAAGGAAGATCGCAAGCTTTCAACAAGGTCCGAATGAGCCTCTCTTCGAAGCATGGGACCGTTTCAAGGAGATGTTGCGCCAATGTCCTACTCATGGCCAACAACCATATGTGCTTCAAGACATCTTTTTCCAAGGCATCAATCCGGTAACGAAGGACAAGCTCAATCTCCACACCGATTGTGGGTTCATAGACTTGACACCGGATCAAGCTTGGGAGCTACTTGACAAGCTATCGATTATGAGGCCATGTATGGGGTGAGTCAAGCTAGCAAGGAGGTGAAAGTTCAAGGTGAAGGTGCAAGGAAGTTATATGATCCAAAGGGAGAAGACATTGATAGAGATGTGAAGCTCCAATTCCTTGAAGGTGAAGTGAGCAAGCTCAAGAGGCAAGTCCACTACTACAAGCAAAATGCTAGAGCTTGTGAGGAGTGTGGATCCTTTGCACATGCTACACAAGTTTGTCCGAATGAGAGCCAAGTGCGCTTGGCCGAGCGAATTGAGGAGGCAAACTATGTTCGTGGAAATTTCGGTGGAAGAGGCAACTTCAACAATGGTGGCAATGGCCGGTGGAACAATGTTCAAGCTCAAGGCTACAACAACAATTTCAACCAAAACGAGCCAAGGGCGCCACCACCACCATATAGACCACCGGGATTCAATGAGTTACAAACATTTGCTCAAGAGATGAGAGATGGGTTCAAGGAGATGAGGACCCAATTCAATGAGTTTGGTGCATGGAGGAGGCAAGTCGACAATCAATTTGCCCAAATTGCGACTCAAGCCCCGAGAGAGAATGGGAGACTTCCGGGCCGACCCGAGGAGAATCCTCGAGCTCAAAACAATCAAAATGAAGTCCGGGCAATTGGATTGAGAAGTGGCCGAAACCTACCCGAGCCACACGTGCCTAAGAAGAATGAAGAGAGTCGGACCAACTTACCCAGCAAGTCGGGTCCGACGTTCCCCGAAGTCGACCCAGCAAGAAGATCGACTCCTTCACCCCGGACCGAGGTCGAGAGCAACTCGGGACCGACGTACACAGACCTCGATCCAACCCCTCAGTCCAGGACCGAGATTCACAACATCGGGCCCGACATGGTGCCCAAGTCGGTCCATTCAGAAAATGTTGAAATTGAAGTAGGGAAGTCCAAAGAGGTTGATCCGAGCAAGATTCAAGGTGCAACAATTCTCCCATATCCCTCGAAGAAGCCGAAAGATGTTGTTGAGAACAAGTTCAAGAGGTTTCTAAAACTCTTGCAAGGATTGAACATCTCCATCCCGTTCACCGACGCATTGAGTGAGATGCCATCTTATGCCATGTTTTTAAGGGAGATTTTGAGCAAGAAGAGGTCCATAGTGGAAATGCAAGATGAAGTCAAGACCTTGGAGTTACCACAAAAGCTAGGAGATCCCGGTCGTTTTGCTATAACCATTGGTGTGGGGTCTCAAAATTTCCAAGCCTTGTGTGATCTTGGAGCAAGCACGAGCATCATTCCTTACACCATATGGAAATCCACATCTATGGGTCTCATAGCTCCGGTCAACATGAGGTTAACAATAGCGGATGGGTCGTCCATCGAACCAATTGGTGTCGTCGAGGATTATCCCGTTTGCATTGAAGGCCACTATGTCCCAATCGACTTTGTTGTAGTAGACATGATAGAAGTGCCGGGTGAACCGATCATACTAGGGAGACCTTTCCTTGCTACGGTTGGGGCAATCATTGATGTAAAGAAGGACCACTTGTCTCTTGACATTGGAGGAAGAGAAATTGAGTTTTTCTTTAGACCAACTTCAAAAGGGACCGTACATAAAGAAGCTAAGATGATCCAAGTTCCTCTTGGATTGCAATGGGAAGCCATTTCTAAAAAGTCAAGGCCAAGGGAGCTTAGGTTGAAAGCCACCCCACCACCTAGAGAAATTGAGATAGAGCGCCAAGGTCTAGCCCTCAATATGATTGAGCATGAGCAATTGGAGGAAGGGATTTCTTACTTGGAGGTGTTCAAGGCCGAGAAAGAAGAAGTTCAAGCACCACCGGAACCATCTCAAGAACTCAAGGAGCTTCCAAAAGATTTGAGGTACGCATTTCTTGGTACCAACTCTTCTTTACCCGTAATCATAAATGCCAACTTGAATGATGAGGAGGAGTCTAAGTTGTTGAAGGTTCTAAGAAAACATAGAGGAACTTTAGGGTATTCACTAGAGGAACTAAAGGGAATCTCTCCCTCAATTTGCATGCATAGGATTTATATGGAGGATAACCATAAACCCACTATTGAACCCCAAAGAAGATTAAATCCTAACATGAAAGAAGTGGTGAAGAGTGAAATACTTAGGATGTTGGATGCGGGAATTATCTTCCCAATTTCCGATAGCAAGTATGTGAGTCCCGTGCATGTAGTTCCTAAGAAAGGAGGTTTCACCGTTGTGCAAAATGAAAAGGGAGAAATGATACCTATGAGAACCACAACAAAATGGCGTATGTGTATTGATTACCGTAAGCTTAATACCGGCACTCGCAAAGACCATTTTCCTCTTCCTTTCATAGACCAAGTCCTAGAGAGATTAGCACAACATGAATATTTTTGCTACCTTGACGGGTATAGCGGGTTTTGGCAAATCCCTATTCATCCCGATGATCAAGAGAAGACGACATTCACATGTCCTTATGGGACTTTTGCCTATAGACGCATGCCTTTTGGTTTATGTAATGCGCCGGCAACATTTCAAAGATGCATGATGTCCATCTTCTCTGATATGGTTGAGGATATAGTAGAAGTGTTTATGGATGATTTCTCCGTCTACGGATCTTCATTTGATGTTTGCTTAGCTAACTTAGACAAGGTTTTGACTAGATGTGAGGAGACTAGCTTGGTTCTTAATTGGGAAAAATGCCACTTTATGGTGAAGGAGGGCATAGTACTAAGACACCTAGTTTCTAGTAGGGGGATAGAGGTAGATAGAGCTAAAGTTGAAATAATTGAAAAACTACCTCCCCCCTCTTGTGTTCGTGATGTTAGGAGTTTCTTAGGTCATGCAGGATTTTATAGACGGTTCATCAAGGATTTTTCTAAAATTGCAAAACCATTGTCTAACCTCTTGATGAAGGATGTGCCCTTTGTATTTTCCGAGGATTGCATGAGTTCTTTTTGTAGGTTGAGAGATGCCTTGATCTCGGCTCCAATAATGGCGGCACCCGATTGGAATCTTTCATTCGAGGTGATGTGTGATGCTAGTGATTTCGCCGTAGGGGCCGTCCTTGGGCAAAGGAAGGATGGAAAGTTGCATGCCATTTACTACGCAAGCAAAACTTTGGATGAAACTCAATGCAATTACACAACAACGGAGAAAGAGTTTCTTGCGATAGTGTTTGCATTTGAGAAATTCCGTTCATATCTTGTGGGATCAAAGGTGGTAGTCTTCACAGACCATGCGGCAATCAAATACCTCATGAAGAAGAAAGATGCAAAGCCGAGGCTTCTAAGGTGGATGCTCCTTCTCCAAGAGTTTGACCATGAGATCAAGGACAAAACCGGTGCGGAAAATGTGGTAGCGGATCATCTATCCCGTTTGCCCATCGAGTACATGTTGGAAATGGAGGATGGTATGACTATAGATGATTCAAGAGCGGATGAAGTTCTCATGAGCGGAAGGGAGGAAAGGAAGGGTGGATCGACGAACCAAGTACGTCGGGCCCGAGGTTCAGAACATTGGACCGAAGGCAAGGCAAGAGCGAGTGAGTCGGGACCGAGTACTTCAACATCGGGCCCGAGGCAGCTGCGTGTCTGCGAAGCTGGACCGGCGTCTAACCATGTCGGGCCCGGTATACTTCAATGTCGGTCCGTGGAAGAAAGTAAGTTTCCTAGCTCGATTTCCATTTCTTCTCGTTCTAAATTGATTGATTCTTTCTCTCCCACTGGCCTTCTTTCTATTAGTGCCGTAAGACGAGGGGTTTCCCCTTGGTTTGCGGATTTTGCTAACTTTGCCGTAGGGGGAGTGATCCCACCAAATTTGTCTTATCAAGCTAGGAAGAAATTCTTACATGATGCTAGACAATACTTTTGGGATGATCCATATCTCTACAAGGAAGGGCGTGATCAAATCTATAGACGGTGTGTGTCAAGTGAAGAGGTTGAGAGCATAATTCACCATTGCCATTCCTTGCCTACGGGAGGTCACGCTAAGAGTTCCAAAACCACCTCAAAAATTCTTCAATGTGGTTATTATTGGCCAACCATGTTCAAGGATGTGCATGATTATGTGAGGAAGTGTGAGGAGTGCCAAAGAGAGGGGAACCTATCAAGGAGGAATGAGACTCCTCAAACTGGCATTCTAGAAGTTGAGTTATTTGATGTATGGGGTATTGACTTCATGGGACCATTTCCCACATCGGGGCCTTACAAGTACATCTTGGTAGCCGTGGACTATGTTTCAAAATGGGTGGAGGCCATACCAAAAAGAACCAATGATGCTAAGGTGGTGATGAAGTTTTTGAAAAGCAACATTTTTGCAAGGTTTGGTGTGCCTAGGGTTCTCATAAGTGATGGCGGACCTCATTTCATTGAGAGGTGCTTCGAAAATGTGTTGATTAAGTATGGGGTGTCTCATCGAGTTGCTACTCCTTATCATCCTCAAACAAGCGGGCAAGTTGAGGTGTCAAACCGTCAAATCAAGGCTATCTTGGAGAAGACCGTATCTCGATCAAGGAAAGATTGGGCCTCTAAGCTCGATGATGCACTTTGGGCTTATAGAACCGCCTTCAAGACACCTTTGGGAACTACACCCTTCAATCTAGTTTATGGCAAGGCATGTCATCTTCCGGTAGAGCTTGAGCACAAGGCGAAATGGGCACTCAAAGAGATGAATTGGGATATCAACTTGGCCGGTGAGAAAAGGTTTCTAGAACTTCATGAGTTGGGGGAATTGAGGTTGAAGGCCTATGAGAACTCCAAGCTATACAAAGAGAAGACCAAGAAGTGGCATGATAGGAAGTTAATTCCAAAGACCTATCAAACCGGTGACAAGGTTCTCCTTTTCAATTCAAGGCTTAAACTTTTCCCCGGGAAGTTAAGGACTAGGTGGAGCGGACCATTTGTGGTCCACCGTATCTATGCTCATGGTGCGGTGGACTTGGTTTATGAACAAGGACATATTTTCAAAGTGAATGGTCATCGAGTGAAGAAGTTCTATGACAGGGACGGTCCAAACGAAGAAGTTAGAGCCTCATGGGCTCTCGTCCTCGCCGATTGATCCCATACATGCCATTGAAGAATAAGAAATTGTGAGCTTTTCATACTCTTCTCTCTTGCTTTTAAGTTTTGATTTCCTTGTTTGATGGGGACATCAAAAATTTTAAGTATGGGGTGAGGGTAAGTGTGTTCATGATTTCACTTGTTTATGTTTGTTTATTATTTTGAGGATATTTAGTTAGTGTTTCTAGTTTGTGTTTGGAATGTTTGAGTCTTTGGTTTTAGAGAAATTTTTTTGCAAAAAAAAATCCATAAAAAAATTGAAAAATTGTGTTAAAAACAACAAAAGATTTTGTGTTTTGTAGGTTTTGGACTAGAAATTCCCATCTTAGATTGCCAAAATAAAAGCTAATGATGATGTGAGCATGTAAATTCCTTTGCATATTTTTGGATAGTTTAGCCTCTAAAATGATGTTGCTTTTGATGTGATCATGATATCTTGCTTGTTTTATTGAGCATGTGAGTTCTAGGATGAGTTCTTATGCAACTAAGTATGAGTGACCCTTGTGAGATTGATTTTTGGCCATTTTAGGGATGCTTGATCATATTTGCATATCCCTCATTCTTCTTGTGTGATTAGCTCATTCATGCTTAGTAAAACTTGCTATTGCGGTGTTTATCTATTTTCCAAGACCGTCATGAGAATTGTCCTAGCATGGTCACATTGATTTTGAACTTTATTCTTCTAGTCACATAAATGTTCCATATCCTACCATGAAGTTAATCCTTTGATTGTAGCCCCGTTCTAGCCTAAGCCTTTGTTTGAAACTCCTCAAAAATATTATTCCTAGCCTTATATGACTTGACCCTTATGGGATTGGACTTTAGAAGAGAGGTTTGGATTGTATTTGAAGAGTTGAGATTCTCTTGGGTTTAAGGGCAAAGAATGGTGTTATGAATCATGTGGGTAGTGCATCTTTGTTGTACAAAAATGAAAAAAGAAAGAAAAGAAAGAAAGAAAATGTTGGAAATGTAAAGTGGAATAAAGCAAAGAGCTTAAGTGAAGAAAATGGTCCGACCGAGTTACAAGCAACATCGGGCCCGATGTCATAAGAAAGTCGGTCCAAATGTAGAAAGTGTTGAAAATCCAACAAAAAGCATAAGAGCAAAGATGAAGTGGAATGATAAGTGAAATTTCGGGTTGGAAGGAAAATGTTAAGTCTTTTTGGTGAGTGTGAAAGTAATTGTGGGATTTGGTGAAATTGGTGAGAGTTTAGTTTGTTCAATCCCTATTATAAGCACCACAAGACCAAATAATTCCCACCTTGAGAAATACCAAAAGCCCCATTATAACCCGGCCGAATGGAACCTCTTTGAGGACCTCCATTGATCCAAGTTCGAAATTCTTTGTGTACTTTGCATTAGGCATCTCTAGGTGGAGGAATTGGTGATATTAGCTTCAATAGTAAAGTCCTTACTTGCATGATTTTTGAGCATTGAGTGTTCATTGCTAAACCCAAACACATGATGAGTGATACACATTCACATATCCCTAAAGTGAGGCTTAGTTGCATTGACTTTATTCCTTGGAACACTTAATCACGTGTGATGATGTAATCTTGCTTGAATATCGATCACTTGTGCTTAAAACGTGTTTTCATACGAGGCTTTACTTGAAGATTATGTTTCGGTCTTGCTTACATTGTTATTGCTTGAGGACAAGCAAGTTTAAGTATGGGGTATTTTGATGTCTCTCTATTTGGTGGTGTTTTCATATGTGATTTCCTTTGTAAATATGTTTCTTTTTCCCCTTTTCTTGTGCGTTTTGTTCCTTTTTAGCTTAGTTCCCGTATTTCTATGAGATTCGGAGACTACGCACCTTTTATGTGTTTTGTAGGTAATTTGGCATGAATCAAGGATGGATTTGAAGGAGGGTCGAGACATGGAGCAAAGGCCGAGTTAAAGCGGGAAAGAGAGAAGCAAGCCATGAAGAAGAACAAGAGAAGCCAACTAAGAAGAAGGTGGAACGAGTTCAGGACCGAGATGCAACAACGTCGGGCCCGACTTTGAAGTTTCCAACCTCGGACCGAGTTGCACAGTACCTCGGGCCCGAGGTTCCTCCGTGTCGGGCCGAGTCGGTCACCGGACTACTTGGGCTCCAAGGCACGAATTTGTGAACTTCCACTTTTGCCCCTCATTTAATCCATAAAAGGCCCTCTTGTCTTCTAAGAAGGGGTTCCCTCACACACAAAAGAAAGGGGGGGGGGGGTTCCAAGAGAGCCAAGAGGATACATGGAGAGCAAGGAGGAAGGAGAAGAGGAGGAAGAGAGAGAGGATCGGCCAAGGAGGAGGAAGACTTGAGAGGTTTTGTTGATTGTTTAGCTTTGATTTGCTTTGATCTTGTGGATTTGAAAACCCTTGATTTGTATTTGTGGATTGCTTTGGATTTAAATGAACCCTTGCTTTGTTTTGAGATTGATTATGATGATTGCTTTCTCTTTTGATTTGATTGCTTTCTTTGCTTGTCACATGGAGTAGATCTCCTTGATCTTGGGTTATGGGGGAAAACCCTAGCTAGGTTTAGGCTAGAAACCCCAATTCCATAGCCTTGAGTGTTTGATCTAAGGAACCCACTCTACATCGAGCTACAATTCCTTGCGAAAGTCGGGAATCAAGGCTTGAGATTGGCAAAGTAGCGAAAGTGAACATGTGTCAATCTCAAGACCTTGCTTCGAAGGGGATTTCCCCATGGATCGAGGTGTAGATGTGGTTGGAACGAGGGCGAAAGCACTCGATCCTAGTCCGATCATCACTCATTGCCTGAATTGGGGTGGAAAAGCCTTAATCTACTAGGGAAGGAACCCAAAAGCCCAAGATCTACTTTTAAAATCTTTGAGTTCGACATCCCCAGCTACCTCGGTCCCGACTTACCCAGTGTCGGTCCCGACTTCCTCTTGTCGCCAACCACGAGCCCGACGTGACCTCAGTGTCGGTCCCGACTGTTTTCTTTATTTTCCTTTGTTTTATGCTCTCCTTTCTAGCTTCCTAGTATCTAGGCACATCGATCGAGTAGACTTCCCGAGTGTTCGACACCCACCACGTACTACAACGGGGTCGGGTTATAATTTGTATCTCTTGACCCTCGCACATCGTGAGAGGCGATCAGCTGCAAAAGAGCCACCTTGAACAAGGTAAGTACGTCGGGCTGACGACGTTAAAACTAGCTTACGGGAGGCAACCCGCTTTTAGTATAGACTAGATTTTTCCTTTCTTTTTAGATCTTTTTCCTAGCTTTCTTTTGAGTTTTTTTAGTAGTTTTTAGGATAGAAGAAAATAGGATAGCCTTTTAGCTAACAAGATGCAGGAGAAGGGCTCGAAAATCATTCAAGGAGGCTACGGTGGCTCGTTAACGACCCACCCAAGGTCGTTAACGACCCGGTTTGGCGAACCGACTCGGGCAGGTAAGTTTTATTTAACCCTAACCTATCTTCTATCTTCTACCCTATCTTCTATCTACCCTAACCGCCTCTACCTACCCCCTCCTCTTATTTCTACCCTCTCCTATTTAACCCTTCTAAAACTCCCAAAATCCTACTCTCAAATCCTCAAATCCCATGCTCCACTTCCCTCAAAATTCTACCGAAGACCCTTCACACCGATCGGAACCCCACCTTCACCGAACTTTGGAAAACGCCTCGTTACCGAAGCCCGCCGCCCCAGTTTTCCCACCGAAGAGATCCAAGCTCGTTAACCACCCAAACTCGATCTTTGTTCTTCAATTTCTCAATCTTCCGGTATGATTTCCAAAACCCTAGCTCTTTATTGCATGATTCATGGTTTTTAGGGTAGAAATTTCATATCTTGATTGTGTTTATAGAAGATGTTTTTAGGGTCGAATTGCATGTTTATTCTTGCCTATGGGTTTTATTAAGTACATTGGTAGTGATTCTCGATATAGGGAAGGTTATTCATGCTAGATTCTCCATTGCAATAATTTGATTAGAAAAGCATGAATTTTCTCGTTCTAGGAATTGAGTTTGATCCTCAACATGTTAATTTTGGGCAAATTCTAGCATGTTCGAGATGGGCAATTGAGCAAGTATGGGGTGCGTATACCCGATTGTGTGTCTAGTGTAGGATTTTAGAGGATGCATGCTTGATTCATGGCTTAAATTTAAAGTTGATAACACTCGGATTCTGCGAACTGGTTCTCGGCAGGTCGTTAACGACCCGCCTAGGCTCGTTAACGACCCTGCGTATCTTCAAGGCTTAAAAACCAGTCCAGAACCGTTAACGACCCAATTGGGTAGTTAACGAATAATCACGAGGGCTATTTCGAGACCAAGTATGGGGTCTCTTGTCTAATTTACTTGAGTGGATCTTATCTTGGAAAAGTCGTAATTGTTTTGTAGATCACATGGCAAGTTCAAGCAGAGCCGCTACCCGAGCCCAAAAGAAGAGGAGGAATCAGAGGTCCCCATCTCCACCTCGCATGGATAATGTGATCTTGCGCACTCAAGGGCAAGAGGACTGATACAACGCCATCCTAGACAAGGACCACAACATTCGGTGGTTCTCGAGGTTAAGTGCTAAAGCCATGGGGATCTATGAGGATGTTAAGGAGGCCTTTGCTATTCTTGGCGCTACTCATTTGCTGAAGAAGGAGAATTTACCACATGTTCCGGCGCTCACATCCGAGTTTCTGGCCACTCTTGAAACGAGCTTTCCGACGAAGAATTCGGCGGGACGCATCCGATTTAGGCTCGGCAATGTGAACCTACAGTATACTATGGCGGAATTCAATGCTATTCTGGAGCTCCCAAATCCATCTCGAGATTACAGTCTCAAAGATTACAAGGTAACGAGGACTTGGAGCTACATCATCGGGGAGGTAGAGCCCTCCTCTGCGGCATTGTCCGGGGCAAGCATTATCAACCCCATATTCAAGATCATCCTCCGAGTCCTAGCCACCACATTCTGACCAAAAAGAGAGATGAACAGGCCAACAAGGACGGAGGTTGCATGTCTTCGCACTGTTCTTTTTTATGAGCCCGCCCCATTGAATTTGGGGTACGAATGGCTTTATTATGTGGAGAAGTCAACCAAGTCAAAGGAAGTTTGGTGCGAGAACCTGGTTAGTCTCCTGGCAACCAATCTTGGAGTCGATCTCACCCGCTACGCCGGCCTACCCTCAGCTGCTCAACCGGAACTATTGGTTCAGCTCTGCTATTTTCACTCAAGTTCGGGACGGGTATATTACTAAGGTACAAGGTCGAAATGTCGAGCCCACCCGAGACAAGTTTGAGCTACTTTACGTACCGAATTGGTACGACGCATGGACGGGGCATGCATTCCCGTTAGAGCCCAAGCCGGAGGATGAGCTATCACTTAGGCCGTGTGAGACAAGATTTGAGCGAGAAGGAGAAAAAATGGATGAAGAAGAAGATGAGACTGAAGAGGCAGCTACCGAGGGAGGTACAGAGGAGCTCGACATCGAGGAGGATGACCTCGATACAGAAGTTCTAGGCACCAATGTCTTCTTTAACGAGCCCACCAGGGTCGTTAACAACCACTTCGACGCTTCTACCAACGCTCCTACCGAGGCACACAGCTTTAGTACCGACCCGCCGAGAGCATCTACCGACCCCTCGCAGCCTCCTATCGACCCTCACTCTTATGGTCTCGTGCCATACAACCCAGTGCCTTACCAAGACCACTTCTAGCCTCACTATCAACCACCTCCTCAGCCCGAGTACACTGGATCGAGTATTCCGCCCCCATGGGCCGAAGATCTTTCTGCTCAGATACAACAACTTCACCTCCAACAGAACCATATTCATAGAAGGATGAATAGATGGGAGACTGTTGTTAAACGGAAAAAAAAAATTTATGACTTGAAAAACAGTACGCTTCAAACAAAGAGGGTACAAATATGTACATGCTAAGGAGAAAGGTTATCAAAAAAAATAAAAAATAAAAAAATGGAAGAAGGATCATATGTACATGTGTAAATTATCTTACAATCTACATGTATGAATGATTTCAATATGTAAGAATCATACGTACATATTACTGGGCTAATTTATGGTTATTGGGTTGGCACATGTTTTAAAGGCCCGTACATGCTTTAGAATATAAAGCGTTGGCGGAGGCTTATCTTTCCCAGCCTGGCCAACCTTTATGTGATAGAAACAAAGGCTGTGTAACGTGTAAAATTAAGTACCCTATAATTAACCTAATTACATGTGTTAATTAAGGGGCATAAAAAAACGTCGCTGGCAATGCTTGTGGTCCACGGTTGAAGCTTTGTATAAAGAGGGTAGAGTTTGGGTGTTCAACAGAAAAGAAAACAACGGAAGAAAATACTACATAGAAGTATAGGAGAGCAGTGCCCAAGTGATCGTGAACCAATTGTGGAAATTGCTTTACAAGTTCTACGTGTTCTTCCAAAATCAAGTTTCATCAAGTGGTAAAACCCTCCTTTCCTTAAGCTTTTATGTATTAATTAATTTTGTGTTGTATACTCGTTAAAAAAAACAGAACGAGACATGCTCCAAAGGCCCGTTCTTCGATCGAAATCGGTTGGTTCGATGCCCCTCTAAGGCTTAGGATTGGCTAGTTTCGATACCATTTCGAGGGCTCGTTTCATGACTACACTAAGCTCGAACGAAGATGATTGGATCGTGGTCATTCGTACGAAGAGAAACCTTCCGTTTCGAGCCTCATATGGATGATTGTGCCTACAACACGGTTACAACAAGGGTCTGTTCCATCACCGAGATAAATCGTTTGGCACCGAGACGGACATGGCGACTGTTTTGGAAGACTATAGATAGCCCGAACGGAGGTGAATTGGAACGTGGTCATCCTGTTTTGAGGAGAAACATTCTGTTTCAGGCCTTTTACGGGTGATCGCTTTTACAACACGCCCACAATGATGGCTCATGATTAACCGGACTGGATCCGTTGCACCTAGATGGATGCTGCATTTGGTTTTGATGTCTACGGATGGCCCGAAACGGAGTGTTTCGCCAATCCGAAGTCAAAGTTGATGATGTTGGTGCCGAGGTCTTGTGATTTCTTTGGAAGATTCAAGGGAAAAAAACCTATGGTGTGCTGGGTTCATGGGAGTGCAAAGCAAAGTGACAAGAAATTGCCTACTGTAACAAAATAAAGGCGTAGACATGTCCCATATGATAAATTACAAGAAGAGTCTCTTTCAAGAATTTGGTCACATCAAACGTACATATATGTGAACAACTACATGAGACTCTATCCAAAGCTACATCAAACGTACATATAGTCTTACTATATAGTACATATATGTGAACATGGAAAAGACTAACTTACCATAGAGACTCTACCCAAAGGGCCTATGTGGTTCTTCGAGTAGTGATAAATGTGGTCGAGTCTTGATCGAGTCTGGAGTTTGAAACCTGCCATGTACACAAATTCAACTTGTATTAGTGTCTAACACTAATTAAGGTACAAAAGACAATAAAAAAAGTTGTTATCTAGCTACTTTGAAGAAGGGGTGGCGATCGAACTTCGATCGAATCCAAAAACAAAACCTTCAAGCCACATCCTTATACATGATGAAGTGAGCCTTATATATGGTGAAATTAGCCAAAGCTTTACATATGATCAAAAATGAAAAGAAGAGAGAAAGTTCACTGAACATACATATATATGTGTGTACGTGCAAATCTCATTTGTCATATATATTCTTAAGATCAAAAGGGAAAGAGAGGCTTACTAGCTGGTGAAGAACGTTGATCGATCACAAGCGTTAGATCCGAGTCGACCCTTTACCGATGCATAATTTGTGCCAAGAATCTTTGACAAACGCAAGGAAGACATGGATATAAATTAAGATCGCTTTCTTGTGTACTACATGCTAAGATTAATGGCACTAATCGAAGAAGATAAACACAAAGGCATACCTGATTACGTGGAGTTGGAGACTAGTCTTAACAACGGATCAGAGCAAGCTATATATTGTCCTCCAAATGGGTGTGGGTGAAATAAAAAGATACTCCCAAAACATATGCCCCAAAATAAAAAGATATGGTTTTCCAAATAAATAAACCTACAAATATCACCCATAATCCACATTCAGATTTTTACCACAAATATATTGCTAGTGGTCTTCAAATATTGCCCATATCAATATCCGAATTTTCTTAGTAAAAAAAAAAGAGAGAGGCATATATCTGTAGCTAATCTCTTAACATAGATTTGGCAAATATTTTAGCCTAATCGATATTCGGATTACTGTTAACACCTAATTCATACATGTACATATATTAGGTGCAAATCAAAAATATCTATGGGCTGGCCTATATTTAATAGAAAATTCCCAATTCAAGTATGCAAACTTACATGCATGTACGTAATCACATTCAAATGTTTAAGTTTGTGTTATTTGGGCTTCATTTAATATTAAGGTGCTTAGAACCCATTAGAAAATCCAAGCACATTGCACAATCGTACATGATATAATCCATGTACGTAAATTTGCATTCAAAAAACTATTCTAAAGGTTAAAAATGACTAATGAATAGGTAGAACTACGTATGATTTGATCCCTTTCAAAAGGGTACGTAGGATGCTTGGCAAAAATCAAATGATCGCCGAGTTCAATCGCATGATCAAAATTAAACCAAAAAATTATAGTGGAGGAATTAAACAACTCTTCCTAGAAGGTGGGTCTAATTTTCTCCACGCCATGCAAATGATAGCTGAACCGAGTTTAGGCAACCCTTCCTAGAAGGTGGGTTTAGGCTCGTTTCTCTGATGCATGAAAATCCAACCAAAAAAAATCAAAACCCTTGAACTACGTAAGGCTTGATTCTCTTTAAAGAGATACGTAGGCAACCCGTTATAACTCGGGTGCAGCTCAAATTAAAAATTAACTCTAAAAGTTTCCACCGTGTCTATATTATTAATAGAGTTGTAAAGATGTACAGATAAGGGTCGAACTTAAAAAAATTAAATTAGATGTGTTTGTACAAAGTTGTTTTCTTTTAACAAATTTTGTCTAACAACTGTCTATTCCGCTCGCATGACACTTGAGGATGAGAGGCATCGCCAGAGAGAGACGGATGATGCAGAGCGCTGGAGGACGATGTACGACTTCATGGGAAACTTCGAGCACTACTTTCCTCCACCAAACCGTTGATTCAGCTTGAAGAAGTTTTTCTTGTTTTCTACTTCATGACTTTATAAGTTTTTTTTGTTTTCTCTTTTCTTGTTTTCTTTTGTTTTTCTTTTCTATTTCTTTCCTTCTTCTTATTTTTCTTACAGTGGAGACACTGTAATTTTAAGTATGGGGTGGGAGAAAGTAGAAAAACTTGTTGTCTTGCGTCTTGTTTAACTTATGTGTTTAATGGGTTTTATGTGTTTTAAGTAGTTTTTTTTCTTTTTTCCATAAAAGAAAAAATCGAAGAAAAAAATTGAAAAATTTGAAAAATACACATAAAAAAAAAAGAGTTTTAGAATTGATAGATATCCCTTTCTTAGGTTCTATGATAGTTAATTGCTAACATGATCATATAATTCCTTACAAGCATGTCTTTGATAATATAGCCGGATTCTTAATTTAAGTTTTTTTTAGGAAGGAATAGCATTTGATGAAATTGAGTATGTATACTTTTTAGCATAAGTAATGTAGTCCAACAAAAAAATTGCTACCCAGTGAGTTATTTTTTGGCCTTATAGGGAGAATATTAAAAATCCCTCTTCTTTTCTTGTGTGATTTACTCTCTAGATGCATATTATCTCTTGGAATTGTGATGGTTATCTATTTTCTTGAGACCTATATAAGATTTATAGTTCATTACTTGTGAAAATCAGATGACAGAGAACTTATTTTTAAAGCCCTATTAATCCCTATCCACCCTTACATGATCCTTCTTTTTGACAACCAATTTGAGCCTGAAGCCTTTTATTTGTAGCTCCACAAAAAATTGTTCCCTAGCCGAGATAAGCTTGACCCTATCCGGGGATTAGGACTTAGTTTGGAGAGGTATGTTTTGTTGAGTGCAATGTTATATTTGGTTTGGAATTTAAGGATTGTTGGGAAGGGTAGATTGGAAGTCTCTTGCTTAAATTGTTTATAAAAGAAAGATCTCTTGGTAGTAAAAGATGCACGAAATAAGATTGTTTGTTGAAAAGAAAAAGAGAGAGGAGTACACGGTGAAGCTCGGTAACGACCATGTTGGCTCGTTAACGAGGCGGCGAAGAAAAAAAGGGCAAGAAAGAAGAAAAAAAGAAAGAAGAAGTAAGAAGTGCATGTGTGTTTGATAGATAAACCAGAGGTTCTTTTGAGCTGTTTTTGTGAGACTTTTTAGGATATATTGGGTGAGTGAAGATAAAGTGCATATTGAAGAGTGAGTTTGGTATTGTTTTTATGAGAGTTTTGTGTATGTATGAGTTTTTTTAGGAGTCTTTGATTCCCGGATATTATTATTAGCACCACATACCAAAATATTTTCCACGCCTTATTGTTATTACCAAGCCCCATTACAACCCGGCCGAATGGAAGCTTCTATGAAGTTTTTATTGAGCCCCCTAAGTTCTCTTGATGAATTTTTGCTTGTTTTGACTAATCTTGGGTGAAGAGTTTGGTGATATAAGTTCCAATTTCTATGAGTTTTTTGTATATAAGATGAGTTGAGAGTTGAATTTATAAGCCTAAACACTTGAGAGTTGAGAGAAGCACATATATCCCTTGTGAGGTTGGATTGTATCTGCTTATGTCTATTCGGTGCATATATGTGTGATAAAATTAATAGTCATTTGCTATTTTCCTCTATATGTTTTAATGTTGCTTTTTAGATGATGGCTATAGTTTGATGAGTATGTTGTTTGGTTTTGATTATTGTTTAGTGATTGCTTGAGGACAAGCAAGTCTAAGTATGGGGTATTTTGATGTTCGTGTTTTTGGTATAGTTTTTAGTATGTTTTCTTAGTTTGCTAGGGCTAGTTTTGATAAGTTTAGGGTTAGTTTTGTGTGTTTTTTGATAAGTTTGCATATTTTGTGAAAAGTATGGAAGCTACTACGTTTTGTGTCTTTTTGTAGGTTTTAGCAAGGAAACGGTGCTTTTTAGAGCTGAATTTGGAGTGCTATGGTGAAGGATGGAAGAATGCGAGAGAAGAGAGTCGAAGTCAAGCTTTTAGATTTGAAATAATGAAGAAGTCAATATCCAAGCTCGTTAACGAGGCCGCGAGGGCTCGTTAACGAGGTTACGAGATAGGTTTTTTTGAGAAATCTTAGTGATGACCTACCGATCTTGTGCACGAATTTATTTCCGTGTCGGTAGAGTGTTTTTGATGAGTTTTTAGGGTTATTATGTTATATTTTAAGTTTTGTTATCCTTCTAGGTTTTATTTCTATCTTTTTAGAATAGGTTTCTATCTTTTAGGAAAGATTTTATCTTATAGCCTTTTTATTTTCTAGCTTTATTAGTATAAATGTCCTTCCTTATAGCCTAGAGGTGGGGGTGGCAAGTCAGGAAAAAGTAGAGAAAGATGAAGAGCCGAGAGAAAAGGGTCGGAGATTGAGATCGGGTTCGGTGGAACGAGAGTTACCGAGGTCGTTAATCACGGTTTTTGATTAGGTTTTGTGTTTTTTC
The DNA here is from genome assembly GCA_964016875.1 of Fallopia convolvulus. NCBI lineage: Eukaryota > Viridiplantae > Streptophyta > Magnoliopsida > Caryophyllales > Polygonaceae > Fallopia > Fallopia convolvulus. The sequence continues at coordinate 21,927,668 of OZ024735.1, forward strand.
GGTTTCTTTCGAATTTTTGTAAGACGGTTATTTTTCTTATTAATTTGAAGTAGTAGTTTGTCTTCAATGTTTTCTCTTGTTGAATTTATTTGTTTCATAATTATGAGTAGTGAGTAGTTTTCCTATCTAGGGTCGGGGTTTAAACCCGGCATAGTTATGCATGATTTGATGAGTAAGATGATGTGTTGAATGCCTTATATCTATTTTTGAGATTGCTTGTTGTGTTTATACTTGGATGAAAGTCAAGGTAGTTTGAGTTTTTAACTTGATCGAGAGAGAAAGTTATAGACTTGAAGGTTGATATTGTTTTAATACGAAAGTTTCAAGCTTTGGATCCAAAACAAGTGATTGAGTGAATTAATTTATGAAAGTAGATTAACTTACTTGCTAGTCAATGAAAGTTGATGAATTTATCTATTTAAAGGCATGATCTTATCTTCTTACGAGTTTATATGCATGACTATGTTGTGGTGACCCTTGTCCTAGATCTTTGTTTTTATTTGAATTCTCTTAGATCATATTCGTTACTAGGTTCGTAGCCTCGGTACCGAACCTGTTTAGGTCGTTATTGTTGGTTAGTTGTTTGCGTTGGTTCGTTAACGACCCTGACAAAGTCGTTAACGAGGCTGATCGTGAGTATTTTGCTTGTTTTTGTTTGATTTTTATTGTTTATAGTTGGTAGATAAACAAACCTTTCTTCTCGTGGAACGATCCTGACTCCCTTATACTCAGCAGGGTCTTGACTTATAAATTTATTTGTTGTCCAGAGTAAAGGCCCATGAACAAATTGGCGCCATTGCCGGGGAAGCAACGAGTTTGTTTGTTTATCTATGGGTCTGGGAATAGTCCGACCCCGTTTTTGTTTTTAATTTTTGTTTTCTTTGTCTGTTTTCTTAGCGTATGCCGGTAGGACGTCGAAGGCTCAAATTTGACAACGCTGGTTATTATTCAGAACTTGAACGTTCCCTGCACCGTAGACGCCGAGAGAACCGAGCCATGGCCACACCTGAAGAGATGGCTCGTCAGTTGGAAGTCCTCCAAAACCATATGGAGGCATTTAAAACCAAGAAAGAAGACGCTGCTGCCGAGGGTGAGCGTCAACGAGTTAACAATGCTTGTCTACAGGAAGAGCTGAATGCCTATCCGAGGAATGCCAATCAATACATGCATCCGGAACTGAGGGTGCCAGAATCACCGATTGTGCTTCTGGAGATAGAAAAACCATTTGAGATTAAGTCTCAATTTATATCCTTGATTAAGCGGGCTCAGTTTGAAGGGAAACCTACTGAGTGCCCTATGGAGCATATTAGAAATTTTCTTGATTTATGTGACACCATAGCTGCTGAAGGTGTCTCACTTGAATATGTTATGTTAAAAGCTTTCAGGTGGTCTCTTGCTGGAAAGGCCCTGAGCTGGTTGGAGAGCTTACCTCCTAAGTCTATCAGGACTTGGAAGAACTTGTATGATCAATTTCTTACAAAACTTTTCCCTCCTGCCAAGACAACGGAGCTGAGGAAGCGCAACACCTCTTATCACCAGCTGCCTAATGAGACTTTTGTTGAAACATGGGAAAGATTTAAAGAGATGCTTAGACAGTGCCTCACTCATGGGCAACCTTTATATGTTCTTCAAGAAATCTTTTTCTAGGGTATCAACGCCGAGACCAAGAACCGCATCAACACGCATACAGCGTGCAGATTTATAGAGATGGACCCTACGTCTTCATGGGAATTGCTGGATAAGTTGTCCAATTATGATGCCATGTATGGAACCCAGCAAAATCCCCAGCCTCAAAAACGTCTCTACGTGCCTAACCGAGAAGAAGCCCCGTCGGTGTGCAAGGTCCAGACTCTGGAATCCTCAGTTTCTATTACGAAGGTTTCTTGCTATCTGGCTTCGTCTTCTAGTATTAGGCTGAAATCGGCCACAAAATCTGCTAATGCCTAGGCTCGGATTGCTATTTTCGGTTCGTAGGTGATGTCGAACCCGCTCAAGTGGATGGCCCACTTGGCCATCCGCCCAGTGATATCCGGCTTCCTCAGTATTGTTTTCAATGGATAATTGGTGCGGACGCTGATTGTGTGGGACTCGAAATATGGCCTCAATTTGGTTGAGGCCATGACCAGCGCGAGGATCAGCTTTTCTAATGGTGAGTATCGTGTCTCGACTGCCAGTAGGGTACGATTGATGCAGTACACCGACATTTGGTCCCCTTCATCTTCGCGCACCAGTACGCCACTAATTGCGGCTTCGGTCACTTCCAGATATAGGAAGAGGTTCTCACCTTCCTCGGGCTTGGACATTAGCACCGGGTTGGAGAGATATTGCTTTAGCTGTTGAAACGCTGCCTCATGCGTCGGCGCCCACTCGAATTTTTCGTTCTTCCGCAACACATCATAGAACAGTCGGCACGTATCAGAAGATTTGGAGATGAAGCGATTCAGTGCCGCTACCCTTCCTGTCAGTTTTTATACATCCTTCACGCATCTGGGCGATCGCAAATTGGCTACAACTCGAATTTGATCGGGGTTGGCCTCGATCCCGCGTTGAGTAACCATGAACCCTAGGAAGCGTCCGGAAATTACCCCAAATAAACATTTTGCCGGGTTGAGTTTCATATGGTAACTGTCAAGAATCTAGAAAGCTTCCTCCAGATGTTGGATATGGTGGATGACGTATTTTGACTTGACGAGCATATTGTCGATATACACCTCCATGGTTCTGCCTATTTGCTGCTGAAACATGCGGTTGACCAACCTTTGGTAAGTAGCCCCAGCGTTCTTGAGTCCGAATGGCATGACCCGGTAGCAGTACGTCCCCTGGCTGGTGATGAACGACGTCTTTTCCTGATCCTTTGGATGCATTTGGATCTTGTTGTAGCCATGAAGGCATCCATGAAGGTGAGCATCTCATGGCCTGCCGTGGCATCCACCATGGCATCTATGTGTGGAAGGGGGAAGGAATCCTTTGGGCAGGCCTTATTAAGGTCCGTGAAGTCGATGCAAACTCTCCACTTGTCGTTCTTCTTGCTTATGACCACAACGTTTTCCATCCACTCCGGGTATTTTACTTCTTTGATTTTGCCCGTTCGGAGTAGATTCTGGACCTTTTCTTCAAGGATCAGATTCCTCTCGGGAGCGAATTTCCTTCTCTTCTGCTTCACTGGTGGATGGCGAGGATCTACGTTCAGTCGTTGCGTGATAATTGTAGGATCGATCCGCGACCACCATGTCTTCATGAGTCCATGCGAAGCTGCTGCTATGTTTTTTGAGAAAACTGGTCAGCTGAGCTTTTCTCTCAGGGGAAAGATCCTTTCCTACTCTCACTGTCTACTGAGGTTTTTGGCTATCGAGGGCAATTTCCTCGATGACAGCCGATGGTCACCTTTGATTTCCCGGATCCCCCAAGGGGTCGGAAACTTGATAGTCTGATGGTAAGACAAGGGAACTACTTTCATATCATGGATCCATGGTCGACCCATGATGATGTTGTAACAAGATGGGCAGTCTAGCACGGAGAACCTGACCTGTAAATTGATCCCCTTAGCGTAGGTGGGAAGGGTTATCTGTCCGAGGGTGTGTGCAGTCTCCCCGCTTAACCCTACCAGCGCTACCGACTTTCTGAGAATGTTTTCCTCCTTCAGCCACATTCCTTGAGGTCGTCGACGGTTATCATATTAGTGGAGCTCCTGGTGTCGATGAGGATCCTTCTCATCAGTACGTTCCCTACAGACAATGATATGACCAATCCATCATGGTGGGACCTACCAAGCCGGCCGAATCAAAATCGCTGAAAGTAATGGTGCTCCCAGGGTACCCCTCCGGATTGCGGATGCATGCCATCAACTGTCCACCCGGGTGTCCCCGTGTGTGGCGCTTTGCTGCCGAGTAGGTGACACCACAGATATCTGAGCCACCACTGATGACGTTGACAACTTTGGCGTACTCAGGGGATGATGGGATGTCCATTGGTTCGGACAAATTCTGGCCGGCGGGCATCCCCGAGCTTGCCGAGATCTCGGACAACAAACCTCTCGAATGTAGGTAAGCTAGCTCTTTCCGGAGGGCGAAGCACTCGTCTGTCTCGTGCCCGTAATCTTCAAGGAAATCACACCATTTTTTCTTGTCTCTCTTTGGATTAGGGTTCTCCTCCTTCTTGGGCCACCTGAATCTGTCTCCAAACTTTTCCAAGCCTTTCACTATCTCGGCGTTCCCTAGGCCAAGATTGTACTCATGGACTTTCAGCCGCTGGGAAGCGTCTTTCATCCCGGTCGGCTGCTTGACGCCAACGGCATGCACTCCAGGCGCCTCTGGTCGGCTCTTAAGATACGGTTACCCCGGCGTTCCTTCCGTTGATCGGAAGAAACCTTTCTCTCGACCTGGTCAAAGACCGAAGAATCTCTTGTGGGAGCTTCATCTTCCTCCAATCGGATGTGTGCTAGAGCTTTCACGTGAACGTCTTCGAAGCTATGGCAAGGATACTTTGTGAGTTCCCGATAGAGCTCGCTGTCCGGGAGCTAGCCTCTTCGGAAAGCTTCTATGGAAGTTGGCACATCGCAGAGCGGGATCGCCACTTTCTCTCGGTTGAACCGGTTCAGGAAAGCTCGTAAGGACTACCCATGTCTTTGGGCCACCACCCAGTACAAATCGTTGGATTGTTTCATTAGCTTCCTGCTGTTGGCGAATTGCACTCTGAAGGCGTCCACCAGTCCTGCGAAGGACCCTATGCTCCCCCGAGGGAGGTTGATAAACCAGGTTAACGCGGTGCCGGACAGCGCGGTTCCGAATCCTTTGCACATGATTGCTTCTCGGAATTCTCGCGGGATGGAGCTTGTCATCATCTTTTGTTTAAAGATGGCGATGTGCTCGTCGGGGTCCCCCGTCCCATCGTAGGTCGGAACCGTCAGAACGGTGAACCTCTTTGGGATATCTACGCTGGCAATGGAAGCCGTAAAGGGGGACTCATCATAACCTTCTGGGGCCTCACTCTCGATCGGAGGAGGCACCCCGGGGATTTGTGCGATTTTATCTTCAAGCCCCTTGAGCCGATCTTGCATATACTTGTTAAATAAGGCTTCCAGAGAAGTGTCTGGGGGAGGTACCTGGCTTTCGCTCCTTCCGCCGTACGCCAGGAGGAAGAGCCCCGTGCCTACGGCCCTAGGTTCGGACGTCGAGGCGGTGGGCACCCCTAAGAATGGTAGCCACTGGGGTGACTACTTCTGCCGACGAAGACTGGCCCCTAGCTTGGGAGAAGGAATTGAGTGCCTCCCCTAGGTTGAGGCGGTTAGCGACTTCCCTGGCGGCCCCGGATGGTCGGGGTCCATTTTGCGATGCTGATGCCGACTGTAACTGCTCGCAGAGGCTGGCGTTCTCTGTCGTGAGCTGCGTGATGTAGTCCATATGGGTTTGGCTACGATCCTTCTGGCAAGACATCATGTCTTGCCAAAATAGCGGATCTTCAACAAGACATGTCTTAGACATGTCTTGTTGAAGAGCCGCTATTTTGGTCGCGAACTCGTCCAGGACATTGCAGAGATCCTGGACTTCTTCAGCTCCGCCTTCCATGACGCCTCCTCCGTATTTGTGCCACGACTTCCCTCGTCTCCTCCTTCGACAGGGAGCGGTGGCACAGGTGGATTCGTCATTCTTGACGAACGGTTTCCGAGTTTGATCAACAAGTAAATGAAACTGGCTAGGGCCCCATTGTGGGCGCCAAATTGTTTTGGTCAAATTTCGACCAGTGACAAGCACGGTTGTTTGATAGAAGGTGTGAGGATTAAACTAACCGATAAACACAGATTTGATCAAAGGTAGAATGGAAACACTCAGGTTTCTATTTGAAATTGTATTGAACGAGCTTGGATTACAACTGATTGTTCTAGCATGTCCCCTTTACATTCGTTTACTCCACCCTTTATACTGTTGCTAGACGGGCGTCCTCTTCTTCGTGCCCACGATCGTCCCTGGAACCGTCCACGCCTGGTGTCCACGTCTGATGCCCACTTCACGACTGTTTTCTCAGGCGTAACTGCCTATCCATCGTCTCTGAAGCTCATGGGTTGGGTTGGGCTCTGAAGCTCGCTTTGTTCATTGGGCCTAGCGGAAGACGGGCTTGCAGATCTTGGGCCCAACACTAGCCATTTGCTATAGTTCAACATTTGTTCTCAATTCATTTTTATATTTTTCAAGGTGTGAATTTACGCGTTGGAGCCTCTAAGCTTTGTTATGGAACCGATGGGTAGAGGAGGAGAGGAGCTCGCTTCTTTACAAATCAACGCGCGTCAACAACAATCAACACGACATCGACCTCCAAATTCAGTCCTAGTCGAAGTACTGTTCTTCTCTCTTTGCCTCTCGCACTTTTGATTGTGCATTGTGGTTAATTTGTTTGCACTCCTTCTTCTTAAAATTAAGGTTTCCATTATGAGGATTTTGAATAGTTGATTCACCTAAAACCATTGCAAGATCTCATCTGGTGGGATTTTGTATAGTTGATTCACCTAAAACCATTGCAAGATTCTTGTTGATTCTTGTCCATGTCCTTATTATCCAATGGAGTATCAAACTACTCATCATGCTAATCCTAGACAACTCACAACTCTCATGATCTTTCCATTACCTTGAACCTTAGGTCCCTTCCACCTATTTGGACGATAACCAGTTTAAAGTAATTTTTTTTGACATAACCAACTTTTTGACAAAATTTACATTTCCTATCACTTTTTCACTTCCTATTATCTTTACCAGTACTTGAATTTGCTCGTATGTTTCCATAAGCATTGCTACCATTGTTGTCCCCTCCATTTTTGTTCTGATTACACTTTCCCCCGTATCTATTTATTGCTAAGGTGTCATGTCCAAAACTCAAACCACCTATAACCTCGTTTTGCCTCTCAATTTGCATCACCATGTGCCACAAGGACAAATCGGTGTTCCTTCTATGGCTTACAACTCATCCCTAACCTTTTTAATCTTGCTATAATAAGTTGCTACACTCAAGTTCTCTTGCTTTTTATTTCTCAACTCCCTTTGCAATTGCAAGATCAACGGGGCATTCGATTCAGAAAACCTTTCTACAATCTCGTCCCATAATTCCTTGGTAGATTGCACGTAGATGAAATTCTAATCAACTTCTCCAACCATGGAATCCAACTCATCACCATAAAATCACAATGTTCCTACCGTTCATACTCATCTAAATCTCGACCAGGTTTTACAAAAGCACCATTGATGAAACCTAATTTCATTTTGATGAAACCTAATTTCATTTTGGCTCCTAAATCCATTTTGATACTATGCCTCCAACTAGCAAGATTCTTTCTATTAAACCTAATGGATACTAGTTGAGTTTCTGGATTGTCCGAATTTGACAAGAATAGAGGATCAAACAATTTTGGATTAACTCTTTTAAACAAGCAATACTCCTTGATAATCCTTCATGGCGAAATAGATCTTTGAACATGACAATTCCTCCTTACTAGTGATTTGTATTGCCCTGGTGATCGATTCCGCCTTGGCGAACTTGATCTACCTCCAGTGAAAGACTCTCCTTCATCCATCGCAAGCAATCAAAGAAGATGAGAACCAGAAACAAACAAATTTAGAAGAAATTACTCCATGGAAAGAAATGCGAACGAAACCTAGATCGCAAGTTCGTTCTTTCAAGAAAGACAATTAGAATCGTTCTTGATGGGCTCTTATAGTATAATCTTTGTATTTGGTAAACAAAGATCGAAACAAAGTGAATATCTTATGAAATATAGTAAGATTTGATCGAGCTTGATCAATCTACACCAAAGCACTCATGAGCAAGAAAAAGAGAGCAAAAAACCATTTTGGCGATTTTTTGGATTGTATTTTAGAAGCATTATGGCAATTTTTTTGATTGTATTTTAAAAACCATTTTAGCAATTTTTCGATTCAGAAAACCTTTCTACAATCTCGTCCCATAATTCCTTGGTAGATTGCATGTAGATGAAATTCTAATCAACTTCTCCAACCATGGAATCCAACTCATCACCATAAAATCACAATGTTCCTACCGTTCATACTCATCTAAATCTCGACCAGGTTTCACAAAAGCACCATTGATGAAACCTAATTTCATTTTGATGAAACCTAATTTCATTGTGGCTCCTAAATCCATTTTGATACTATGCCTCCAACTAGCAAGATTTTTTCTATTAAACCTAATGGATACTAGTTGAGTTTCTGGATTGTCCGAATTTGACAAGAATAGAGGATCAAACAATTTTGGATTAACTCTTTTAAACAAGCAATACTCCTTGCTAATCCTTCATGGCGAAATAGATCTTTGATCATGACGATTCCTCCTTACTAGTGATTTGTATTGCCCTGTTGATCGATTCCGCCTTGGCGAACTTGATCTACCTCCAGTGACAGACTCTCCTTAATCCATCGCAAGCAATCAAAGAAGATGAGAACCAGAAACAAACAAATTTAGAAGAAATTACTCCATGGGAAGAAATGTGAACGTAACCTAGATCGCAAGTTCGTTCTTTCAAGAAAGACAATTAGAATCGTTCTTGATCGGCTCTTATAGCATATAAAATCTCTGTATTTGGTAAACAAAGATCGAAACAAAGTGAATATCTTATGAAATATAGTGAGATTTGATCGAGCTTGATCAATCTACACCAAAGCACTCATGAGCAAGAAAAAGAGAGCAAAAAACCATTTTGGCGATTTTTTGGATTGTATTTTAGAAGCATACTAGTTGAATTATCGTACTATGCACGGGTTTTGTTTAAAAATATGTTGCATAAATAAATTATTTTTCAAATTTACATAATTTAAAAATATATTAATGTTTAAATTTTGAAATGCCTACATATTAGGAATGTTAAGTATTTTTTATTATAATAAGTATACAAAAATTAATTAAAATATAGTGGGACCCAAATTATTGATAAAAATAAAAATTCTAAAATACCAAAAAATGACACATAAGCAAATTGAATAATAGGTTGACATGTGGCCAAAAGGCTTCTTCTTTAGTATATAGATAGATAGATTGTACAAACTAACAAGAGTAGACTTATATACAAGCTAGCTAACTAAGAAAAAATGCCACATAAGTGACTTATTAGCACCCTAAGCTACACCTGCCACGTCAGTGAAAAATACTCTAATACACGTGTCTACACAAACATTTTTTTTTCTTATTTTTGAAATATTTAGAAGACAAAGGTGCATATCTAAAATTAATTGGATGTCATTTGTATAAAAATTAGGGATTTTGAGACAAAATGGGTAAAAGCATAGGTTGATTAATTCAATTGGTATATAATCGGATATCCTAGATATATACTTTACTATTCTAGGACATTAATACTAATGATGTTAAGGGAATCATACGGTCGTGCTTCGAGGATGTTTATATTTTTTAGTACTCGGAAAGCTAATTTTCTATAGTTACCTTTAATTTTAGATTAAGATGGCATAATAGAATTTTGGTCAAATTTCGACCAACGATGAGCACGGATAAGTAATTGAAGGTGTGAGGGCTGTTCTAATCGATAAACACGAGTTTGATCAAAGTTCGAATTGGAATACTTGGATTTTAACTGAATGGTGTATTTGATTGATCGGAATTACAACTGACAGTGTTTCGCATACCCCTTTACATTTGTTTTCCCCTCCCCCTTATACTATTGCTAGGCGGGCCTCACCTTCCTCGTGCCCACGATCTTCCCTGGAATCCACCACGTTGGGCATCTACTTCACAGTGGTTACTTTTGGCGCAACCAACTATCTTCCCTACCCAAGGCTTTCTGGGTCGGTTGCAATCTTGAAGCTCGCTCCTGCCTAATGGGCCTAACAGAAAATGGGTCGGTAGATCTTGGGCCCAACAATAGCCCCAAAAAGATCGGGTGAATTTTTGAATTCGCGAGATCTTTTTACTGTTGGCGTCCACGATATTTGCTATTCTGGATCCTCCACGTGTAGAGTTGAGATTTTGTAACGCGTTCCCAGATTGTAGTTGAAGGGACGGATGCCTGCTATATTTACTGGACTTCTTGGGGTAAATCATCATTCATTGCCTTTGTGTCGAACTCTCCCGAGGTACAAAAATAAACCCTTTCTTCTCCTTTTAGCTTTCTTTCAATTTCTTCTTCTTTCTTCAATGGCGAGGGATAGAGCAGTCTCTAGGCATGGTTTTATGCCGTTTGGGATCCTTCAGGAGTATGACAGAGTTGCCAATATTATGACTCCTAGACGAGATGAACCAACTTATCTTGGAGGGGGGGCTTTCTTGTGGGGTAGTAGCATTATGTCCCGATGTCGAGCACTCAGATTGGGTTCACCTCGGCTGGGCTTGCTTTTTCGAGTTTTTTTTTCCATATCCTGCAATTTCCCTTTTCCTCCGCTAGTTCAGGAGTTCTTGGCTCGATTCAAACTTCACCCTATACAACTGCTTCCTTCTACTTGGAAAATTTTGTTCTAGGTGAGTCGGATGGCCGAGGTCGCCGGCTTAGATTTTACGGTCCCGGACTTGCTCAAGGCTTACCGTCTGACGACGGTCAGGCGGGGACGTTTTATCTTGCAGTCTCGGACTGCGCGTCGGCCTCTCGTCTAGAATACCAATGTTAATGGGAAGAATTGGGCCAACCGCTTTTTCTTTGTCGAAATCGCCTCTCTGAGTCCTGAGTGTCGCTTGTTTCTGAACGACAAATGGAACCCTGCTAGTAAGAATTTATGTTTCTCTTACGTGTTGGTCCTCATAGCGATTTAACGCCTATTCATCCTCTTTCTTTCTGTTTGCAGGTATTTCGGATAACGTCGAGCCACGGAGTCATTCGGAAAGAGCGATGTCGAAACTCTTCAAGCTCACCTCGGTGCAAAGAACGTTTGGGGCCTCCCTTGTTGAGCCCTCGGACGAGCTCTCTGAAAGTGAAGACAACGCGATCTCTACAGGCTCGGAGGAAACCAACGAAAAAAGTCAATCTCCCTATTGTCAAGATGCCTTTGGCCCTGACTTCAACCGCTGCATCTGGTCGTTCGGTTGGTAAGCGTAGCTTTACCGTTGTCCGTGTTGGTGACCTTTTCTATTCCTCTTTTTCTGACTTGCTTTGTTTTGTTAAACCCAGAAACCCGTGCATGCAAGTCAGGCTCAGCCTTTTTTGCCTTGGACTTGATTCTTAGGAAGACGCGTTCCAGCGATTCGAAGCCCCCTGCTGCTCCAATGGTCAAGAAAGAGTCAACTGATGCTCCCAAATCTTCCAGCAAGTGCCCGACACTAAGCGATGATAACTCTATAGAGCTTCAGGACGACGCATCTTCCGATTGGTGATTTCTCCAGCGGTACCGCGACCCCAACTTCAAGAAGCGTCACGCTTCTGCTTCTGCTCATACCATGGCAACTGAGGTAGGCTTTGGAGCTTGGAAGGTAATGAACCTTCTGTCATGACTGGTTAGATTCTACTCCCTCTTACCATGTGAAGTTTCTTACTGACATTTAAAAGCTGGGTGCAGCTTTTTCAAGAAGTTGGTTTGTTCATCGATGAGATGGACAAGGAGATGGAAGAGTAGGAACGGCGGAAGCAAGAGATCGCTAAATACTGCGAGGATGTGGCCAAGGCTCGAGAGCAAGCCGCCGCTTCTGCAAGGCTCTAACTGCTTAGGAAGAAGCTGCTAAGGCGCGGGTTGCGGTGTTGGAGCACGAGATTGCTGCCTTGGAAGTGAAGGTTGAGGAGCTCGAAGAGAGGACTGCTGATGTGACCCCAGTCGGAAAGGCGGACGCAGAGGATATCGGGGTTGCATGTTGGCGCGGCTGAAAACCATCCAGGAGTTCGAGGCTGGGAAACTCACCATCGGGGATGCTGACAAGTGCAACGAGAAATTCCTGAGTTCTTTCCCTGGTGGCGTGCCTTCAGCTCGAGTTGCGGCTTTGATGAGTTCTCCGGCGCCTCCAAGGGAGCAAGCGGACCTGGATGGTGCTACGGGGACGTTGGATGGCGAGCAAATGGAGGAGAATGTTGCTCCGATGGGCCCTGCATAATCTCTCTCTAATGATCAAGGATTCTGGCGGCTTCGGTCGTTTGTAAATTTTTTTAAGTTTTTAGTTTGTTTTGGGGACAACTTTGGAGGACAAGCAATACCTCATGGGCGTGCCGTCTATCGGGCGTCTGTGAGGCTTTTGGATGGTGGCGAGGCCATGAATACTGTGTTTTATCTTTGCCCCCCTTCAAGGGGCGGGGGTTATATTTGCTTGCTTTTGTTTATTCCTTGTTTGGTTGTTGCTTTCTTTTTGCATTTGCTTGGCGTTTTTGCAGGTTCTTTCACCGCGTGTCGGTCGTCATTTGAGAAGCCCCTGCAGAAGGATGTTTGTCAAATGCATAGTTATGGCTTGGAGGGTAAGGAAAATTCTAATCGGCGTTATGGGTGACTCAAGGGTTATCCCCCCGAGCCCTTGTCGACTGAGAAGATTACCTACCCTGAAGGCGCGCAAAGGACGGTGTCCGTTGGCTTTCTACAGTGCCCTCACGCTGCCCGTCGAGAATCTGGTGTTTATCGGAAGAGCTGGCGACGTGGGGAGTGGATCCGCGATGCCAGATGGCGAGCTTCAGGGAGACGACTTCCCGTTTATGCTGGTGTTGGCGATTCTGCCGGATAGCGGGCGTCGAGGAGATGGTTTCATATGCCCTATAATCGTTTGTAAAAGACCTCATTTTAAAAATAATGAAAGAAACGTTTTCGTATACTACATTTTGTGATCTTTGGGTACTCGTACCGTTTGTGTTATTTTCCTTCCGTGTTCTTTTTATTTTCCGATATGCTGAAGTTTTTCCTTTCTGGCACTGCCTGCTGGGAATAAATTCTTTGGAGTTTTTTCTTCTGAAGATATTGTAATGCAAACACTCTTAACTTAGCATGTGATTTGAATGTTAACTTTGAGGAGATACATACCAAGAATCGGGTCTTACTGTTATTTATTTTGGCCGCTCCTGGCGACTCTTGTGTCTCTTAGAAATGGTACCTCCTTAGGTGCGTAGCGTTCCAGCTGTGCGACACGGATTTCCTATCTCGAGATTCTAAGCGGTAAGCTCCTTGTCTTGTGATGCCTACTATCCTGTAGGGCCCTTCCCAGGCTTGAGCAAGCTTACCTGCGTTTACCTCGGTAGTGTTCTGGAATACTTTCCGAAGGACCCAATCGCCGATATCAAAAGCCCTGACTCATACGTTCTTGTTGTAACTACGGGCCACTTGTTGTTGGTGTCTGGCAAGGCGCAATCGTGCTCTTTCTCTCAGCTCTTCTATGGTGCCAAGGTCGGCTTCCAGCTCGGCGGAATTTTGGTTTAGTGTTTGCAACCCATATCGTGCGGTTGGCACATTGATTTCGGTCGGGATCACTGCCTCGCATCCGTACACTAGGGAAAACGGTGACTGTCCGGTAGCAGCTTTCGCGGTGGTCCTATCTGTCCACAAGACGTAGGGTAGTTCGTCGGCCCAGCGCCCCTTAGCTGTGACCAACCACTTTTTGAGATTGTTAATGATGACTTTGTTGCTTGATTCTGCTTGCCCGTTGGCATGTGGATAGCGACTAATGGAGGTCACTAAGTGAATATTCCATTGCCGGCAATAATCCCTAGTTTTCTTGTCGATAAACTGTGACCCGTTATCACAAACGATCTTTGAGGGTATCCCAAAGTGGCAGATGATATGCTTTTTGATGAATGCCACTATCTAGGACTCCTTGATCACTTTATATGCTTCTGCCTCAATCCATTTGGAGAAATAGTCAGTGACTGCTAGAAAGAATACTCGTTGTCCAGAGGATGGCGGTAGTTTCCCCACAATATCCATCCCCCACCTCATGAATGGCCACGGAGTCAACGTGGGATGTAGTGGCTCTGGCGGCTGGTGGGAGTTCGGGGCATGTTTCTGGTAGGCCTCGCACCTTTGAGAGTATTCTGCTGCGTCTTGGCGCATAGTGGGCCAGTAGTATCCCAGATTGAAGGCCTTGTTAGAGAGATTGCGCCCTCTAGAATGATTCTCGCATTCGCCCTCTTGTAGTTCTCAGAGTATTCTGGGTGCTTCCTTTTTTCTAATGCAGCGAAGCGAGGTTCCCACAGCAGATTGCTTGAACAAGACCCCGTCCTTCACGCTGTAACGGGCAACTCTCATCCGGAGTGCTCTTGCTTCAGATTTCTCTGCTCGTAGCTATCCGCGGTCAAGCCATAGTAAGTACGGTTGGGTCCAGCACTCTTCTTCTGGAGGAGCACTTGGAGTGTTTGTCTCTGGATTCTCGTTGTTAAGCATCTCTACAAGGTTGTGCACTTCTTTTCCTCTGGTTGGCGATGGTCCATTCTGGATTGCTTACCCCGAGGGGTCAGCCTCTCGAGTGATTAGTGGGGACAGTATGTGCACTAGGGGAATTAAAGCGAACTCTTCGGGGTTTAGAGCAGATGCTAGGTTTGCTATAGTGTCAGATTTCGCATTCTCCTCTCTGGGGATCTGTCGGATGGTGAAGGTCTCAAATTCGCACTTGATTTCTTTGACCTTTTCTGAATATGCAGCCATTCTGGCATCTCTGGCAGCGAAAGTTCCCAAGATCTGATTTACAATCAATAGTGAATCGCACTTTACTTCTACTTCCTTGAAGGCCAGGTCTCAGGCGACCGTTAGTCCCAGTATCAATGCCTCATATTCTGATTCATTATTAGTAGCCTCGAAAGCACGATGTACTGCCTGTGCTATCCTGTCCCCCCTGGGCGATTTCAGCACTACACCTATCCCAACTCCTTGACTGTTGGAAGCTCCGTCAGTGTGCAAGGTCCAGATTTCGGAATTCTCAATTTCTGCTCCGAAAGCCTCTTGTTGTTTGGCTTCGTCTTCTAGTGTTGGGCTGAAATCGGCCACAAAATCTGATAGCGCCTGGGCTAGGATTGCTGTTTTTGGTTTGTAACTGATGTCAAACCCGCTCAAGTGGATAGCCCACTTGGCCATCCGCCCAGTGATCTCCGGCTTCCTCAGTATGGCTTTCAACGGATAGTTGGTGCGGACGCTGATTGTGTGGGACTCGAAGTACGATCTCAATTTCGTCGAGGCCATGACAAGTGCGAGAACCAGCTTTTCCAGTGGTGAGTATCGCGTCTCGGTTGCGATCAAAGTACGGATGATGTAGTACACCGGCATCTGGTCCCCCTCATCCTCACGCACCAGTACGCCACTGATCGCGGCTTCGGTCACTGCAAGGTATAGAAAGAGATTTTCGCCTTCCTCGGGCTTGGACAATAGCACTGGGTTGGACAGATACTGCTTTAAGTGCTGGAAAGCTGTCTCGTGAGTTGGTGCCCACTCAAATTCTTTGCTCTTTCGTAACACGTCATGGAACAGGCGGCATCTGTCGGATGATTTGGAGATGAAGCGATCCAGCGCCGCTACCCTTCCTGTCAACTTCTGCACATCCTTCAAACATCTTGGCCATCGCAAATTGGCTACAGCTCGAATTTGATCGGGACTAGCCTCGATCCCGCGTTGGGTAACCATGAATCCCAGGAAGCGACCGGAAGTTACCCCAAATGCACATTTTGCCGGGTTGAGCTTCATATGGTAACTGTCCAGGATCCGGAAAGCTTCCTCTAGATGCTAGATATGGTGGGCGGACTGCTTTGACTTGACGAGCATGTCGTCAACATATACTTCCATGGTTCTACCTATCTGTTGCTGAAACATGCGGTTGACCAGCCTTTGGTAAGTAGCCCCGACATTTTTGAGCCCGAATGGCATGACCCGATAGCAGTATGTCCTCTGGCTGGTGATGTACGACGTCTTTTCCTGATCCTTTGGATGCATCTGGATCTGGTTGTAACCGCTGAAGGCATCCATGAAGGTGAGCATCTCGTGACCTGCATTGGCATCCACCATGGCATCTATGTGTGGTAGAGGGAAAGAATCCTTTGGGCAAGCCTTATTGAGGTCCGTGAAGTCAATGCAAACCCTCCACTTGCCGTTTTTCTTGCTTACGACCACAACATTTGCTAACCAGTCCGGGTATTTTACTTCTTTGATTTTTCCCGTTCGAAGCAGATTCTGGACTTCTTCATCGACGATCAGATTCCTCTCAAGAGCGAATTTCCTTCTCTTTTGTTTCACCGGTGGATGGCGAAGATCCACGTTCAGCCGGTGCGTGATAACCGTAGGATCGATCCCCACCATGTCTTCATGAGTCCATGCGAAGCTGCTACTGTGTTTTTTGAGCAAACTGATCAGCTCGGCTTTCCTCTCAAGAGCAAGGTCCTTCCCTACTCTTATTGTTTGCTGAGGTTTCTGGCTGTCGAGGGTAATTTCCTCGATCTTCTCGGCCTCGGGGTCCCGCACTGGCGTGGCCCCCTTGGCCCCATGTAATTGCTATGCTCTGTGGGCGACGGTTGCCTTGAGAGCAGACTTGTAGCATTCTCGAGACAGCCGCTGATCTCCTTTGATTTCCCGGATCCCTCATGGAGTAGGAAACTTGAAGGTCTGATGGTAAGACGAAGGGACTGCCTTCATATCATGGATCCAAGGTCGACCCATAATGATGTTGTAACAAGACGGGCAGTCGAGCACGGAGAATCTGACTTGTAGGTTGATCCTCTTGGCCTAGGTGGGAAGGGTTATATCTCCGAGGGTGTGTGCAATCTCTCCACCGAAGCCCACCAATGCCACTGACTTCCTAAGAATGTTTTCCTCCTTTAGCCTCATCTCCTTGAGGGCATCGAGTGTTATCATGTTAGTGGAGCTCCCGGTGTCGATGAGGATCCTTCTCATTAGTACGTTCCCTACTGACAATGATATGACCAACCCATCGTGGTGGGGGCCTACCAAACCGGCTGAGTCTAAATCACTGAAAGTAATGGTGCTCCCAAGATACCCTTCTGGATTGCGGATGCTTGCCATCAACTGTCCGCACGGATGTCCCCGCCGTGGCGCTTTGCTGCCAAGTAGGTGACACAGTAGATATCTGAGCCGCCACTGATGACATTGACGACTTTGGCGTACTCAGGGGAGGATGGTATGTCCATCGGTTCGGACAGATTCTGGTTGGCGGACATCCTTGAGTTTGCAGAGATCTCGGATAGCAGGCCTCTCGAATGAAGGTAAGCTAGCTCTTTCCTGAGGGTGAAGCATTCGTCCGTCTCATGCCCGTAATCTTCGTGGAAATCACACCATTTTGCCTTGTCCCTTTTCGGGTTGGGATTCTCCGCCTTCTTGGGCCACCTGATCTTGTCTCTGAATTTTTCTAGGCCCTTCACTATCTCGGCGTTCCCCAGGCCAAGGTTGTACTCATGGACTTTCGGCCGCTGGGCAGCGTCTTTCTTCCCGGTTGATTGCTTGATGCCAGTGGCGTGCACCCTAGGTGCCTCCGGCGGGTTTTTCAGATATGGTTGCCCCCGGCCCTCCTTTCGCTGATCAGGAGAAGCCTTTCTCTCGACTCGGTCAAAAACTGAAGCAGCTCTTGTGGGAGCCTCGTCTTCTTCCAGTCGGATGTGCGCTAGAGCTTTCACCTGGATGTCTTCGAAGTTGTGGCAAGGGTACTTTATGAGTTCCCGATAGAGCTCGCTCTACGGGAGAAAGCCTCTTCGGAAAGCTTCTATGGAAGTTGGCACATCACAGAGTGAGCTCGCTATCCGATTTAGGAAAGCCCGCAAGGACTCTCCAGACCTTTGGGTCACTCGGTACAAATCATTGGACTGTTTCATCAGCTTCCTGCTTCTGGCGAATTGTACCCTGAAGGCGTCTAGAGGCCCGCGAAGGACCCTATGCTTCCTCGAGGGAGGTTGATGAACCAGGTTAGGGCCGCACCGGACATCGCGGTTCCGAACCCTTTGCACATAATTGCTTCTCTGGATTCTCGTTGGATGGAGCTAGTCATCATCTTTTGTTTAAAGATGGCGACATGCTCGTCAGGATCCCCCGTCCCGTCGTAGGTTGGGACCATCGGAACGGTGAACCTCTTCGGGATATCTATGCTGGCGATCGGAGCTGTAAAAGGAGATTCATCGTAACCGTCCGAGGCCTCTCTCTCGATTGGAGGGGGCACTCCAGGTATTTGTGCAATTTTGTCCTCAAGCCCTTGAGCCAATCTTGCATATATTTGTTAAACAAAGCTTCTAGAAAAGTGTCTGGGAGGGGTACCTGGCTTTGGGTTCTTCCGCCGTACGCCGGATGGAAGACCCCCGTGCATGCGGCCCTATTTCCGGGCGTCGAGGCGGTGGGTATTCCTGGGAGGGTGGCCGCCGGGGTAACCATTTCTACCGTCGAGGTCTATCCCGTGTCTTGGGAAAAAGAATTGAGCGCCTCCCCCAGGTTGAGACGAGTGGCGACTTCCCTGGCGGCCCCGACTGGCCGGGATCCGCTCTGTGACGCCGACGTTGACTATAACTGCTCGCGGAGGCTGGCGTTTTCTAGGGTGAGCTGCGTGATATGATCCATATGGGTCTGGCTGCGTTCCTTCTGGCTGGACATATCTGGCTGGAGGGCCGCTATTTTGGTTGCGAATTCGTCCAGGACATTGCGAAGGTCTCGGACTTCTTCGACCCCGCTTCCCCGGACGCCTTCCTCCGTGTTAGCGCCCTGGCTCCCCTCGATCCCTTCGTCGGCGGGAAGCGGTGGCGCAGGTGGGTTCGTCATTCTTAGGCGAAAGGTTTCCGACTTTGATGAAAAACGAATGAAACCGGCTAGGGCCCCATGATGGGTGCCAAATTGTTTGGTCAAATTTCGACCAACGATGAGCACAGATAAGTAATTGAAGGTGTGAGGGTTGTGCTAACCGATAAACACGAGTTTGATCAAAGTTCGAATTGTAATACTCGGATTTTAACTGAATGGTGTATTTGATTGATCGGAATTACAACTGACAATGTTTCGCATACCAGTTTACATTTGTTTTCCCCTCCCCCTTATATTGTTGCTAGGAGGGCCTCACCTTCCTCGTGCCCACGATCTTCCCTGGAATCCACCACGTCGGGCATCCACTTCGCAGTGGTTACTTTTGGCGCAACCAACTATCTTCCCTTCCCAAGGCTTTCTGGGCCGATTGCAATCTTGAAGCTCGCTCCTGCCTAATGGGCATAACAGAAGATGGGCTGGCAGATCTCGGCCCAACAAATATCATGATGTCATTAATTTGCAAGAAATATTTGTACTTTTTCATAACAAGTTTGAATCATATTTGATTGTTCTTTAGTTTACTTTCGATTTCGAGTTTTCGAGTTACAACATCAGATCCTAATATGAAAAGTGGTGCCAGGTGAAGCTCACCTTTCAATCTAAATAGTTCACTTAGATCATTATAATTTATTACTAGTAATTAAGTATTGAAAAAAACAACTTTGATGAATAAACTTGTAATGTACAACAATGCAAAATATGTCAATGTTAAAATCAATGTACTCGCGCGAACCCCATTAATTTTGTAAAAAAAAAAAAGAAAAAGAAATGGTGCTTCACTATCAACATCATCAAATTAAATCAAGAAAAAGCAAAGCATAACTGGTGCCAAGCCCCACAGCCTCCCACCCCTCCCTCCACCATTAACATTCCCGGCGCCGCATACTCTGTCGGTCTCGGCTTTGGCCGCATCGTAGTTGGGATTACTCCCATACAAGACCTGGACCCCCTCCATATCATCACCAGCCAGCTTCACCTTCCTCATCCTCGTTTGGAGGGTGGGGTACATGATGGCCTCCTCCGTCGACGAGTGGCCCAGCCCCAGCGCGTGGCCGATCTCGTGCACCGCCACCGACTCCAGGTCCACCGCCGTCATCACCTTTGACCTGGTGACATCGCCGTCCACCACCCACATCTCGTCGTTGTCGAGGTGGAATCTTCCGTTTGTTGGGGAGAACGTGTGCGCTAACGTCCCCAGGACGCCGTCGAAGTCCTCCCCGTCTCCGTGTTCCCTGCTGAAGAACCCGATCGGGATGTCGGCTTCGTTGTAGTCCTCGGTTTGTGTGAAGCTTAACGGTATAACCGCCGCCCAACGCGCGAAAGCGCATCGGAACACACTCTTGACTGATTCCGAGAGCTGGTTCTCTGGCCGGAAGGCGTAGGTTAGAGTTTTCTTGTGCGAAGGCCACCGTGGTTGTCCCTATATGTAACAAAATCAATTTTACAGTTTTAATATAACGGTTTTTCTAAACTATGTACTAAGAAAAGGTTAGAAAATTAATAAATTTTTTTAAAATAATTAATTAATTCTAAATAAATGTAAATTTATAAAAAAAAAAATCTATTTTAAGGTGACTATGATATAGCTAAGTTAGGAAAATTATTAATTTTAAAATGGTAAAAAAAAATATAACAATTAATGTCATGTACTCATGTGCCTCAAAGAAGGAGTAGTGGGCGACGGCTTTGAGAGACGGCGTCGCATGGTGGGCCATGCTGTTGGTCCCATTGATGATGTCAGCAACACCGCATCGAGGCCGCACGATGTAGCGGAGGGTTCTGTCATCGAGTTCGCCAGTGACGTTGAGACGGAAGTTCTGCTGGTACAACCTGACCGCCGACTCCAGGGACTCGTCGAAGTCGTCGGAAAAGTTTCCGGTGGTCGGAGGTGGGGCCGGGATGTAGCCGAAGTAGCGGAAGTAGCTCTTCAGCTTCGAGAGTCCGTCCACGTGTTGACCGACGCGGCTGCCGGAGAATCTGAGGAAGCTGTCCCACGCGCCGGGGGTGGCGTTGAACGCCGTCGGGATTGAGCGTGGGTCCCGGAAGAAATCGGCGGAAGAAAGGTGCGTTGCTAATGTGAGTAAAACAAGTAAGAGGATCGATTTTGGGGTAGTTAAGAAGAGAAACTCCATCTTAATTAATTAACTTTTGAGATACAAATTGAGAGATATATAGTTTGATCCAGAAGTTAATTAGGTGATGGTTGCTGAATTTTTTATATTTTACAGAGGAATTTGAATGGAGAATTGATCAAGTTTAGATTTCGTTTCAGTGGTGGTGTCATTGAATCGATACACAATTTGGCCGTCCAATTTTTTATTTTTATAACTTTTCTCTAAATCGAGAGTACTTAATTTTTCCTTTGACGTGGATAATACCTAAGAAAAGCTGCATAGAGTATTAGTATCATATAAAATTACAAAATGGTTGCCTGACTTAACAACTCACAATCATGCATTTTCATTTTCTGATCACTGTCCAATTTCAATTGACTTAAACGTTCTACAAATATATAAAGGAAGACCGTTTAAGTTCGAAGAAATTTGGATGCAGAGAAATGACTTCGGAAATTTGGTCAAATAGACCTGGAGAACCCAAATTCAGGGATCGAATATGTTGAATTTGGTTAAAAAGACACAACTACTAAAAGCAAAAATCAAAATTTGGAATAAGCAAACATTTGGCAATATTTTTAGACAGTTAGAAGAGGTGGAATCAAAGCTATTAGAACTGCAAAAAGATCCAATGAGAGATAAGGATAGGAACGACATTCTACTACAAGAACGACTATTAGAGAAACAAGAACAGTTGGTCGATTAGATCGACACAGATTCAAACACATCCTACTTTCATCGTTGTGCAATAGGGAGAAGAAATCACAAACGAATTAAATCGATTAGATCGACAAATGGTACGATCATCGTGGGGGATGATAATGTGAGACGAGAAATAGGACAAGACTTTAGACGCCGGTTTCTGAAACAATCTATAATCCATGAACAGTTAGAGCACTATCTAGAACTAATCACAAATAAAATAATAGCAGAAGAAAATGCGATACTCGTCCAAGATGTATCAAACCAAGAAATCAAGAATGCAGTCTTTAGCCTAGGAAAAAAAATAAATCACCAGGACCGGATGGTATGATCGCTGAATTTTATCAAAAATATTGGTCCATTATAGGACCTTCGGTTATTAAGGCCATAAAAGGTTTCTTTGAATCTGGATATATAGTAACGGAAATTAATCACACATTTATCTCGTTGCTTCCGAAATGTGAAAACCCGACAGAAGTAAACCATTACATACCTATAGTCTATGTTCAGCCGTCTATAAGATTATAGTCAAAATATTAGCTGAAAGATTAAAAATATATTGCCGAAAATGATCCATCCATTACAGGGAGCTTTTGTAGAAAATCGGGCAATCCAAGATAATGTGCTAATTGCGCATGAGATTTTCTATTCTTTCCGACAAAGACGTGGTAAAACAGGATGGGCAGCTCTAAAGTTAGATATGGAGAAGGCCTATGACAGAGTCGATAGGGAATTTCTACAGAAATGTTCGCCTAAATTTGGATTCCATTCAAAATTCGTCAAATGGATTATGCAGTGTGTACAGACAGTAAGCTTTTATGTGTTAGTAAATAACGAACTAACGGAGATCTTCTATCCGGAAAAAGGATTAAGACAATTGTCTCCCCTATTATTTATTATTGGCACAGAAATTCTAGCAAGACGGTTATAGGCAGAATGTACGGAACGACAAAGAATTATAGGATTTCCTCTGGTTAGGGGTGGAACTAAAATACCATTCTTGTCATTCGCAGATGACATAATTATTTCCTGCCCTGCCATGTTGATGGTGTTTAGAAAAATTAAACGCATTCTTAATGAATATTGCGACATACCGGGAAAAGTTAATTTCAACAAATCGGCCTTCCAAACTACAAAAGGTGTTTCTGCAACCATGAAACGATGTCTTCAGGATAATATCGAAATACCACTTACGATGTCATTGGAAAAATACGTTGGATGCCCGATCATAAACAGTAGGGTGACTACACGGACGTTTGAACCAGTTATTCGTTCCACAGAACAACAACTGTCCAGATGAAAGGCTAATGCGTTATCTCAAGTAGGAAGAGCGACACTTATTAAATCGGTTATGGCCACCAAACCATACTATGTAATGCAAAATTTTATGCTTCCGGACGAATTGCTACATAAATTAGATTCAATAAGTAGGAATTTTTTATGGAACAAGCAACAAAACTACACCCCCTCTATTGGGTGGGATAGAATCTGTCAATCAAAGAAAAAAGGAGGATTAGGATTTAGAAAATCACAACAAATGAACATGGCACTACAAATGCGTTTATTTTGGAAAATTCTTGCAGAACCTAATAACATATGGGTTAAGATCATATCTGAATAGTATTTTAAAGTAGAAAACTTGTTTACATACTCAGGAAGCAGGAATATGTCTTGGCAGTGGTCCAAATTAATACGATTAAAGAAGAAGTCCCTCGAAGGCCTAACATGACAGATCAGGGATGGACGTAGAATTCGATTCTGGAAGGATCAATGGGCAACGAACTTCCCCTTATTAAATGTATGTACTAATGTGCAGGATATAGATCCAAATGCAACTGTTTCTCAGTTTATCGATGACAGCGGGCAATGGAAGACTAGTGAGCTTTCTACTTGGTTACCCGATGAATGTGTAAGAAAGATCACGTCGTTACTAATTCCGAAAAATGAAATTAGAGATAGGCTATATTGGCACCCGAGTAAAAAATGGTTGGTTTTCCACTCATTCTGCATCATCATTCATATCCAATGAACATACATGAGAGACTGTGAATTTGATTGGATTTGGCGATTAGATGTCACTACAAAAGTAAAAATTTTCATATGGAAAGTATGCATTAAAGGACTTCCAACCAAAGATCATTTGTTAAAAAGACATTGGACTGTAACTGCAGAATGTCCGTTGTGTCAGAATCAACGAGAAATGACAAAGCATTTGTTACTACAGTGTCCTATGACATTAACGACTCTAGCTAAAGTTGATCCTAAGATTGTAAATAGCATACTTCAAGTTGGACCACGGAATGATTCCATATTGACAATTATTCAACGACTAAAAGCACAATTGAAAGAGTCACTTTTTATAGAATTATGTATTGCATGGTGGAGCATGTGGTATTAACGAAACAAATCTATTTTCAACCAACCGATAGATGGGTCTACAAGAAACATATACGAATTTATAAAATTACAGATAAATATGTGGAATAAAGCGAAAATGCTCGATAGTCGAACGAAAACCTTCCAACTATGTCCGACACAAGAAAGAAGAAAAACGAAAAGAAAAAACCTGGACTAAACCAATGGAGCTTTGTAAAAATTAACTTTGACTGGTCAAAAAAGAATAATGGAATGGTTACTGCGGGATATATTATTAGGGATCATTGGGGAAGAATGATCACAATGAACGCTACTGCCAACAAAAACTGGAGTGTTATTCAGGCTGAGACTAGAGGAATGTACGAAGTAGTTTGTGAAGCTAAGGCTAGACACCTATCGAAAATTGAAATTGAAGGTGTAATAAATGCGATTTTTAAGGATATTTTTGAAATTTTCTCGGATATCCTTTTTAACCTTTTTGTTCGTTTTAACGCTTAATCCAATATTTTTGTTGGAGATTAAATCCTAGAAAATTCTTGGTGATATCCTAAAATCACAAAGAAATGATTTTATGGATCGCTGTGAATTCTAGGATTTTTCAGTGGAAAAAGAGTATTTATTGGATAAGCCGTCTTTTTAATTATGTACCGGAAATGATTTAAAATGCGACACGGAAGCCTTAAAAATTGAGGGTAGCAAGATAAAATCATGGAAAATTGATTTTATTGGTCTACATAATTTACAGGATGTTTTTTATTTAGTAAGTTTTTCCATCTGAGGTACATAATTTTACCGCTTTAACGCGAGTCCCGTTCCGAAACGGAAAAGTCTTCTTATAAAGTCAATTATTTAATGGGGAAGGGAAAATCTAAAACTTCTTTGGATTGGTACGCACTTTTGGTAAAGTGGATAGAAACAGAGGCTAGGGAGAAGGAATTCACACGCCGGCTATCTTCTCTTCCTCGTCAAACCAGCGAGCGCCTTCACGCAAGCAATCTTCTCAACTCCTCCTCCACCTCTCCTCACCTCTTCTTCTTCCCCCTTGTTGGGTCTTGTTGGGCTGCTGCTTTGAAGGAACTAGAACCGAATCAAGACGGAACGACGGGCTGGAGAAAGAATTCGACCCACCTTCACCGCCGGTCTTCTTTGCCTTGCCAAAGTGACAACACCGGCGACCACCAGGAAGTCCGACCACCAACCACCACAGGAGCCACTCCCGGGAAACGCCCCACCACCCTTGGTCTCGGGGATCGAGCCACGATCGAGCCAAACGAGCCATGGGTTCGAGTGAAGGTATATACAATCGAAATTAATTAGCGGGTTGATTACGGAGCCACCATAAGGGCCTTTTGGTTCCGCTTTGCTAATTAAATTTATGGTTTTTATAATCTTGACGTTGATACGGTCCTAGAGGTTCAAACCGCTCGAGAAACGGACGTCAGGATCTTCAGTTATAGCGAATACAAGTTTTGGATACCGATTGGCAGGTAAAGGACTTCGGATAATTACTCGGGATTCGTTGTTAATCCGTTTGATCCGAGATTTGGTAACCTTTAAGAAATGTTGCTAATGAACAATTTTTATTTAGAAAATTGTTTCAAAATTGAAGCGGATAATTAGTTATAATTCTGCCAAGATGGCTCCTTAAAGCATGATAACTAAGGATTTATTATATATCGATATTCGGAAATTAAATCGTTTATCGATTAGGAAGTTGTAGGAGTTGAGAATACAACTAAGAAGTGTTTCTGTGAGCTCATTGCTGAGAAATCCTTTTGTTATATTTGACAGAAGGACGATAAATATTACTGTCGAATTGCTAAGGACGTTGAGCACGCCTTCTAAGGCAAGTGGACGATTCTCTCTTGCGTTATTGTTATTAAATGAGGAATTGAATCCCATTTAATATTTGCATTGGGAACAACTTGTATGATTAATAAAATATGATAGGTTGTTGTTTTGTTAGAAATAATGACCATATTGTTATTCATTTAGTTTCGCGCTAGAACTGGATTTAGGTCTGTTGTATGTGACCTTGTATGTTTAGTTGTCTCATGCTGAGACATTGATATGGATTAACTTAGTTCAGGGATGTGAGCTTAGTCTCGGAATCATCTCTTTAAAACTCGTATTAGGCAGTATCAATATTGATCCCCTAATACTTAAGTCATGACCATGGCCCGCTCTACGCTTGAGGGGTGACTATGCACTCTAGCTAAGTGCATTTATTCAATATGTGTTGGTAGTAGATTATGGATGAAACAGGCCCTCTAATCTCTCCATCATTGGGACCCGTACTATTCGTTGTTCAAGGATGAAACATGCCCTCTGACCTCGATAGTATTATGTTCCATTCAATATGTGTTGGTAGTGGATTATGGATGAAACAGGCCCTCTAATCTTTCCATCATTGGGACCCGTTCTATTCGTTGTTCAAGGATGAAACAACTTGTTTGTGAAAAGTTTTGAAAGTAATACAAGATAAGTGCGTTAGGCACATTAATGTACCCAAATGGTTAGTCTATTCGATAACCATTCTTGCTCCCGGTTACGAATAATTCTTAATCAAACTTTGATTAAGTCAATCTGATTAGTCGACGGAGGCTTTTCAAAATGTGATGTGATTAATATGAGTTCCCAACAATTGTTCATGTTTCGTAAAGGAACCACAAGTTGTGGTGTCCTATCTCTTGATTATGCAAGTCTCCTTCTTCTTCTCTATAAGACTGCTAACTGTTGGATCATAATCCGAGTCTAATCGGATTTGGATGCCAATATGTTTAGTAACAACCATAAGAACCAAGTTAGATTCTCCGCTTGCTAGTCTTTCATTAGACTAACCCGTCCATTTTCTTTTCTTTTATATGGTCGGCGGGTGTCCACCGTTGGTTTAGGGCACATCAGGTTCTTCTTGGAAGTTGATTCAAGAGGCAGATTCGGATGTTTGAAGCTCCAGAAGTTGAAGAAAGGTTTCCAATGGCTATACTTGAGTGAAGATCATGGTCGAACCACTTCAAAGTGAAGCTGAGTTTCAGAAATAAGAACTTAAGGAAGACTGGATGAAGATTTTGTTTAAATAGAAGGTTGTTCTATTTATTTACTAATTCTTTTTAAGTTAAGGCTTGTATAAGACCTTTTATTCTCTTTTCCGCTGTAAAGTTTTACTTAATTTTGTTAGGTTTTAAATGATTTCATTTACCTTGTTTTTAGTCTAATGAAAGACTAGCAAGCGGAGAATCTAACTTTTATTCTCTTAAGGAAGATAGTAAAGTTTTATTTACTAATTCTTTTTATGTTAAGGCTTGTATAATACCTTCAAATTTTTGGATGACTCTCATTCGATACCTGAGGAGAAAATCGTCGCTCAAGAAAACGCCACCATCATCAATCCTGCCTACTTACTTGGAAGCGCCAAGATCGTCTTCTGTATGGCGCTCTTCTTGGCACGCTTTCTTCGCCGGTGTCCATGCTTGTTACTTAGGCAAAAATGTGTCAATTGGTCTAGGATACCCTCAAACAGACCTATGGAACGGCATCTCAGGGCCACAAAAAGCAAGTCAAACAAAAGCTTTGTTCCATTAAAAAGGGCTCGACTTCTATTTCCGAGTACATGCAATCTATGAAGTCGGCCTCTGACCTGCTTACATCTTTGGAGTCGCCTCTATCTCAAGAGGACTTTATTGATTACATCTTACGCAGTCTAGACTCCACCTATCAGTCCATCATCGATGCAGTTAACATGCGAGATACTTGTATCTCGTTTGAAGAATTACATGAAAAGCTCATTCTCAAAGAGCTTGAACTCAAGTTGGAGACGTCGGAATCTACCTCGGTGACCGCTCTAAATGCTCAAAAGCAAACCAAGAATCGATCAAAGGGCAACAATTCACAACTGCCTTGGCAGCCTTCGACCTCTCCACTCCAACTACCCACGCATTGGACTTCCTACTCACAAAATTCATCCAACCCACAATACCCTCAAAATTTCTACTCACAAAACCCTAATTCCAACCGCCTCACTCGCCCTCCCATGCAACCTCCACAAAACCCTGATTCCATGCAAAACACGTCCAACCCACCAACCACATCTAAACCTTTTCTTGGACGTTGCCAATATTGAAAACAAGTTGGCCATGTCATTTCTCAATGTCCCAAATTTCGCCAACAATATCCTCAAGTGCAATTTATGCCCTCAAATCGCTTTCCCCGACCGCCACCTCAACTTAAACTAGCCTCCACGTCTTCGGCCAACCCTAACTGGCTTGTTGACTCGGGGTAGTCCAATCACCTTACTAATGACCTAGCCAACTTAGCCCTCCATCAACCCTACACTGGCCCTGATGAAGTTTATGTTGGTAACGGTCAAGGTCTGAAAATTACGTACTCTGGTTCTACTTCTCTTCCATCCTCATCATAAAATTTCCGTCTTTCCAATGTCTTGTGTGTTCCTTCTATTTCTAAGAATATTCTTTCTGTTTTCAAATTTACTGCTGAAAATCGTTATGCCATGGTCTTCTTACAAAATTTTTTTTCTTGTGAAGGATATCTAAACGGGTTCTACCATTCTTAGTCGTCCTTGCATTGATGCAGCCTATGTCTGGCCTTCTTCGCCCCCAGTTTCGTTTTCAGCCCGTCGTCAACTTTCCGTGGTGTCTTGGCATCACAAATTAGGACATCCTTCTTCAACAATTTTTCAGTTTTTCAATAAAAAAGTTTAATTTAGACAGTTCTTTATTTTCTCAATCCGATTGTACCTCATGTCATATTAATAAAAGTCACAAACTTCCCTTTCATTCGTCCACATTATGTTCTACTTATCCTCTTGAGATCATCTACTCTGATGTTTGGACTTATCTTATCTTATCGTATAATGGTTTCAAGTATTATGTGATTTTTGTGGATCATTTTACTAAGTATATCTGGCTTTATCCCCTCAAACGAAAGTCGGAAACACAATCTGTCTTCATTGAATTTCGTTCTCTAGTTGAAAACTACTTTCGTTAGAAAATCAAAATCCTTTATTCCGACAATAGTGGTGAGTACATTGCACTTCGATCTTTTCTAAGCTAAAATGGCATCACTCACCTCACGTCCCCTCCTCATACCCCCGAACATAATGGCCTATCTGAACGTCGGCATAGGCACATTGTTGAAACGGGCTTTCCTTACTCACCTTTTCCAGCATTCCACTTGACAATTGGCCTCACGCCTTTCTCACTACCTCTACTTGATCAATCGGCTTCCAACTCCCACCTTGAGTCTTATGTCGCCTTTTCAAAAACTCATTGGTCAACCTCCAAACTATAGTAAACTCAAGTGTTTTGGATGCCTGTGTTTTCCGTGGCTTCGTCCCTATGTCTCCCATAAACTCGAGCCAAGATCCATTCCATGTGTCTTCATTGGCTATTCTTCCTATCAGAGTGCGTTTCAGTGCCTTGATTCGGTTACTCAGCGGATCTACACGTCTCGTCATGTTCATTTTGTGGAAACCGAGTTCCCATACACAAAACTTCCACCAAACCCTAAACCTGATAATTCGCCTATTAGTGATGACTGGGCGCAATTTTTTGTCCCCTTTCCACCTCAGCCGCCATCTCCCACGCCACCCTACCCTAACCCTCGCATCCAATCTCTTTCCAATTCCAATTTAGGAGAGCAAGATTCCATATCTCCTATTTTGATTACACAATCTTCCACAAATCTTTTACCTAATCCTCAATATTATGTTCCTCAAAATAATGATCCACCTACTCCTTTGAGCCCACCCTCCTCACATCTCTCGCCTTCTTTAGCCTCGGGTGGCTCGCACGCGCCCTCACTCGCGGGTTCGCTCGCCGAAAACCCTAACCCTAGTGTGGCAATTCCAAACCTTAATCCTCAAAACTCTCCTTTTCCAAATCCGAACCTTGCTGAGCCTCTCTTGGATGAAGGTGGCATTATTACACGGTCCAAGAACAATATTTTCAAGCCCATTCAAACGCTTAACCTTACTCCTCAAGTTTCTTCCCCAACTGAACCTAAAAACCTTACCCAAGCCCTCAAAGATCCTCTTTGGCGGGCTGCCATGCAAGCGGAATTTGATGCTCTTTATTCCAACAAAACTTGGTCACTCATTCCCTCGGCTCCTTCTCAAAACTTTGTTGGTTGCAAGTGGGTGTTTCGAATCAAATACTACCCTGATGGCTCTATTGACAAGTATAAAGCCCGATTAGTTGCAAAAGGCTTTCACCAACGTCTGGGTTGGGATTATTCTAAAACTTTCATCTCAGTCGTGAAACCTATCACGGTGCGCCTTGTTCTTGCCTTCGTTGTCTCTCGTGGTTGGTCACTCCGTCAACTCGATGTCAATAATGACTTCTTACAAGGAACTCTTCATGAAGATGTCTTTATGAGTCATCCGCCTGGTTTCATTTACGATGTTGTACCATCTCATGTTTGCAAGCTACACAAAGCCATTTATGGTCTCAAACATGCACCCCGGTCCTGGAACAATGAACTCAAGGCTTTTCTTATTCGGCTTGGTTTTCGTGCTTCATTATCTGATGCCTCGTTGTTCATATTTTGTCATGGGAGCCACACTGTCTATCTTCTTGTTTATATTGACAACATAATCGTCACTGGCAATTATTTAGTTTTTGTCACTCGATCAATCGACTTGCACATCAGTTTTCTCTCAAAGATCTTGGTGAACTCTCTTACTTTCTTGGTGTTGAAGTCATCAGATCATCTTCATGCTTGTTTTTATCTCAACGAAAGTACATTCAAGATGTCTTAATTCGCGTCGGCATGGAGCTCACCAAACCGGCCACAACACCACTTGATGCCAGTTACTCTATCTCGATAATCTGCCGCTACCTTCTCCTTCAGATTACAGGATGATTGTTGGTTGCTTACAGTATTTGGGCTTGATACGTCCTGATATTGCTTATGTTGTCAATAAGCTCTCACAGTTTATGCAAGCCCCAACTACAACGCATTGGGATGCTTTAAACCGTCTTTTCCTTTATCTCAGTGGCACACCTCACATTGGTGTGCATATTTAATTTCTTCTCGCTCTTCGTCTTAGTTGCATGGTTATTCGGATGTTGATTGGGCCGGTGATCGTGATGACTATATTTCTACCACAAGATATCTTGTTTACTTTGGTTCTACGCCTATCTCATGGAGCTCTCGCATACAAAAAGTCCATCTCTCGTTCTTCTACGGAATCTAAGTACAAGGCTTTAGCTGATGCATGTTCCGAATTGTTATGGGTCACTTTCTTAGTTCGTCTTCCATGTTAGCCAGTTATGTATTGTGACAATATTGGTGCTACTTTTCTCAGTTCAAATCCTGTGTTTCATTCTCGTATGAAACATATTGCTCTGGCTTATCATTTGTTCACAATTTCAGGCTCGGTCCCTTCGGGTTGCACACATTTCTACTAAAGATTAAATCGTTGACCTCCTCACCAAACCTCTTCAACGGCCCCAGTTTACGTCTCTGTTGTCCAAACTTGGCCTCTCTGTTCGACCGTCCAGCTTGGAAGGGGATATTGATATATCTACAGCATAATATATATCTTATCTCTAGGATTATTTCTATCCTTTAGTATAAGCCATAATATTTTACTTATAGATAGTATCTTTTGTATTAGAGTTTCTTATTTTTCTTGCATAAGATATACTCTTGTATAAATATCAAACTCCTTGCATCATAATATTTACAACTTCTATTTACACAATTGTCTCTCTATAAAAGGAGCATCATTAGCTAGAGCAAGGTTCGCAATTGCATCGGCTGTTGTGTTTGCTTCACGACGAACATGTGTGATAATCACATTGAGCTGATCTTTGATGATGTTTCTGCATTGGAGAATAAGGTGGAAGTCACGATGGACCTGTACTTTCTCCTTGGTCAGCAGCTGGCAACCAAAGAAGAGAGTTCGACTGAAGTTGGAGCTTTTGAATGCCCAGCTGAATTGCAATATGTAAACCATGCAAGATCGCTTTCAGATCAGCTGAGGGCACCACGGTGGCCACATTTAAACATATAGCCTCGAATGAAAACGCCCGTATGATCTCAGAACAGACCTCCCTCGCCGGCTTCTCCCGGATTCCCTTTAGCAACCCCGTCAGTAATTAAAGCAATCCAATCCAGTGTTGGTGGTTTCCAGTCAGGGCCGGACGCACTAATTTATTTTAGGGTGGCCTAATCTTTACTAAAAAAAATTGGATGGTTAATTTACTTAATTTGACTAATTTATTAATAAATTTAACTTATTTTTTATATTTTTATATTAAATTTACCCAGTCCACCCCTATGTCATGCTTGATCAGAACAGGGGTTTGGAGATGCGTATTCTGTGCAGTGATCACTTTCAATCTTGTCTTAATAAAAACATCAGTAATGGAGCAAACATAACGTGATAACAGGAGGTGTTCACAGGGACGGAACCACCCCAAAATTAAAATATATTAGTAGTAGTAGTAATAAATTTCATATATACAAATTAGTCGAGTGGCAATTCATCTCTACTTTTTACATGAAAGCCCAGGCTCGAATGCCATCCGCTCCCTTCCCTCTTTTTTCTCACTGCGCATATGCGTACTTCTCTTCTATCTTTTTTAGCTTCTCCCCTTTTTAACTAATTATAAAATTTACCCATATTTTATCCAATATTAATTTTTACCCTATAATTTAGCCTATCCTAATTTTCAAGGCTGGTTCCGTCCCTGGGTGTTCATCCTTCCCTTCAAAAGACAAATCCAGTTAAGTTTCAGATGTGGGATGGATATTCTAACTGGCACGTTGTTGACAAGGGACACGCCAAATAGAAGTCCATATAGAAGAAACCGACGTTGAGCTCCCGGGTCTGATCAAATTGCGAGCCGAGCCCGAAGTAAACCCCCCAGATTCATGTCAAATTCCAATAGAAACTGTCGTTGGCTGCTTCATCAGCGGAGAGAGTAATTGGTTCAAGCTGTCAGAGCACTTGGGTCGGGAGCAAAGGAGAAATACAACCCAATTCCAACCAGAAGAAAGCCATAATTCATCAACAATGGCGTCTTCTTGATTAGCAGGGATCGGCTGCAGAGCAAGGTCAGAGAGGGGACTATCCACTAGGCACTAGCCATGGGTTGTGCCAGAAGAAAGTGGAACACCCATTTCCAATGCCTTTGAGAGGGGACTATCCACTTAAATCAGATTGTCATCCATTAATATAAGAATCTAGCGCTCGGGTAGCCAATCTCTGCAATCTCAAGCTAGGATCAAGCTAAATGTTTTGTTCAACTTACAAGTCTTTTATTGACGAGTTTTCAGATGGTATGCTTGGCCTTACCCAACATGATTTATTTTAATAATAAATTATTATTTTTTGAATAATAATAATAATAAATAATTTCCTAGTCAAGAAAAGACAATATGATTGAAAATTTAAACCAAGAGATTGAACGTTTGCTTCCATTCCCATCTTACCGATTTGGTATAATAAAATCTCATCCCATTCTGGGTGGAAAAACGCCTAACCTTTAAAGCCCATCTCCCTTTTATCTATCTTTTCTTAATTTTCCTGGTGGGTTTTTTCGATCGAACTCTCAAGGCACAAAAAGCTAAAACCTGCTACATGGCGGGGCGAGATGAGTACGAGAACACGTGGGCTGACCAATGGGATTACAGCAAAGAAACCGAGCACTCAAAACAGCAAAAGAAGCAACAACATCAAGAGGAGACCAAAACTGAGAAGAAGGTGGTGCCAAAGAAGCTAGAAGAAGGATTCAACAAGACAAAGGAAGGTGAGAACAGTTAAACCTCTCTAATCCTTCGTATTCATCATCGTCTACTCCAGATTGTACAAAGATTTTGTTTCCATGTGTTGATAAATTGATATGGGTGAGGAAGTTTGCTGATCTTTTACTGTCGTTATTTGATTTTTATCATTTAATTTCTTTTTTTAAATCGATCTGTATACAACTCTTGTCGTTGTGATTTTGTTTCCATGTGTTGATATGGGTGTGGAAGTTTCTTTTTGTTTGATGAGCCAGATACACTTGATAATAAACAAGAAAAAAAGCTACAAGACTAAAGCGGAAAAGTTCTTGAAAAGGTTTTTTTTTACAAGAAAGAATTCGAAAAGCCAGATAGAAGGCGAGCTAAGCACGACACAAGTTTATTAACAAGTTGTTGGGATTTAAGCAATTGATGCATACCATATAAAATTATAAAGAGGGCGAAACAATAGATAGCAAAATGTTACATTATCCTAAATGATACAGCTCTGTAAAAACCGTCAATGACCAAATAAGATTGAGAAAAGGCCTCTACATTTACCTACTACAATTGATACAACATCCACAAATACAGGCACAATATGAAACGTCCCCTAGTTTTCACAACATTCCTTATTTTAGAGGGTCAATCTTACCTGAAACCAAAAACCCGGTTCAAGAGCAGGCTTGGATTATCATTATTATTACACAGAGATAACCTCCGGCAGGGACTCAGGAGGAACACCGCTACTTCCATTGAGTACAACCACTTTTCCTTCAGAGTCCACATCCACAATCACCGAATCGCCCTCCTTGATCTCTCTTGCAAGCATCTTCTCGGCCATGCTATCTTCAAGAAGACGCATAATTGCCCTTCTCAAAGGTCTAGCTCCATAGCTCGGATTATAACCTTCGTCCACAACTCGGTCTCTAAACCGCTCGGTTACTTGAAGTTCAATCTCCTTCCCCTTTAGTCTCTCAAAAACTTCCTTCAACATAATATCCGCAATCTCTTTCACTTCCAGCTTAGTGAGCTGGCGGAAAACGATCATCTCATCCAATCTGTTCAAAAACTCAGGCCTGAAATACTGCTTCAGCTCCTCAGTCACAAGGCTCTTAATCCTGTTATAACTGCTGTCCTTCTCATCATAGTCCAAATCAAACCCGATTCTGCGTCCTCCTTTCTCGATCACACTGCTACCCACATTAGACGTCATGATCAGAAGGGTGTTCTTGAAATCAACGGTTCTCCCTTTACTATCGGTCAACCGCCCGTCTTCAAGAATCTGAAGCATCATGTTAAAAACGTCAGGATGCGCTTTTTCAATCTCGTCGAATAAAACAACAGTGTACGGCCGACGTCTAACGGCTTCAGTCAGCTGGCCTCCTTCAGTGTAACCGACATATCCAGGGGGCGAGCCGATGAGTTTTGAAACCGTGTGTCGTTCCATGAACTCACTCATGTCGAGACGGATCATTGCTTCCTCTGACCCGAAATAGTAGGCTGCAAGTGCTTTTGCTAGCTCGGATTTTCCTACACCGGTTGGTCCAGAGAAGATGAAGCTGGCAATGGGCCGGTTGGGATTTTTAAGCCCAACACGGGCCCGGCGGATAGCCCGGCTTATGGCGACCACAGCTTCGTCCTGGCCAATGATTCTCTTGTGCAGGGTTTCCTCCATTTTGAGAAGACGGTCGGATTCATCAGAAGAAACCTTTTCAACTGGGACACCTGTCCAGGATGAAACAATGTGCTGGATATCAGCTTCAGTCACCATGGGACCTGCGTCTCCAGCCTCCTCCTCTGCCTTGCTCATTTCCTTGTTCTTCTCTACAAGAGCTGATATTTGTGCCTTGAGGTCCATTTCTCTATCACGCAGCTCTCCAGCCTGAAGTGTGAAGAAATTGTTTTTAGAAGATAGAAGGTAATGAACCATAGCAAGCACTGAGATAAGTAACATGAAATTTCAGCAGTCAACCTCATGCCCAAATATTCACAAAAGGTCAAGCAGTTTTATCTATATTTTGCTACCTACCTTTTCAAAGTCTTGGCTACGGACAGATTCATTCTTCTCCTTTGTAATCTGCCTAAGCTCTTTCTCAAGCTCTCTAGCTTCTTCAGGGAGCTGCAAACCAAAGTATATCATGAGCATCAAATACAATACTAGGAAATGATGTGAGCATAATTTTTATAAAAAGAGACAATTAACCTGAGCATGGCGCAAACGAACTCTAGAGCCAGCTTCATCAATAAGGTCGATAGCCTTGTCAGGCAGAAACCGATCACTGTATCATAAATATTTATCAATGAATGTTTTGACCATGAATCATATGATGTGAGAATAATCAAAACCCAAGACTATAAAAAGAAGCAGATGATATTAGCAGATGAAGTGCACCTGATGTACTGATAAGATAATTTAGCTGCAGCGACCAAGGAGTCGTCTGTATATCGGAGCTTATGGTGAATTTCATAACGTTCACGGAGTCCTTTCAGAATCTGTATGGTTTCATCTACTGAAGGTTCAGGCACTTTAACAGGCTGAAATCTTCTTTCAAGTGCCGGGTCTTTCTCAATGTGTTTTCGGTATTCATCAAGTGTCGTGGCACCAATACACTGTGGATACATTTTAAGCAAGCATTAATTTCATGCATCCATGAGACAATGCAAATGTAATCATATTGAGGGGGGTTGGGATACAAGGTTTTCTTTCTGTTACTTTGAAAGTAACTGCTTCAGCTTCAAGCATTCAATTTTTATCAATTAGAAACTGGGAAAGTTGACCAACCTGTAATTCACCTCTTGCCAAAGCTGGTTTGAGAATATTGGCAGCATCTATAGCTCCCTCTGCTGCTCCAGCTCCAATAAGAGTGTGCACCTCATCAATAAAGAGAATAATCTCATCACTTTGCTTGATTTCCTCCATCAGCTTTTTCAATCTTTCCTCAAATTCTCCACGGTATTTAGTGCCAGCCACAAGAAGACCCATATCAAGTGTTATAACCTGAAAGAACAAGTTAAAAAGGGGACATTCACTAATTCAGACAAAAATTCTTACATTTTGACCAAAGATATTTACAATATCAACATCATCGCCCAGTATAGTCCCGCTCAAGCGGGATCTGGGGAGTCAAGATGGGGGCACCCATAACCTGAATATGTCAGGAGGATGCGCCCACACTATATGTGACCCAAGAAAAACTGAAATTCAGCTATGTGTGACCGAAGATATATAGGAAAATATAATATCATTAGGTTCAATTCAAGTAACTTTTGCAGAGCTTCTTATCTGGTTGATATCAATTTCGCCCACACTATGTCACAGCATTAATTACTAGTAGCAACTCAAGAACTGAAGATCAAAATTAATGTCAATGCAATGATTAGAAAATGAATCTCATTTGAATTCCTTATATACCTTTTTCCCCTCAATAGTTTCTGGAACATCACCAGTAGCAATCCGCTGAGCAAGACCTTCTGCAATTGCTGTTTTACCCACACCAGGTTCTCCAATGAGGCAAGGGTTGTTCTTTGTTCGTCTACCTAAGATCTGTGTGACACGCTCTATTTGATCCTGCCTTCCAACAACAGGGTCCAATTTACCCTGAAGAAATTTAAATACCAATTCAGCTTTATACAAATTCATACATGGCAGATGGATATAAGGAATATGGTTAGAAGAAATGAAAGTTATTAGGATAATGGTTAGAAGAAATGAAAGACCTCTTCAGCCAGCTTTGTCAAGTTTGTGCCGTACTCCTCCAAGGTAGGCATCTTATTGCCAGAAGTGCCCCCACCAACACCAGCACTTACAGTTTCTGTGTTTTCACCCACCATGCGAATAACCTACTCATAACATTAACCACAATCTATCATTTTGGAACTGAAAGAAAATGGCAAAATAAAATCAATGAGATATATTCTGGCATCCTCACCTGTGTGCGAATGTTGCTTGGGTCTGCACCTAAATTTTCAAGAACACGTGCAGCTACACCCTCACCCTCGCGAAGTAATCCCAAAAGCAAATGCTCAGAGCCAATATAGTTGTGGCCTGGAGAGTGAGATTTTTTTGTTGGAACAAGTAAGAGAGAAAAATTTCAAAATCAAATTAGAATAAAAAAATCATTTAATCTGATCCAGTTCATTGGCTTTAAGAAAGCTAATTCAAGCACCCCCAGAAACATTTCAAAATTCATAGACATGCCCACCACAGATGGGGAAAACAAATTGAAACACAGAACTATATCTTGTTTAATTATATGACTGCCACCCATATCACAGTTTAGACACAGTATGTATTCTTTAAAGTTTCAAGCTATTAGGAATAATTTTTCAATCCAAAATGTGTAAGAGAACTGTCACCTTAGGACAAGAAGTTTTACTAAATGACACACACAATTATCTCCAGCAAGTAAGCACGTGAATGCAAAATTAATGATGGGAATAAACAAAACCAAAGATTCACAAAATATCTATATCAAAATTTTGACACATTTGAGTGAATATCTTTACCTAGTTGGCGGGCTTCCTCCAAAGAAAGTTCCAGGACACGCTTGGCACGTGGAGTAAACGGGATTTCAACAGCAACAAATCCACTTCCCCTTCCAATTATCTTCTCAACTTCAACCCGGGCATCTTTTAGGTTGATTCCCATAGACTTCAGAACCTTAGCAGCAATTCCAGTTCCTTCACCAATGAGACCCAAGAGAATCTGCTCTGTTCCAACAAAATTATGGCCAAGACGTCTCGCCTCCTCCTGGGCAAGCATTATAACCTTGATTGCTTTCTCTGTGAAACGCTCAAACATGGCTCTAACCACACCTCGACTTGCTGTTCCTTTACGGACAGATATTGCTGCCCTTATACTGGAAAAGAAATCGGGTTTAGAAGATCCGATTACATCCAAGGCGTTACTTCCTCGCAAGCCAGCAAAACTTCCTATTCTTAAACAGGGTGTAGGAAGAGTGGCCATCATCCTTGGACTACTCTTTTTTGCCTTCCCAGATCCATGAGACCGAACATTTCTTGAAGCGAGAGCAGGGATATTACTCGATTGGATCAGAGTGCCAGCCATGATCTAATCAACAATATGCATTTCAAGATAAAGAATGTTAAGACAAAATCAGAGTGCCATATAGAAACACACCTCATTAAGCAATTGGGTAGATAGCCGAGGGCTAAAAAATCAATATAAAACAAGTAGCACATTTGATTTGAGGCGTCAGTAGAAGAGAAATAAAGGGAAAACAACCACCAGCCCTAGTGTAGCTTACAAAGATATCCACCGAGTTAAATTAAGAGGATACCAGCAAGCAATCAAAATATCATTTAGCCATTATGTGGGTTTTAGAGCATGTATAAAGGAATTAAAATTAAAATATATTCGTCCAAACCTTCGTTCCCAATTAAATAAATCAAGTTTCTTCCTTTTTTTTCCAAAAGCAACTCATCTTATCAAGCAACGAGCTGTACTAAAAGCTACACAAGTGAAATACAAAAATCACCAACACTCCAATTACCAAACGGTTTACGCGACAGAACGTGAGCTTAAGACCAAAGATGGAATGAGGAGAAAGGAAATTTCGTGGAGCCGTCCAAATTCAGGTGAATAATAACAAAGCCCGTATGCAATTCAGCTAAAACAAGCATCACCGGCCACACAAAGGTCAAAACCCGAAACACAACCATGCGATTCGAATCCAAAGTAACAACAATATTTCACGAATCCGTATGAATCTAGCAGGAACCCTAATACGAATCCAAAAAAACGCATAGCAGAAAACAATAACCAAGAGAAGATTAGAAATCGAACACACTACGTTTGTCGGCCTGGAACAGAAGCCTGAAAATTGATAAAATTGATGAATAAAAAGGGAAACGAAGGATTTGGATAACTTTACCAGAAGAAATGAAGCCCCAAATGGAGAGAGAAGAGAGGGGAGATAGAGAGAGAAGAAGAAGGGTGGATCAGTATTAACAAGGGGATGAGATTACGTCCTTTTTTTTCTTTTCTTTTTTCTCCTCGCTCTCTCTAGAAGTGGCTGTAGGAACTTACAAGGTCCAAACATTATTAAGAGCATTATTATTTTCGGTTGGATTTTGTGAAATCTTCGGTTTAAAATTGATTAAAATACTTATTTCTAAAATAAATTTTTGATTAAAATTCGGATAGTATTTGTCGGAGGAAAGAAGAAATTGCAAATATGAGCAATTTGATGAAGATTAGGCAAAGTTTAGATTATTGCCAACAGACAAAGTCTTGCTTAATTTATTCAGATTTTTGCACTTTCTTGTGCTACAAAAAAAAAAACATAATTTCAAAGAATTATTTATATATCGGTCCGTCCAGCTAATGTGTGTTCATGAGCACATAATAACTATGTTAATTTTGGAATTATTTTTTCTAAATTAAAATTAATAAACCCTTTTTAAAAAATTACAATTAACAAACAATAACCATTTGTATGCATTTAAAATCTACCTTCTAAGAGTAAGATTATAAAATAATATATCTAAGAAGAAGTTGGTACCTTGGTATATGATATTGTTATTTTAAATAGACATAATAAACAAGTAAAGTCTTACCAACCCCATCTAAGTAAGGGTTGATAGTTTGACATTTTCAGGAAAAAAATCATTGTGTGAAATAAGATTTATATATATATAATTAGAAATGAAAAGGTATATCTTCCAAGAGTTTCAAATCTTATTGAACCCCACAAAAAACTAATAATAGAAATCAAACCAAAAAATAAATTTGCATCCTTATAATCTAAATTTTGGATAATTTGATATTCCAACACAAATGGAAATGAGATTGTGTACACACAAGCGTAGAAAAATAGAAAATATCTCATGCCAGTCGGCACAGGGAGCCATGAATACATCATATATGCCTTCAAAACTATCAAATCAATGACTTTGAACCGTCCAATATACTATAGACAACCACATCAAACGACCAAGCGTATGATTTTAACAAAATTCTAAGTAGCACTAATCCAATTGATTTATTAAGAACAAAAACAAGCAAATCTCGCGCTTTGAAATTAAGTGTTGGAATTTATAACATTAAACAAATTAATAGACATTTACAAGAAAACCAGAGAAAGGTTCCAGTCAGCCACATTAGAATTGGTAATAGGGTAGACCCACACCACATGTATTACTTTAGTTGAACAAAAAGAAAGCCGATTTGTATAGGAAAAGCCACACGTTCCAAATAGGAGAAGAGTTTTAGAAGCAATAAACTCTAGATTTGTCTCTAACTAGAAATGTCTACACAAAACTTTGTCCAATGCTTATTTCGTTTCTCTACATTGTTGAAATATAAAAACACATTAATTAATTAAAGTATGGTTCTAAATTGGAGTTGATGTGTACGTCAACATGGCGCAGGAATTCATCAATGGCGCATGTGTTCGGCCTAAAAAAGATTTTGGAGGAACTTTGCCATTGGATCCGCACTGATTGTTTATGCGAAGGCTTCATTCATGTACTTTGAATTTGTCCAAGGAGTTATGGGGTGATCTTGCTAAGAAGTATGCATAGTCAAACGCACCCCGATCTTGCTTTTAGTTAAGAGCTTAGTGCTTGTTTGAATCACATAAATAAAACAATGTATTATCTTATATGATAATGTAAGATTTAATACAAGATCCAAACAAGCTCATAATCTTACAAATTTGAAGCAATAAAATTTGTTTATTGTTGAACACTACACCATTCTATTGATTTAGCGTCCAGGATTTAGCAAACACTGAATATGATCGCTAAATCCCTAGTTTATATCGAACTGGCGGATCACCTTGCCGCCAGATCCGCCGCTAGGGTCTCGCTACCTCCTTGCCGCCTCGTCCTCCTTTGGCGCTTCCGTCCCTTCTTGTCGCCTCCTCCTCACTGCCCTCCGGTGCCAACGTCCCTCCTCACGCCGCCAGATCTACCGCCCCGTCCAAGTAAGTGGCCCAATTTTTTTAGATTTTAATTTGTTTTGTTGTTGTGTTGTTGAACTAGGAAAAATTTTAAGAAGGGAAATTGGTTAATTTTAGGAAAATTATTGTTGATATTGTTGTTGAGATGAGTTTGAATGAAATTAAATTGAATTTAAAGGAACGTTTAGGGTTACTTTGGTTAATTAATTGTTATTAAATTTGTAGTTTAGGGTTGAATTGATGAATTTGATAGAATTTTGTTTAATCGATAAAATTGTAGTTGTAGTTTAATTGATGAATTTAATTGAATTATAATTAGATTGATGAATTCATGTATTTGATTGAACTGATAAATTTGAATCAATTGATAAATTTAAATGTGTAAATGTAATATTGCAGTCAATTGATTTATCCAAAAGGTTGATAATACAAAGAGCTTAGAGCCTAAGAGATCTTAACTTTCTTGGAGTTCAAGGCTTATCATAAGAATAGAAAACATATTATAAAATAAATACAATATATCTTTTATATCATAATACCCCCCCAAGATCACGGAGGATCCCCAACATGCAGCTTAGTTGAAGAAATCGAGAAGTACAAATGGCTTTAGAACGTAAGATGTCAATTGTTTGATCAGAAGCATGGACATGATGAACAATGAGTGAAACGCCTTCAACCTGTTCCCGTATAAAATAATAATCAATCTTAATATACTTCGAACGTTGATGGAAAACATGATCAACAAACATATAAGTGGCACTCAAATTATCACAAAGAATGATGGGAGGTCGGATAACAGGTGCTTGTAACTCGAGAAGTAATTGTTGAATCCAAATGAGCTTAGTGGAAGTAAAGGCTATGGCCTTGTATTTAGCTTCAATTATAGACTCTACAACAACATATTGCTTCTTAGAAGCCTAACTAATAAGACTCTCACCATAATAGATATCAAAGTCATGCTAAGATCTTTGGTCATAACCATCATATGCCCATCCAACATCATAATAAGCAACAAGACAATTGTCCATATATGGGCAAATAAAAAGGTCGGCCGAGAGAGAGCTCTTGAGATAGTGAAGAATTCG
Source organism: Fallopia convolvulus (assembly GCA_964016875.1). Classification (NCBI taxonomy): domain Eukaryota; kingdom Viridiplantae; phylum Streptophyta; class Magnoliopsida; order Caryophyllales; family Polygonaceae; genus Fallopia; species Fallopia convolvulus. The sequence goes on from OZ024735.1 coordinate 21,970,297, forward strand.
CTTGACAACAACCCAGTGAGTCTCAATAAGAGAATGCATGTAATAACTGTGGTTTTTAAGGATATTTTTGAATTTTTCTCGGATATCCTTTTAACCTCTTTGTCCGTTTTAACGCTTAATCCAATATTTTTGTTGGAATTTAAATCCTAGAAAAAGTTTAAAGTGATATCCTAAAATCATAAAGAAATGATTTTATGGATCGGTGTGAATTCTAGGATTTTTCGGTGGAAAAAGAATATTTATTGAATAAGCCGTCTTTTTAAATATGTACCGGAAAGGATTTAAAATACGAAACGGAAGCCTTAAAAAAATTGAAGGTAGCAAGATAAAATCATGGAAAATTGGTTTTATTGGTCTACATAATTTATGGGACGTTTTTCATTTAGTAAGCTTTTCCATCCGAGGTACATAATTTTACCTAACGCGAGTCCCGTTCCGAGACGAGTTTGGTTTTGTAAACCGCCTTTCTCTTGCTTAATAAGGAAGGAATTTGAGATAGAATTTCTGCCTTGTCAAATTCTATCAATTCGTTCAAAGCAAAGGAAGGAACGAGAGAGTTGGACAAGAACGACGGACTCGTGAGCTCCTTCACCGCCGACTATCTTCTTCCCCTACCTCCTCCTCCACCTCACCTTCTTCTTCCTCCATATTCTTGGGCTTGAGTTGCTGCAAGAGGAAGCTGAACCAGCGAGAGAAACCACGACGGAGCCGAACTCGGGAAGAAAGAATTCAAGTCCTTATCGTCGGCTACTTCCTTTGCCTCGCCGCGCCACGCCGCCGACGACCACCGGTCCCTCCGACCACTACCCACTGCGAGAGCTGCCGCCGGGCAATACTCGACCATCCTTGGGCTCGGGGATCGAGCCACTATCGAGCCAAACGAGCCATGGGCTCGAGTGAAGGTATTTACGATCGAAATTAATTAGCGGGTTGATTACGGAGCCACCGTAAGGACCTTTCGGTTCTGCTTTGCTATTTAAATTTATGGTTTTCATAATCTTGACGTTGATACGGTCTCACAGGTTCAAACCGCTCGAGAAACGAACGTCAGGATCTTTAGTTATAGCGAATACAAGTTTTGATACCGATTGGCAGGTAAAAGACTTCGGATAATTACTCGGGATTCGTTGTTAATCCGTTTGATCCGAGATTTTGTCACCTTTAAGAACTGTTGCTAATGAACAATTTTTATTTAGAAAATTATTTCAAAAGTGAAGCGGATAATTAGTTATAATTCCGCCAAGATGGCTCCTTAAAGCATGATAACTAAGGATTTATTATATATCGATATTCGGAAATTAAATCGTTTATCGATTAGGAAGTTGTAGGAGTTGAGAATACAACTAAGAAGTGTTTATGTGAGCTCGTTGTTGAGAAATCCTTTTGTTATATTTGGCAGAAGGGTGATAAAGATTAATGTTGAATTGCTAAGGACGTTGAGCACGCCTTCTAAGACAAGTGAACGATTCTCTCTTGCGTTATGGTTATTAACGAGGGATTGAATTTCTTTTTATCCTCATGTTGGGAATAATTTGTATGTTGAATAAAGTTTGATAGGTTGTTATTTTGTTAGAAATAACGACCATGTCGTTATTTCAGTTTTTACGCTAGAACTGAATTTAGGACCGTTGTATGATTAGTTGTCTCATGCTGAGACATTGTTGTGAAGTAAGATGGTAGAGATGGGAGTTTAGACTCCAAGACATCTCTTTAGTGGTCCTGTGCTGAAACACTGTTGCAAAATAGGTAGTCCAAGGGTAGGAGCCGAGTCTCCAATGACCTCTTTATAACGAAATCTGTATTGGGGGCATAGCTTGCTAACGTATCCCAATATTGGAGTCATGACTCATGTCACGCTTCACGTTGAAGGAGGACAATGGTGCACTCTAGCTAAGTGCAATTGACACTCGGTTGTTGGCCGAGCATGTATAAATGATCATGGATGAAATAGGCCCTCTGATTTCGGTTATTGGCCGAATCTCGGTTGTTGGTTGAGGATATGTAAATGATCATGGATGAAATAGACCCTCTGATCTCGGTTGTTGGCCGAACTACGTAAAAACTATTAAATGGTGCGAGTGCACAGATTGAGAGTAATGATAGATAAGTGTGTTAGGCACATTAATGTACCAAGATGGTTAGTCCATTCGATAAACATTCTTGCTCCCTGTTATGAATGATTCTTAATCAAGCTTTGATTAAATCAATCTGATTAGTCGATGGAGGCTTTTCAAAATGTTATGTGAGTTAATATGGGTTCCCAACAATTGTTCATGTTTCGTAAAGGAACCACAAGTTGTGGTGTCCTATCTCTTGAATATACGAGTCTCCTTCTTATTCTCTATAAGAATGTTAACTGTTGGATCATAATCTGAGTCTATTCGCATTTTGATGCCAATATGTGTAGTTACAATCATAAGAACCAAGTTAGTTTCTCCACTTGCTTAGTCTTTCATTAGACTAACCCGTCCATCTTCTTTTCTTTTATATGGTCGGCTAGTGTCCACCGTTGGTATACGACACATCAGGCTCTGCTTTGAAATTGATTCAAGAGGTAGATCCAGAGGTTTGAAGCTTCAGAAGTTGAAGAAAAGTTTCAAATGGCTATACTTGAGTGAAGTTCTTGGTTAGGCTTCTGCAAAGCGAAGTGGGAAAGAAGTTAAGAACTTGAGGAAAACTTCTTAAAGACTTTGTTCAAATAGAAGGTTGTTCTATTTATTTATTGTTTTTAAGTTAAGGTTTGTATAAGACCTTTTACTTGTTTTTCCGCTGTAATATTTTATTTAAATTTTTGTTAGGTTTTAAATGGTATCTTGTACCTTGTTCTAGTATGTTCTGTCAGGTTAAAGCCTTGGGTAACTCTGGTTTAGTCCTAATCGGGGTTGCTAGCGGTAATACCTCCAGGGTAAGTAAGGGGGTGTTACAATGCATGTCCTGACAAACTTGATTAACGCCATGAGAAATCTCATGTCTAGTAATAGTAGCACATTGTAAGGCCCCACAATACTACGATAAAGAGAAGGATCAAGTAGAGGATCACCAGATCGAGTTAATCAAGGTGCCAACTCGGTAGGAGAAGAAATGGGGTTCGCATCATGCATTTTGTTACGAATTAGAATGTCCCGGATATACTTCTGTTGAGATAGAAGAAAGTAATCATGACCTCGTGTTTCCTCTAAGTCGAGAAAGTAATAAAGTGGACCAAGGTCGCACAATGCAAATGCCTGATTCAATATTGAACCAAACGATCAATATCAGCAGGAAAAAAAACCTGTAATGAGCAAGTCAACCACATTCTAGAATATAGAGCAAAATGGAACCATGTCAGCGAACAAAAAGAGATGTATCTGATTGATAGGAATGAAAACCATGACATAGAAGAAATTGTCAAAGCTTGGTGAACCAAGCCCAAGGAGCTTGTTTAAGGTCATGCAGAGCTTTCTGAAGCAAGCATACATGATGAGGCCAAGCTTGGTCAATGAATCCAGGTGGTTGTTTCATGACAGATTTCCATTAAGAAAAGTGTTACTAATATTAACTTATCTGATAGCCCGAGAATGTCGTAAAGCAATAGAAAGAACAAGCCCGAGAATGTCGTATCAAAGTAATCAACGTCTTCTTCTTGATTATATCATTTTTTCCATTAAACATGCTTTATAGTGCTCAATGGAACCATCAACCTTTCGCTAAATCCTATACACCCACTTACAACCAACAACGTTAGAATTACAAGGGCGAGGGACAAGTGTCCAAGTCCCATTATGCAAAAGGGCATCAAATTCAAATTGCATAGCATGATGTCGTTTAGGGGATTTAGAGGCTTGCATAAAGGTTTTGGGTTCATCATAAATGTCAAAAGAGACAAGTAAGGGGTGCTTTGTGGAGGTGAATGATTTAGGCTTTTGGTTGTTAGTTTTGGAATGGGTAACCATTTAATGAGTGGAGGTGTCTACGAGATGAAAATAAGAAGGGACATTAGGAGAGAAAATGACATGAGAGGAAGAAGAGGAATTATATGAGTCATGTGAAATGACAGCGGTGAGTTCTCCATCTAAGGAACGTGAGACAGGGATGCCATTTTGATTGGGATCGGGAAAAGAGGGGCTCGATGAGAGCGAAGGGGTGTGCATGGGAGCATGTAAGGACGTCGACTGAGGAGAGAAAGTTACAGGGGCAAGACTAGTGTCATGCATTGGGGGGGATAGTGGCGGAGGTGTTGCCAATGGCAAGGGAGAGGACACCAGTTGTAGCAAAGAGGCAGGTGGAGAAGAATCTGTTGTAGGTGAGGAATTTTGAGATTAGACATGAATTAGGTAGAGGAAGGTAGTCTCATAAAAAATGACATGGAAGTATGGCACGCTATGTAAACCTGATTGGTTAGGACATTAAGACACAAATAACCCTTATGTTTTAAACTATAGCCAATAAACACACATGGAGAAGAACGGAACTCTAAATTATTACCGTGTATGTGTGAAGGAATGGATAACAAAGGCAACCAAAACTTTTTAGGAAGGGATAATCTTAGATTTTGCCATAGGGAACCTCAAATGGAGACTTATAGTCTAAGATTTGAGTTATGGTTCAATTATGCAAGTAGATGGATGTATAGAAGGCATGCTCCCAAAGTATAATTGGTAATTTTGAATGAGATAAGAGGGCCAAACCTTTTTCAACTATGGTTTGATGACGAATCTCAACCACCCCATTTTGAGATTGGGTATGAAGACAAGAAAATCGACGAGTGATGCCTCGAGTTTGTAGGTATTAGGAAACATTACGATATTCTCCCTCCCCCCCAGTCGGACTAAAAACCTGAGGAAGATAATCTCGATTCATTGAGGCAAATTCAATTTCATTCAAGCGTCATTAATTCAAGAGTAGTTTGATATATTAATAGATCTAGAAACCTAACCCTAGAAGCTAAGCGAGAATGGGCCCGAACATGCAAGCCCAACCCATCTCGTTATTTTAATAAAATAGCGGAAATATAAACAATACCAAATATAGTAATGTTTCACTTAAAAATCCCGACAAAAGATAAGATGGAAACAAGAGAACCCAAGACCCAAGGAGAAGGTCGAAGTCCTCGACACTATCGTCCGAAGGGGCGCGGCCCGACACCCGAAGGTGCGCGGTCGCGCCATAATAAACCCCATCCCATGCCAAGATCAACCAAGTCTATACCGAAATTACGCGGGCTCACCTGGCTACGGCGCGATCACGCCTGGTTCTGCCGCGATCGCGGCACATGATGGCGTAGGCGCGCCACTTCGTTGGTTGTCCACGCTGACGAGGATTTATTCGAAAATGCTTGGCTCAATCATTGGCTACTCCAATTGGACCGAAAGTATGTCTTGGGCCAAGGATGTCATCAACATAGTAGGAGGTGGGTCTTGGGCCGAACTCATAGCTTGAACAACTCGACTTATGTCGGAAACCGTTGATGCGGTCCTAGGCCGAAGTGCATCAGAATTGCTTTATTTTGGTAGAAAACTATGTTACAACCATCTTGTGGAAGACTTGAAAACGAGAAATAACTTGGGGTTTTTGGGAGAGAAATTAAATCCATACAAACTTAGTGCAATCATCCACAAATATTAGAAAATAGACGTTACCAATAAATGAGGAAACCGAGACAGGACCCCAAACATTTGAATAAATTAATTCAAAGGGAGACAAGCTAGGAATATGACTTCTAGGGAGAGAATGTCGACAACTTTTCCCAAGTTGATAAGACTAACAAACTGATTTTAAATTATTCAAAGACACATATAATTGAAACCTAGAAATTAGACGAAAAAAGACAGACTCATGAGGGTGAATAAAGTGCTCATGCCAAGTTTGAAAAGTGGTCTTTCCACCAACGTAGGCTCATAGAGATGGAGTGGTAGGCGTGGGGTGTCAAATGGTAGAGCCCGTTCTCAACGGTTCCCTTAAGGAGTGTTCGTTTTTGTTTGTCCTTCACAAACAACAAGTAAGGTAAAAAAATCATATAGGCATCATTGTCTTTAGTTAATTGAGAATCACTGATAAAGTTTTTCCTAATTTGAGGAAAAAAGAGAATAGTATGTAATTGAACAGGTATTGAATGGGTGGGTAATGTAGTGTTGTCCAAATATGTAATAGAAATGGACATACCGTTGCCTACTTGCAAACCATCATTGCTAATGTAATTAGAGTGCACAGAAAGATCACTAAAAATTAGAGTCAACATGAGCATTTGCACTTGATTCAAAACACCAATTTGGATCAATAAGAGTAGATGGCGAGTACCCCATTTGATATACTTGGCGAGGCTGTTGAGAGGTCGGATATTGGTACTATGATGGCGGGACATGCTGTTATTACTGATAATAATAACCACGACCACTAGACTTGTCAATCGGGTCGGGTCGTGCGAATTCGGGTTAGGTCATTTCGGGTTCGGGTTGAGTCGGGTTCGGGTCGTTACGGGTCACGAGTTAAACCGGGTCGGGTCGATGCGGGTTTTCGGGTGGGTCGGGTTGACCAACAGGTCAAAAACATAGAATTTTTTATGATTATTAAAATAGATTTTTAATTAAATAATAATATTTAATTATAATATATTATTTTTATGTATTTTAATAATAAAATATATTATATTTTTAAATTAATTTTATACATTTTATAAATATACTAATTGGTCAACCCAACGGGTTTCGGGTTCTATCTTTTTCGGTTGATTTCGGGTTTGGGGTTCAAATTTTCGGGTCTTGACCCTAAAATTATTGGGCGGATCGGGTCGGGTTAGCGGGTTAGGTCAGCTTTTTACAGCTCTAACGACCACCAATGTTCGACCAAGAATTATTTCCACGGCCTCGTCCACCGCATCCACCTCAACCCCCTCGATTGTCGTAATTAAGGTTATAGGCGGGAACTCATTAAAATTATACCTTTGCCAACAATTAATGGCCTCATGAACAAGGCATGAACAGATTTGACATGAAGGGCTACTCCGACTACCACCACGACTAGCCACATTAGCTGAGAGCAAAGCATCAGGCACCGGCTAAAGAGAGGTTGAGACAATCTTCTTCATGCAGTAAGAGCCCGAGAAGCTCGTTAGAGGAAATATGATCCTTTTGCATATTGTATGTAGTCAAGAAAGCTAAATAAGAGGAATCAAGCCCATTGATAATACACTTCGCAAAATCAGAATCTAGAACAATATACGCATATTCAGCTAGTGCATCTGAGAAACTACGCTTCTTTTGAACATACTCAAGGATAGAAAGATTGCTTTTGGTCAAGTTTTGCATTTTTTGCTTAAGGAGCATAGAACGCGCCCTAGTTTGGGCAAAGAACATCCTATCAAGAATAGTCTATGCCTCATGCGATGTTTAAGCACAAGCGATATGTGCAAGCAAGGCATCGATAGAGTGGATCGGAACAACAAAAGTATGAACCGATCTTTCTTCTTCCACTCATTGAAATTTGGATTTGGTGTAGGAGGTGTTCTAGATCTAGTCGCCACGGGAAGAGTGGTCGGCGGTGCACTATTGGCCGAGAGAAAGCGATCGATGTCATAGGCCTCAAGTGCAGATTTGACGGTCTGACGCCATAAAGTGTAGTGGGTTCACTCGAGCTTCACATTCAACATCGGAAAATTCAATGCCATAGCGGTAATACCGGAGGCAACATCAAGCAGAGATCCAACATTGTTTTTGCGTGATTGAGGATCTTCAATGCTGCATTTTTAGGTGTTTGATTACTTGTAACCAGGGATAGCCCAAAAAAAAAGGGTAAAGTTAATAAAAAAAATAATAAATAAGGTAAATTTGGTAGTAAATTAGTTAAATTAAGGTAATTTAGTCCACCTAAAAATTGGTAATAATTAGCACACCCTAATTTGAAATCCTGGGTCCTTTTCTGCCTATAATAGATGTTTGATCATCACCCATAATGAAGACGATTTAGGGTTTCAAAACAAATTAAGGATCGTAAGATGCTCGTAATACCATATGAATGAAAGATAACATGTGAATGTAATCTTGCATTCAACTGATCTACCCAAAGGGTTAAAATATACAAAAAGCTTAGAGCACAAGAGATCTTATCTTTCTTAAAGCCCAAGGCTTATCATAAGAAAAGAAAATATTTTATAAAATAAATTATATCCTAATAACGACCATCTGGATTAGAAGTAGTCATACATACTTGATAAAAAAAGAAACTATATATGCTAGTAATTTTCAAAAATATATCCGCCCTTTCAATTGGGCGAAGTATTTTGTGTATTCTCATATGTTCTATATAATTTAATATTCCTAATACAAAATCCTTGGAGTAATAATCTTTTGCTTTCAATGATAATTGCTAGTTAAGATACTCAATCAACGAAAAATACACATAGATCAAGTTTCTATTTTCTACCACAAAACTGATGAGAAAGTAATATAAAGTAAATGACTATTACAAGTTTAATTTATGAATAAAGAAATTTATCATTATCTAGTTCTAATGTCTTTAGCAACTTGATGCTCTAATGACCCTAGGGCTCATTTTAATAGAGGTAGGAGTGTAGTTTTCCTTTAATCATTGATAGTATTTTTTGATCTATTCATAAAACAGTCAAGATATATTAAAATGCCTATGGTATTTGATAACAACACGTGTCTTAAACCTTTTAATTGGTCCATTTGACCGTTTGATCTTGTAAATTATTGACAACCAACGATGTTAGAATTAAGAGAGTGCGGAGTATGTCCCATTACACTATAAGGCATCATTCTCAACTTGCATAGCATTCTTTTATTCGAATTTTTTTGAAGCTTGGATAAATGTTTTGGGTTCAACAATCAATATTGGATTGACATGCAAGGGATGTTTTTAGGGGTGTAGGTTTGGTTTGAGATTGTTCGAAATTAAGGTCTAGAAATTACTTTGAGGTGTGAAAAGAACATTATCTTTAAAGTGATATTTGTCCCCTTTTAATTGTTATATAGTTTCAGACAAATTCACTCTTTAGGATACAACAAATTATTCTTAAATTAGTCAAATGGCTTAATTTTCTTGTGGAGAAAACATTTTCTATTAGTGCTCTAAGTTAACTCAGTTGTAGACCAAGTTAACTTTGTAACTTTTTCAGAAAATATTTTTTTGAAAATATTTCATACTAACTTTGTTAACTGGGTGGTTGTCATTTTTTATTATAAAATGTTTTTAATTTAAGATTTACTAGCATAAGCACCCGTACCCTGTGCGGATTTGGATGAATATAAATAATTTGTTTTAAGAATTCATTTATTTTTGTATGTGAATATGAAGTTATGAACAAAAACTATCGATTATTTTAATGTGAAACTCAATTTTGTATTTTTTCCTTTACGAAAACGAAATGAATTAATTTAGCAATTTTTTAATTTTGTATGTATATTTTTAAATTAAAAATTTATACATATATGATCAAAACAAAAAGTAATCATATCTTATATAATTTTTGCTTTAATAGTATGTTGAGGTGTCAAACGGGTCAGTCAGGCCGGTTTCGGGTTCGGTTATTTTGGGTTCGGGTGGAGTCGGGTTCGGGTCGTAACGGGTCACTGGTCAAATCGGGTCGGGTCATTGCGGGTTGTCGGGCGGGTCGGGTCGACCTAACAGGTCAAGAAAATCGATTTTCTTACAATTATTAAAATATTTTAATTAAAAATAATATTTAATAATAAATCTATTATTTTTATATATTTTAATAATAAAATATATTATATATACTTAAAATATAACAAATTGGGTCAACACAACAGTTTTTCTGGTATGAACCCAACGGGTTTCGAGTCTATCGGGTTCAGTTTATTTTGGGTTTCGGGTTCAAATTTTCGGGTCTTGACCCTAAATTTTTCGGGCGGTTTGGGTCGGCTTTTCGAGTCGGGTCAGCTTTTGAGAACTCTACTAGTATGGGATTTGAATATATATAATTAATTAAGAAAATATGTAATTAATCAAGAAGGAATGAGATAAGAATGAATCTAAGATTCACTTATTATTTTTTAACAAATTTATATAAAAATCAAACAAATAGTATAAGCATCTTTAATTTTAATTAGTATTGAATTATATTTTTAGACCATTGATGACATGACGCCACATAGGCAAAATGAAAATGGAGGTGACACGTAGACGAAAAGAATGTGAGGCTGACATGTGGCATGAAGGTCTTTTCTTTAGATAGATCGATAGATTTTAGAGTTTTAAATTTAAATAATGATTTATTGTGAGTTACAAGGTCTTTTTTTTGAATAGGTGAAAATTAGGAAGACTAAGTCATCATAGAGCATCCTTACGGACGAGGGTTATGACCCCTCCAGGGTTGAAAATCTGATTGATACTACAATTGTGATGTAGCTTTGCAATCAAATCTGCCACATAGTTGCATTCTCGAGGTATATGTTTGGTAATGACCACCTCGAAAGATTGCAACATAACCAGGATATCTGCTATTATCATATCAATTTTCTAGGGACTAGAACGACTTCCCTTAAGAGCATTGATCACGATTAGACTATCGCCTTCAATTTCTATACATCGAAGTTTTCTCCTATGAGCTTCTAGTATAGCCTCAAATAACCCCATAACTATTGCTTGTTCTACTGTCCAATAGTCGTTTTTCATTGCATTTATGCCTATAATATTTCCAAATTGGTCTCGTATGGCATACGCAACCGTCGATTTGCCATTATCTTTTGTCGATCCATCAAAATTTATTTTTACAAATCCGTTTTGGGGTTTCTCCCATTTTCTTTTTATCTTTCTTTACTTCGGCTTTTGTTCTCTATAAGGCACATTCACCTGTTCATTCACATTTTTTGCTTTGTTCCACCATATGATGTTGTTTTGAATTAATTCCTCAACACTCCTACACGGCCCATTACTATTTTGATTAAATACCACTTGGTTTATCCAGAACCATATACCCCACAAGCCGTAACAGATGACATAGAGTCCTTTGCGGCAATGTATTCTTCAAGTTTTGGATCAGCGAAGGCATGGTGTGATGGTTTTCTATTGCATCCCTTAGGATTTTAGTAAATTGAGGGTCAATGGAATAAAGTTTTTGTATAGTAAAGGGACAGTTAATCAAAAGATGTTCATTTGTCTCATCTTGATGACTGCATAATGGACATTCTAAAGTGACAACTATATGTATCTGTATCAGGAGATCCTTAGTAGGGAGTCCTTTGATGCAGATCTTCCACAAAACATTTTTATTTTAGGCATTAGGTCAAGTTTCCAAATCCAATTGAATTCCCAGTCATTCATATTTAATTCATCCGATATTAAGGAAAAGGCCGATCGAGTGGAAAACCATCCATTCTTGCTTGGGTGCCAATATAGTCTATCTTGGATGTGATTTTTAGGAACAATTATTGATAAAATTCGTTCAACCCAATCATTAGGTAAGACTTTCCTAAGTTCATTTTCATTCCACTTTCGGTTGTTATCTATGAAATTTGCTACCAGAATATCGCTTTCACTCCCATCAATATTAGTGCATTCTTCTCGAAGTGGGCGCGTGCTTACCCAAGCGTCTTTCGAAAACCGTATCGACTTTCCATCGTCGATTTGCCATAGTAAATCCTTTTTGAAATCCTCTTTTAAACTCATCGATTTCTTCCATTTCCATGAAGCGTTTTTAATACATTCATACTGCAACAAGTATTTTTCTTGTAGGTATTTTTCTTTTACAATACGAACCCAAACATTGGTCGGCTCAGCCAAAATTTTCAAAAGGAGTCGCATTTGTAAAGCTTTATTCATATGTGTGAATAGAACTAAGTCGTCGGACATTTCGTCTTCCTGTGGCGCTTCTGTGGAAAAAAGTTGAGTTTGTTTCGGCATTCTTTATATGTCTAATCTTTGCTCTTTGAGCCCAATACATCTTGTGAAAATTTATCAGTTGTTCTTTCTTTTTTATTAATTGACATTGTCTTCTGTTTTCTACATGAGTTCTAGTTCCCTTGGTATGACGTTGCATATCCACTAGTTGCATTTCAAGCTTGGAGAGTACATGAGCCAGGCTCATGTACTCTCCAAGCTTGTTTGACAATATTTGCAAAATCCTTTCTTTTCATCCACATCTTTTCAAATTTAAACGATCTTCCTTTATATTGTACTATATGTGAAAATTTTAAGGAAACAGGACAATGATCGGAGAAGAAGAAGTCATGATTGTACATGATAAGATTACGGTAAAAACGTACAATTTCTTGGGAAACAAGAGCTCTATATAATTTTTCATACGTGTTGTCAATATCCACTTTCCGCTTTCTCTAGCTGTACTCATTTCCACAGGAGCGAACATCAAATAAGTCAAAATCATTTATAAATTTATGCAGTCTGTAAAATCTTTGTTGTTGGGTTCCAATCCCCCCATTTTGTCCGAGTTAGTCAGAATATCGTTGAAATCTCCCATAACAATAAAAGGTATATCCAGTTTTCTTATGTAGGAATATAGTTCCTCCAAAAAAATATTTTTTCATTTTCTTTTGTTGGTGCATAAATGAAAATAATCATGAAAGAGTAATTTTGTACTTGATCACAAAAATAGAAGGTAATGAACCTATCATGTTGGTGTCTAATCTCAAACGTCACATTGCAGAGTTGTTATTCCTTCCACACTACACAAATACCCCCGGATCGCCCCTTTGTTGGTGACATTATGAAATGGTCGATACCAGCGTTACTCCATTTTATTTCTATCAGGTAATTCTCTGTCTTTGTTTCCATAAACGCCATGAAATTTATTTGGTTGATTTTACAAAAAGTTTTTAAATGGGTCCAGAAATTCTTCCGATCCATACCCCTAATATTCCAAGTTGCTACTTTCATGTTATACCAATGATCAAATCCGCACCAATGTCTTGGCATATAATCATCATTATTTTCGTAATGGTGTTTTTCTTAAATCATCAAAATTTCTACATTTCCAACCTCTATAGAGCCCATATCTTCTCAATTTAAATTTATTGTAACTATACCAAATTTGTTTATCTTCTAGTTTCATTCGACCAAGTCCAAAAGAGGCCCAATACGTTGGGCCCAAAAAAAGACACATGTTCAATTAAAATGCTAACACACGGATCATAACAGAACAAGATTTGCAAAGTTGAATCTTGGCTACTTAAAAATCCCATATCTACTATTTTACTTGTATGGAAATTAATCCTTAAAAGAGATTTTCCATACCAAAGAGGATTTTCTTGCCTAACGGAGAATCTTGTATATGGCCAATTAACAATTGGAATGTAAAAATTTAGTGGTGTCCTACTAATCCCACCTAATTCAGCTCCTAAGTGCTTATCTTTCGCACTTAATTCTTTGTACAAAATTATGCATAGGAAACGCGATCGAAAAATCAGTTGCACCGCACCAGTTGCTAGCAGCAATAAAATTACAGATTTTTTTCTTATGTCGAATAGTTCAGGCATCACCCAAATCATGGGCAATTTCTGCATACAGTTCTATAAGGAAACTCAGAATACTAAGTAGGATATTGATAACAGTTTCAGAAAAGCATACGAACTTAGCAATGACGAAACTCCATTATGTAGTTAATTTCTGTTTCAGCTTTCTTTGGTCGGCTTGACCCCTCCATAAGGTACCAATCAGGCACGTCTCCTTCAAGAACTTTATGTGATTTTCCACTCGCGCTAGTTGTCGAACATACTCGGCAAATTCCGGGTCTAACCCGTTGAATGCAATTTCAGCCGGATCTTCCTCATTATCATCCGAGAAACCTCCATCAGCTTCCTCAGCTGAAGGAGCGCCTCAATCTGCACAGCAGCTTCCTCAGCTATAGTTGTGGGATTAGATGAGGTGCCTTCTTCATTGAGCAAAGCGTGCTTGTAGGATTTGCCATCGCACGGGATTTTTGCAGAAGCCATGTATTGAGAAAGATAAGAAGGAAGTGAGAAATTGTAGTGTGAAATAAAATCAGATAGGGAAAGAAGATTAATAGGAAGGAACAAGACTAGCAAGTACAACCCAATCTCAAAGACCACACCTCTCATAGTACCCTTCGTACCAACTCCCCTTTCTTTGCTCTTGATCTGCCAGATCATCACCATTCCACGTTGTGTGATTGCATACCAATCGATGGATTGCTTTTGCGAACTGATATTCAGACCCATCGACGCAGTAAGCCCAGGAGGGCGCCACGATAGGACCTCTCAAATTGTACTCGTATTGGAGGGAGTTTTTATTCGATTGATGGAGATAAACCAGCCAATTAGGAGAATTTCAGCCACGGGAAATCCGGGATGGATGTACTTTTGGGAATGATTTGGATTCATTTGGAGAAATAAGGATTTGTTAGCGATATCATCGCAACCGCAACCGCAAATTAGGAAAGCAATAAACAGTTGTCTCCAAATGATGTGTCAAGGGTCGACTATTCTGGTTAGGGCTTGGTTTTGAATAGCAAAATCTTTTTTTCCCTTAGTAGGCGTGTAAAGTATAAAAACAATATATTTTTTTTGTCGATTCGTATAAAAACAAATTAGCCAAGGCCAATACGAAGCGCCCCGTGCAGAAATGCGGAGCACCCATGCTTTTTTGTCGGCCACCTCGACCAATGTGCCAACACGTCGGTCGAGGCGATCGACTATTATATTATTATTTTTTTAAATTACTCGCTTCTGCAGCTGAGCTGCAGAAAGCGAGGTGGGGCCCGCGTCGGTCGCCTTGACCGACGCGCCCCACATGCCCTATAAATGGGGCATTCCAGCCCTCGTTCGGGCAAGGCAAAAGGTAAGAAAGAAAGAAAAGAAAAGAAAGAGAAAAAAAAAGAGAGAAAAAAATGAATATATTTCGAAGAAAATCAAAAAGTCGTTCGAAAACACCGCCTCCGTCTGCATCGAATCCTATAGATCTAAATCAAGCGAATACGGAAATGACCGAAGTTGAGCAAGAGCAGATGCCGATTCAACCAACGACTCCAAATGAATTTGATTTCAATTTATCTCATTCCATGGGATTTGATTTAGGTAAGTTATTATATTTTAGGTCTTGAAATGTTAATTTAGTCGCTTTAATTTAATTTATTTAGACCGTAATTATAATTATGCGTATCAATTTATTCATTTTATTTATTTATACAACAATATATATGAGAACTATATTTAATTTATCGTGATATTTATAATTTTTATTACGCGTACCATTTAAGTATAATTATTTATGCGTAGATTGGTCCCGACCACAATTCGACTTCTCTACCTCTCCTTATCCACTAAATCCCATCAATCTACCCACTCAAACCCAAATCCCAACCCCTGATTACCAAAATTTGTGGGCATCATCTAGTTCCCAACCAACACCAAATCCTCTTGATTTCGGGCCTACTCGAAATTTACAATTAGAATTTGACAATGCTACCGTCACTCCAGGGACTGACCCATTTTTCCTCAATATGATTTCATACACCCCTCTCTCAGTCCTGTCCGACCCCCACCATGCCGGACCTTCCTACCAAGGTGCCAAACCTTCCTACCAAGGTCCGGGACCTTCCCACCAAGGTATCGGACCTTCCCACTTTCTACCTGAGCCCACCCACTACCAGGCCAATCCGTCTTATCATGAGGCTTATCATTCAACACCCCGCGAGGCCGAGCCTTCCTACCATAGAACACCCCCATTTGACGCTGAGGTCGAGCCTGCACAAGAGGAATATGGTGGTGGACCTATTGATACGAGTCTATTGAACGACTTCAACAATCATATTGCGAATGATTTATGGGAAGACCCCAGCAAGGTAAGAATGTTCAGGAAATATTAAATAAAATAACCTTTTTTAACTTGATTTTATAATGATTTATTGTTTGTAATGGTTTCAGTTGAATCGAAGACCGTTAAAGTCACACAAGCGAGGAGGGATTTCTTGGTGGGAGGGTAAGATGCCCCCTTTGGCGGAGTGGGTTGGCATTGTGAACTGTAGCGGATTAATGCTCTTACAGAATTGGAAGTTTGACGAAACATATGAAGCATTGATTACGGCGTTCGTCGAGAGCTGGCATCCGGAAACGAATAGTTTCCATTTTCCTTGGGGCGAGATAACGATCACTCTCCATGATGTGCATTTCATTTTGGGAGTGCCGCTAGATGGGACAAAGGCTGGAAAGACGTATGATGATAATGATCTGAAGAATTGGATAATAGAAACCTACCAATTGACGCCGGAGCAGATGGTTGGGCTGTTTTCTAGGAAAAGTGTTTCCATGATGCCTTGGCATGCTATCATGGAAAACCTGATGGCTAATAGAGGAAATCCGGCTTTGTTGGCGACAGGGTATCTATTCGAGTTGTTAGGATGTACTTTATTTATTGATAAGACAGGCGATGGAGCGTTGCTGAAAGTGATCCAGCTGGTGATGAACCCTAATCTCACACGTGAGTATTCATGGTGCTCCGCGACACTCTCATACTTGTACCACCACCTTGGAATGGCAACCCGTTTTGATGCTGCACAAATAAGCGGTTGCTTATATGTCCTACACGTGAGTAATGCTATCTAGTATTACTATTTTTTAATCCAAATTTATTTGTGTTACTTATTTTACCTATTTTTGTAGAATTTTATTTGGAGGTACTTTCTTGGTTTACGAGGTCACCTCAACCATGATGATGTTGCACGCTTGCCTAGGGAGGCTTTCTTAAGAGATAAGGGCCGAAACAAAGATACTATGTCATTGATGCAGTATCGGCATTATTTGGACACCTTAAGAATCGACCAAGTAAGTATCATCTCTACTAAATAAAACAATATTTAAGGTTATTTAACAAATCATAATATATCGATTAATTTATACATTTACAGGTCGATTTTATGCCGTGGCATGAATTTATTGACTTTTCATCTCCACCTATAAGTTTGTCGAGGTACCGGGGCGTGTTGACGTTTATCGATATCAAGGCGGCGTACCATCCCGAGAGGTTTGCCCGACAGTTTGGATGGTAAAAAGCTATACCTTCGCTTGATGTCATCAGGCCGACCTCTTCTTTTCGAGGCTCGACCCTGAAATGGGGTGTGTGGTCGGTGCGCTTCTCGGATGATGACGACCACTGGGAAGAACGGTGGGACCATTTGGTGCCCCATGGTGAACCGGCGACGTACCCCTACTTTATGGATGTCGAGTATGAGCAGTGGCATTTGAGGCGCACTCATCCATTTATACTTCATACTTCAGCACAAGAAGTAGCTAACAACCCTCGACACCCTCGACCAGAGCTGGATGATCGTACGGTATGTAAAAACCCCTATAGTGTTTGGATTTAATGTTCTTTTGCCTCGAATTAATAAAAGTTGTATTTGATTGACAACGTATGCAACACGTGCGAGGCGTAATAAGGGAAATGGAGGTATATCGGAATGACAACGGGATATTAGGAGCCTTTAGTCGCCGACTGTATGACATTGTATTTGCGCAACACCCTCCACCTCCGGTACCCCCCGACAGAGGGATGCCCCACGAGCGCCTCGCCGCCGCTTAACCTCCTTCCAGTCGCCCCGTTATAGCGATGCTGGCTATTATAGGTAGTTTAGTTAGGGTTTAGGGTTTAGAGTTTAGGGCTTAGGGATTAGGGTTTAGGGTTTAGACTTTTGTACCTTTTGTTTGAATTTCTAAACTTGTTTTGTTCATGAAGTCTTAGTCTTGCACTTTGTATCGTTTAGTTGAAATATAAATTTGGGGCTTGTTTTGTTACTTATATTTGGGGCTTAATTTTCCATAAACTAAACCATACAAACTAAACCATTCATACGAACGTACATAAATGATGATATTACACTAAACCATTCATACACTAAACCATTCATACGAACGTACATAAACGAATATATTACACTAAACATTCATACACTAAACCTGATAAGGACTAGATATCTGCCCATAAGGATGATACAAATTTTCTGCAAACTGATCGAACGTAGATAAACGATCATGATATCAGGCTAGATATCCGCCCACTGATGGATGATGACACTCCCTCCACATTCTTAGCGGGGGGGGGGGGGGGGGGAGCATCGGAGAATCATCGTGCAATATAACCTACAATATTAAACAAAACACGCAATTATTAATGTCCTAAATAAAAATACAATATTTATCAATAATGAGGATATTGACTTACCGGAACGTAGTGGTTCCCAAGGAAAGCAATACATGCAACCTTGTCCCAAAGAGGGCTCTAAACGCCCCCGTCTCCTGTGATCGGAAAACATGTGTGTGATAGACCGCGACCCAATGTGATCAGTGCACACTGAAATCTAGTAGCAAATACAACGCCCATCGAAGGTGTCTCCATCCAGTACTCCTCTGGACAAGACGGGTGCAACCAGTTGACTTTACGGATCAACTCATTAACCCGAGTGAAGCCGTGACTCTCCATCATCGAATATATCTCACGGTGGGTCCTCTGCTCCTGGACAAGTTGCAGTCGCATACGCAGCCATCCATCAGTCGCATTCCACCCCATCTGAGAAGCGAGCACCCTATATCCACAATGACTGTCTCTTGGAACATCATGCGCATCGGCGATGTATGAGATCATGAAATGAGGTACATGAGGTATGAGATCTAATCCTCCAAAGTCGCTAGTGAGAGGGGGGCCTTGGTGGAATAAACCCCATTCCCGACGTGGGAGGCAAAACCGGGTCTGCATCTTCCTCAGTCTCGACATCTTCCTCTTGTTCATCAACTGTTGGGATCGATGTAAATGTTGTCCCTGGCATAGAACTTGCGCCTTTTACAACCCTTTTGCGCTGGGGAGGTTGTTGTTGTAGATGCTCCAACCTAGTCAACCCTCTTGGCTGAACCTTCGATTTCTTCCTTGGTCTTCCCCTCTTCTTGTCACAATCGGGTTCCTCCAATGTGCAGGTATCCTTGTACTTACGATAATCGCGAATCACCTCATGTTGCACACGTTTGGGCATCGTGCCTGCATTGTAGTCTGCTATCATCTTCACCCATTCAGCACCGTCATCTTCTATGCAATCATCCCCGGGCGATGTCGTCGGAAGGCCTTCCCATACCAATTAATTCCAAAAAGGATGGATCATTGAAAGCTCAATAGGCATACATTGGGCGATGCATTGATGGACTTGGTGAGGGCACGGGAGCCCACGGGCAGTTGTCCACCATTGATCGTCGCATACCGGACTAATAGGGGCACTAATATGATCAAACAAATGACCTATACAACTGTTGGATACCTTCGTTGGGAGGAGAGAGAATACCGTTCGGAGCGGTTCAGCCATGTGATAGATGGAAAGTGGAATAGTGGTGCGATCCATCTCCATCTGCCCACGTACGGTCATAATCTAGATTCTGATCGCGTTGTGTATCTTCCTCACTTTAGCACTGAACCCCATAACAGATGATCCCAAGTAATCCTTCAGCGTGGAGTGTTGTGACTCGACCCTACAAAAATTTGGAAACTAAAACCCAATTTTGTAAATTGGCATGAGTGGCAAAAGTAACTTATTTTTACCTATTTGTGGTCCTCGTAAAAAGGTTGAAGCAGTGGTCGGTGAATGCCCTCACAATCCGATCGCGCCAAGGGGTGAGCCAGGTTTTCTGGAGATATGTAAATAAAATTGGCTCCACGACTTCTTTCACCAATTGGAGTCGTGTCTCGTACTCCCACATGGTCGTCGAACAAAATAGCTCCCACGCTTTGTTAGCAAAAAAGTCCGCCGACTTATCCGAGAACCTATGTCCCAACGCGTAAGCCCTACAGTTGCGTTGGATGTGCACCCAACAAAGCATATGTTTGGCTTTGGGAAATAAGATATTGACAGCATTCACCTCAGCCATATCCCGATCGGTCAGTATGGCTTCTGGCTCTCTTCCAACCAGCTTATAGACCTCTCTCAATTGGAATAACACCCATTCGTAGTGGTCTTGAATCTCTCTTGTCATAAACGCAGAAGCTATACAGAAAGTCTTCCCGATGCATGTAAATCCAACCATTTCGCACAAAGGCATGTCGTACCTACAATGTCAATTCAATGAGATTTAATGCGTGTACTTCAATCTACTACTACATCATAGGTAATAAAAAAGACTTACATGTTTGTTTTGTACATCGAGTCCATCACAACGACGTAAGGGAACAACTTCAGCAACTGGATCGACTTCGGATGGGCAAAGAAGATGTCTAGTACCTTACGGCTACCCTTCGCAGTTCGATAGTTGACATAGTATTGATTAGACTCTAAGAAATGAATCGCAAATTCGCTCACCGCCTTTCCGTTCATCTCCTTTTTAAACACGTCGTATCGAAAATCATACAACTGCTTCATTGATGTGGTCATATCTGGATACTTATCCAATAGAAATGTCATGGATTTCCTAGGTTCTATATCTGCCAAAGCCATATTTCTTGCATCAATCTTTTTGATCCTTAGTTAGTCGGCCTGCAAACGGATAGCCCTCTAGACTAGTGGAAAGATCATGGTTGTGGTTACCACATTCCACCCTTAAGTGCCACTTCTGGGTCTTTCTGTCCCTCCAACCTATCAACTCGAAAGGGCAACCCTCTTTCTAGTACGAGGACGAGGTTTAAGCTCATCAGCGACACCTAAATTCTTAACCATTTTATGCGGTATGCCTTTTTTTCCCGCTTTGAACTCACCGCCTAATACACATCCCAAACTAATTTTTGTCGGCCATGAGTTTTTGATGGTGAGTACAATGTTTAACCCCCTCCCTATCTTACGGGTCCACTCTATCATAGGATCTCGTTCCTTCCACTCACAATTATTTGCAAAATGACTAGAAAAATCTGGAAACTGAATATTACTAATATAATAGAATAGAAAGGGGTGCACAGGTTTGGAAAAAACCTATTATAATAATAATAAAAAACAATTAGAACTTTTTATCTTAATTTCTAAACCTAATAAATTGACATTTACATACATGATTTGATTCTAGATTACAAACGACGTCGTAATTGTGCTCATTTGAAACCTCATATCCTCCATCGTCGTCATCAACGTACTCCTCGTTTAAATCAAATGGAGCCGGTGGTTTTGACCCTCCCACCATCAACGACTACGTAAAATTACGAAATATTTAGAAAATAATATCGAATCGTATAAATTTAACGGAAAAAACTTAATAAATTACTTACATTAAATTTTGAAGTGAGCCAACTCATCTAAATCGAGTTTGTATGCTCGATTTATGCCCGAATACACGTTTATATAGACCGAAAATCCACCCGTTATCTCAACGGGTGGCGTGTCGGTCGAGACAACCGACACTGCACGTCGGTCGAGACAGCCGACAACAATGTCGATCACCTCGACCGACGCAATTGCCCCGATTTCGCCATTTTGAGGCGGCTGCACGTCGGCCGAGGTGACCGACGTGGGCGCCTCGCTTTTCTGACATGGGCGCATCAATCCCCCGTTAAGCCTTCCATCCTAAAAAAAAACTGGACAAACGTTGGGCCAAAAAGCCCATATCAATTGATGAGAATGAAGCAGATGGAAGTGGGTGGTATATAAATCCGGCCAACTCTTCAAGATATACATTTATTAAACCCCTCAAAAACCCTATAAAATTACTAAAATTCTCAATTCCCTTCTTACGAAGTGGGTGGCTGTTGTTTGAATGGCTTTCTTAAGGTGTTGGATTTCTACCGTCTTCACCCAGGTGGTTGGAGGTCGTCGGACTAACGCCTTCTTGCATCCGCCGACGATGAGTGGCTTTACCAGCTGCCGCAATTACTCCGGTAATAAGTTGCTGGAGGCGGTTGATTCGGAGATCGAGGGCAATCTGGCATCAAATCAGCACTACAAGGTAGCAAACAGAATTGGATTGTGAATTATCTAAGACGTTTTTTGTGCGATCGATTCTATGCATGGATCAATTTGTCGTTGATCTCACTGTTGTTTGTCATTAGTCGTTTGGGTCCTTTGATCTTCGTTCCCTTCTTCCCTCCTCGTATCTCTCTCGTCCTTGACTTGAATGTCCCGACTTCGTAAGAAGATCCTGTTTGATTCCCCTGTTTGGTTAGGGGAATTTAGGGGATTTTAAGGGGAGTAAAGGGGAGGTATTTCCCTTGTTTTCTTCTTCTGCTAGTTTAATCTCTTTAATTAAATCAATTTGACTTGTATTGGTATTTTTTTCCATCTTATGTGATAGTTTAGGAAGTAATTAGTAAGGACGCTGTGTGTGATTATGTATGCATTTGTCAGATTGTTCTAATAGTTTCGGTTTTGTGGCTTTTGGAGGCTGATGTTGATTAATTAAAGAGGTACATCAGCTGCGTTAAGTGCCCATCCAATTTTTGTGCTTACTAAGTCTACAATCTCATATGCCATTATGCCAATGCCATGAGTATATTATATATTCCAGGCAGGGAGTCAATCTTCATCTGCTTTTCTCAAGCCGCCTCCTTCGGTGCGATCTGATATTTGCCAGGGAGGAGGAAATGAGCTTTGCACCTCGAAGAAGCTTCTCTCTAAAGAGGTTGAAGAACAAGGCTCTCAAACTGATCAGCCTTGTAGGTCAATTGTTCTAAGACCAGGAATGGTACTATTGAAGCGATTCCTTACACTGGATGAACAGGTAGAGTTAACGAAGCGCTTAGAACCTCTTATGTAGCTACTCAAGGTGTTATTTCCGTGCTTCTCTTATTGAATGTGTCTTCGTGGTTTTTCACAGGTCTTAACTGTGAGGGAGTGTAGACGCCTGGGCCTTGGACCAGGGGGTTTCTACTGGCCAAATATGCACATGATGCGAATGTGCCTAGGTCTGGATTGGGATTCTCAATTAGGGAAATACACTACAATTAGGCGATTTGATAACTCTGAGGTACCTGACATACCTCTCGAGTTTACTGCCATGGTTAGGAGAGCAATGGACTCTGCTCAAGCTATTACAAAAAGAGAGCATGGAGCAAGGAATGTGGAAAACATTCTTCCTATGATGATACCAGATGTCTGCTTACTCAACTTTTACACTCCACAAGGACAACTTGGTGTTCATCAGGTATATATATTTATTATGTCTTCAATTTGTAGTGTTATTAACACTTCACAATGAAAAGTGTCGATCTTTTGCCCTTTCTATATGTTTAATTAATACTAACCCCATGACTTTATGTTTCCTATGAATAATTAATTTGTAAAACATAAATATATAGGACCGTGATGAGAGTGGAGAGTCTCTTTCGAAAGGACTACCAATTGTGTCATTCTCAATTGGAGACTCGGCGATGTTCGTGTATGGGGATGGCAAGGAAATCGGCAAAGAAAAGAAGGCACGCAAGGAGAAGAAGGCGTCATTTTCCGAGGAGTTCTTCTATGGGAACGTCAAGGAAACGCGCAAGGCAAAGAAGAAGAAAGGAGCCGAGGAAAACAAGGTAGTTCTTGAATCAGGAGATGTTCTTATATTTGGAGGTCCAGCTAGACATATTTTTCACGGCGTTCGATCCGTTGTCCCACGTACTGCACCTAGTTCCTTGCTCAAGGAGACCAGTCTTCTCCCTGGACGCCTCAATCTCACATTCAGGCAATTCTGAAAAGGAAATTAAGCACCTGCGTTAATTTACACTAACAAGTCAGTCTAATCTCTAGCCTCCTATAGTGCCGTGGTCCCGTGTCCAAATATAAGAACATCTCCTGATTAACCCAAGTATTACGAATTTGATTAAATATGAATAATTTATTTAGGATAAATTTATTTTATTTATTTTAATTTTTTTTTATGTGAATATGAACAGACATTATCGATTATTTTAATGTGTGATTTAATGTTTTATTTTTCATTTGTTAAAAATATGAATAAGTTTCTACCCAAAAAAAGAAAATAAATTAGTTTAGCAATTTCTTAATTAGTACATATATATTTAAGCTAAAAATTTATACATACATGATAAAAAATGTTTAATATAGCTTACATAATCTCTTATGTCTTGATAATAATATGGGATTTGAATGTATCAATTAATTAAGAAAATGTGTAAATAATCAAGGATGAACGAGATAATGATCCAATATTTATTTATTATTTTTAACAAACTTATATAAAAATAACAAATAGATACAAATATATTTTATTAAAACTAGTATTGAATTAATTGTTCAGAGTGTTGATGATATGACGTCATGTAGGCAATGAAATTGTTTCATTTTGAGATTATGGGATTTTGATCGAATATTTGGCGCCATATAGGCAAATTGAATATGTAATCGACATATAGGCTGAATGAACGTGAGGTCGATATGTGTTAAAAAAGTTTTTTCTTTAACATATAAATAGATTTATGCACTTTAAAATTTATGCACGTAAGCGTAGTCACGAGTCTGGTTCCAAGGAAACCGAACCGAAAAAATCGATGGTCTCGGAACCGGGGTCGGTCGATTCCGGTCCCGGATCTACATTCCTTGGAACTGGATAACCGTCGGTTCCGAAACCGCCGGTTCCATCCCTTTAAAAAATGAAAAATACTGATGGAAATGCAAAACCGCGACCGCGGATCCAAAACCTAGGTCACGGTTTTACATTTGCAACGTTTTGTTTTTATGTTTTAAAGGTTCGGAATCGGAACCGAACCGGAAATGGCGGGAACCAGATCCGAATCGAAATCGGGAACCGAACAGTAGATCTAGGAATTACCTTTTGCTGAACCCGCAACACCTTTAGCTCGTGCCACGATATTCAGAAATTGCACCTAGTTTTCGTGTCCTCGTTCTTGTATGTTGTCGAGATTGTTTGGATGACCTCGATTTGCTTCTTTCTCGGCTCTCCCTTGTCCTTTGGTTCTTTTTTCTCAATGTACTCGCGCAAGTACCCTTCTCGAACCAATTATTCTAGGAACTCAATCCTTGGTCATATGCCCCCGTGCCGTATGGTACATGAAATATTTCTGGCTTTAGACGTCGTCCTCGGGATACTCATCCCGTGCGGGATAGCGGAAGTAGCTCTCATGTTTGATGCACGGTAGAATCCTTTAGATTGGGACATTGAAAGCCGTGTAGACGCTCTAGCTTCCCGATAAGTGCGTTTTTCGCCCAAAGCTTTCGCTCAAGAAACGATGTGAATTTCGAAGCAGGGAGGGTGATTTCCACCTTTCACTTTATAGTTGGCCTCTTCCGAGCGCACATATTGGTGGACGCACTCTCGAAGCTCGGAAATGGTGGAAGGGAGACGTATTGTCAAGTCAACCCTTATCTTAGCCCAATCCAAAAACCTTCATTCATTTATAATTTATGTAGGTGTCTTGGACTCTCTGCTCGAAGATCCAATATCTGTTGTTACTCAGGGAACAGTGCGTAACTGAAGTCGTGAAGTTCCTCTTCGTGGATGTAGTTGAAGACGACGAATCTTCAATAGATCAATCATATGCAATACTTGATATAGGTTTCAATCACGTGGAAATGCTTTCCGAAATCAATATTTCGCCCCCTGCATAGCCTTGGGGAAATCAATATTTAAGTGAGATAAGACAAACCCACCGATCCCAAACAAGGCTCAAGAAAGGGATCGAACCTTAGAGTTCATGTAAAAATGGATATTAGACTCTATTTTGAAGTTCAATCATGGAGAGAGACGTTCTCCTATGATTATATGAACCAACAACAACCCGACACTAATCTCCCAATAGTCATTTATATAGGCAAAGGAAAGCAGTTTCAGGGAACGGTTAGCAGCGGTTACCGACGGTTACTAGAAGTTAATGACGGTTACCAAGTGCCACGAAAGGTTATCATCAATAACCCAAGTCACCCATCAGTTATCAACTCATTAAGGATTAAGGAAGTTCAACGCAGTTATACAACGGTTTACAAGACATCTATCAATGCAGTTATACTGTGCCCTCCAAGGTAACAAACATTGTTCCCTCCAATATGGAACAGACTTATTGTTCCCTTTCAGGTAATGCAACTTCTCCTTAATATTTCCCTCTAGACCTCAACTATGCTTACACGAGTGCGCACTCCGCACACCTAAACCCGTGACATAGCAAAATAAGATCTCATAGTGTCATATGAATCCCAACCACACTAAAAGACATTTTTCATATATAGAAAACAATCACTTAACGACACTAAAATCACCAACAATTTATAGAAGTAGGAGCATTTCCACTTAAACCACCGTCTATAAATGTGACCAATGTAATCTTGACTTTGAAGTTTGAAATTCTATATGTTATCTTAACCGACTTAACTAAACATGTCAAGCGGGCTTGTTCGGTCGGATTCGGGTCTAATCGCCGCTTCGGATTTGGGTCGACTTCAAATTAAAGTCAAGATGGGTTATAAGTCAATTAGTGTAATTTGCTTAATTTGCACAGGGTAACCTTGATTTCGTTTTGAGATGTTTAGCTGTTATGTCTACTGGCTTAACTTGGACATAATTCATATGGAGCTGGTTCAGCTGGGAATTTAGTCGAAACAGGTAAAAGGCAGGGGAAATTTCGTCGAACAGCTGGGAATTATAATCTGTTATTTAAATCAGTGGGAACGGGAGCCAAATTTCGCATAACCGAAAACCGTTGTCCCTACTTCTCTCCGAAAACCGAAATCCGTTGTGCGTTGTTCTCTCTCACTCAGGCGCGATGCAAGATTCTTACAGGACCTTCACGGTGTGCTTGAAGCCGGCGTTTCTGCTCTACGATGCCCTGCTTGTGATGAAGCAGATGGCCTCGTTGGCGGTGCTGAGGGTGCAGCCTGGATATGTGGAGATTAAAGCTAATAGCGAAGATTCCCAAGATCCCAAGGCTATTGCAGCGCTGGTTATGGAGGATTTGTCTATGTCTTCTTTGGGACCTCACCCGTTGGTCACCATTCACTTGGATCTGCTCGATTGGCTTGAGCTTCTTGCTGATGCGCAGAATTCCGATCAGACCATTTGGATTTACATGAACGGCGACCGCCACAATCTTTACTCTTCAATCGGTAATCAAATCAATCGTTCTACATATCTCTCTCCCCTTCCGATCGGTGATTGTTTGTTTGAATCTTTTTTTCTTCCGGAATTGATCTTGGGATCTGATTACGGACGGATTGTAAATTGCGACACCGATCTTGTCTTGTAGGAAATGATTCCACACCGATCGAATTAGGGGAAGCTAAATTTGTCAAATTTGGCAGCATTAATTGTGCCCCATTTGGCGACAGATATATTCAGATTCACAAGGGCTACGTGTCACCTCTTTATGTCCGTTTAGACAGTAGCCATATCTGGGGCTTGAGAGAGGACGATCCACGCTGTTTCGCAATATCTCTGAGAACAGAATGCTTGAGAAAGGTCATCTCTACTTGCGCTTTCAACTATGATCACGGTACGTACGTATATAACATCTCTAGCTCTTGATTAATCTTTGAAATTACACAACTGATCCAACTCCCTTCTCTTCTCTAATATGTCCAGTGATGATGATGGTGTTTTCGGATACAGTAGTGTTTCTTACAGTATCTGACACGCTCCTGTTTCACACACAGGTAAGTTTATATTAACTTGTCATGTCTTCTAAGTGTACTTAATCCAGTATCAATTTCTCATCAGGACATATATATGCACCAACTTAATTTGATTCATCAGGACGATGATTGCTCCATTGGAGGCGTAGGAGAGGGTCAGTGTTTGCTAGTGGAGTGGCACGGGGCAATGGCATTGAGAAGGGCTTCCAAGATCACAAGCCATGTTTTGATAGGTCCCTTGCTCGATCAACGTTACACCTGGGTGGCCGCTATTCAATTCAATTTCGAAGTGGATGAATGCAATCTCTTGAGTTTTGTCATGGAAGCACCTCACAGTTGAGCAGTCCATTGGTAAAGCCGCCGTGTGCAAAAGGCGGCAACAAGAATTAATGCTCTATTACAAACGAATGAGTTTTCTTTTACTTTTGCTAGAAGATTTTCTTTAGTTTACTACTACTAGTCTACTACTACAATCCTGTCCCTGTCATCTTTTGTAGGTAATCTTAGTACATTTGTACTCGTCTTTTGTAGGTAATCATGCCATATTGCCAATGTTATTGAAATTCTTTTAATAAAAACACCCGTCTTCACATACATGAACTTTGGGGAATGACGACCTTTTATACATAGACAGACTATAGTCGTACGTTGATACTCTCCAACAGTCCAACCAATAGATGAAGCAAGTCAACCAATTTCACTAGATACATAAATAAATAGGTTTTCAGCAAGTAATGAGCAGAAAAAAGGTATTACTCATCATAAACAAAGAGCAGCCTCAACAAATCACTGAGCTTGGGCCAAAATTAGATTCAAACAGAAATTAGGAAAAGAGAATCTATAAATCTTAATTTAGGGATTAAATTCCCTAATCCTAATTCTAAATTGTAAAGTCGTCTTGATATTGACAGATTGACATACGACAAAGGCAGTCTCGGCACATAATATTTTTTTTAAGGGATATCGAACTAGTATTGAAGTGTGAGAGGGAGAATGTACACGAGTCAAGTACTCCGATTTGCACATAATAATATTTATAAATGAAATGACTTATCTTTGGATGTCTACAATAAGAGAGATTGTAATGAATATTGAAACGCTCGTAAAGTACGTTTCGAATTAGAAAGAGAGAAGGATAATCTCGATTTACGTAGCAAAAGTATAATGCACTGTTAAATCTTGGTCCATCGGAAATTATAAGACCAAAACCCATCTCGAAGCCCACTTCATTGGCCCAACTTATCTGCGTAAAAACATGAGCTGCGGCCGCGCATTCTTGCCCTTGAGCTCGCGTCATCCCTTGGTTCAGCATTCAAGTGACATTTCAGAGAATGTTTTCACCCCTTTCGAGTTAAAATTTGGACTAAGATTAAAAATATAATTGTAGCTCTTTGAATTAGCTTTCCAATCATAATAAATTCAGCTTCATCAGACCACTATAGCTCCCAAAACAAGCATTACAAGATAGAGATGTCAAAACAACAACTCCGATCCAATGCATAGCCCGAATTTAAGCGTTTTTATACCACAAGCACTTGAGCCTTGATGGATCGTGACGCGTTAGTAACAAGTCAGGGAACTAGCAATGTTCCCTGGGCAGCGGATATAAACAATGAGAACACAGAATTTAGAGAGGAAAACTTTCTGTCCGACCAACAAGTCTTAGAAAGAAAAACCTCTACCCCGAGACTCCTTCTCAGAGGATTTTCAATAGAATACTTTTATTAAGTTTCAACGATTACAAGACAAGCCAAGTTCCCTGGTAAGTAAGGCACCAACCACTACAACCCTAAATGTAAACCTAAGAGAAAGTAAACTACTGACTTACTTGAGGATTCTTCACCGGAAAAAATCACACACTCGTACACTTGAAAAGCTCTCTGTCCAAGTTCTCCGTCTACAACCACACTTAAACCCTAGCTATAACCTAGCTATTTATAAGATATGTCAAGTCTGATCTTATACGTAATTCTTGCATAATTACGCATATTAACAAATCCCACACAATAAGGAGAAAGTATTGTTTGTGAGTTGGATCCTCAACCATGCCGATTCTCGCCAAAACCGAATGATCTCGGATTTCTTAGATAAGATCGTGTAAACTTTGATCTTATCCTTCCTTTGATGTCCTCAAGCAACCGCCTACAGCTGTCGTATCTTCGTAGAAGATTGTTCGCAGAAGATCTGGTAACTTGCCATTAATAGAAAACCGTGTTCCTTCCAAGACGCGCTTCCTAAATCTGTCACTTGTTCCCTCCATCATTCCTCACAATGTTCCGTCACTCATGATCACTATGTACTTGTTTTCCTGAAACACTTACATGTAGAAGCAAGTTATACCAACTAAGTTTGTTATCATCAAAACTAAGAGAAACCATGGAACAACTATTGTTCCAACAATTTTCCCTTTTTGATAATGACAAACCTATATAAAAATGCATGTCTAAAAACCAGTAGAAAAATAGATCAGAAATAAAAATCATGTGGTTCCCCCTTAACAGATGCACAGTTGTTCCTACTCATCAGAGGTAACAACAAAGTTCCCCCTTAGCAAAAGATCCCTTTGTATTTCCTGGATAGAACGCATCTCTGCATTTTTCCTAACTTCCACCTTTTGACATCATCAAAAGGTCAACAATCATCAAGCAAAACGTAGAGCAAATGAACAAATTTAATTGAAACTCAAACCATTCATAAGCAAAAGATAGTTATTATTCATAGATAATTGTCGCGGAAATCACAGCCAGAGAAAACACAAAAACATAAAAGTCTTAACATCCAAGACAAAGAATAAAATTTTAAGTGGGGAGTAGATAGACTAGGGAACTAGAGAGGATCCACTTCATGGTTCGGAGGAGGTGGAGTCAGCAGCAACAGTGTCAGTGTCTCTCTTAGCCAAGTAACCAATGATGGTACTCAGCTGAGAGGAAATCTTTTGAAGCTCGATCAACATCTTGGCAGTAACACCTTCACTCATCGAAGAGCTCCCAACATCCATCTGGTCAGTCTTCTTTGCAACTATTCCCTTTGAATCACCATGGTAGTTCATCCTCGAGATATTGCGCATTTCCAGGGGTAATCCAAAAGACTCCTCACGCGAAGGCTTGTACACATTTTTATCCTTCAGAATAGCCTTCACAAACTCTGGGTAAGGCAAACCGTGATTCTTCCTAGTGCTTTTAGCCATGTGTCTCATCACGATCTCAAGAAGACTGATGCGTTCCCTCCTCAGAAACTTATCCAATAGAATCATGTCATTGATGGTGAGCGTGCTCCTTTTCTCCAGTTTGGGAACAACAACCTTGATCAGAAATTGGTCTGCATTCCTTGCAATGTATCCCAGATCACCAGTTGAGTAAGGATCAACAGTAGTCACATTTCACATAACGTGCTTGATAAGTTGAGTCTTGTTCCTTGGCCAGTTGCTTGAAGTATGCAAATCACCATATCCTTCACTAGGAACCTTCAGAATTTTTGCAACAGACCCCAGAGAAAAAGAGATTTCAAAGGTACCAATAGTAGAGAACCCCAAGGGAGCAGTCACAAGATCAGCCAGTTGATAGGTTGAAAAGAAATTAGTAAGGACAGACACATCTACCTTGACCTTTGAAGCACAAATCTTGTCCCAGCCTTGGAACTTGAGAAGTTCGAACTCCTCGAAGTCATTCTCTTTCAGAAATTCCTCGTCGATCACCAGAGGAGCGACGACTCTCTTTGAAACCTTCTTTGAAACACCCTCCGGTTCCATTGTCAACTTTCCCTTTGCCTTAGCAAACTTGAGGTCCTTCTCAACCTCTTCTTCCACCTCCTCCTCTTCTTCAACACCATCATCACCAGTGTCCTCCTTTTCTTCAGACTCGGCCTCTTCAGGATCAGAGCCAACTTCCTCCTCATCTTCTTCGGAATCTTCAGGATTAGAGCCAAGTTGATAATTTTTTTGTTGTTTAGGTATATTCTTATAATCTAAAATTATATAAATGACTATTGGATAAACGAGAAAACTGAATCGAAATTTTGGTTAACAAACCTCAAGTTAACCAAGATTAAAGGGTTGATTATGTTTAATGATTTAAACTAAATAAAGTCATGTTTAACCGAGTTTGCACACCCTTATCCCTAATATAAGTCCTAATTTTTATCCTAAGTCCTATCCGACCTAACTCTTATCCTAAGTCCTGTCTGACTTTAAATCTTTATCTTAAACATAAACACTAAACCTACTACAAACATTAAATCTTGCCCAAAATCTTTCATTAAGTCTTATCTTAAACCCTTTACTCAAACCCTATCCTATACCCTAGACCTTACCTAAAACCCTACAATTAAGCCTTGTCTTATACATTCCTTTATCCAAACCTTATCCAAAATTGTAAGCCCTAAATATATAAACAATATCTTAAAGCATATATCCAAACCTTACATCTCATCCAAATCCTACCCTAAACCCATACCATAACCCAATCATAAACTCTAAACCTTACCTAATATCCTACCTTTAGCCTTTTTCTTAAACACTACCCAAAACCCTAGATCTTATCTATAACCCTACCTTTAACCCTTGATTTAAACCCTACATCCAAACCCAATCCTGATTCCTATGCCCAAACCTTAAATCTCACTCAAATCCTACCTAAACCATAACCTTTACCACAAACCCTAAACATTACCCCAAATCCTACCCTAAAGCCTTACCCTAACTGTAATCCATAACCATTATCATAAATCTTAATCTTACCAAAAATCCTAATATCAGCCTTTTCTTAAATCTTATCCTAAATAAACAGCGTGTGAAAGTGATTTACAAACGTCTAATCTTCAAACATTCATAACTTTTTTGCTCCGGTGTCAAATTTGAGCTTATTATATATCAAATTGGAGCTATTGACGCATAAACTTGTATATGAAAAATAATTTCAACTGGGTAAGGGACTTGCTCCATAAAGCCACTCGCTTTGTGAAACATGTAATTTTCTGTCAAAATTCCGCCCGTGTACTTGTAAATGGCTATCATTATGAAGCGACTCGCTTCAATATGTGATCCAAATATTGTGCAGGGGAAAATTTTCGTGCGTATATAGCTTCCCGTAAATTAATAACCAAAACATTAAAAATGTGTATAAAAAGTAGATCAACAAGCTAATTTACGAAGATGATAAATTGCAAGTTTTTTAATTTTCAGGAACTTTGAAGGTAGTTCAATAACCAAATATTGTTGCTAAACTAGTACAAACTAGTACAATTTTTGGAGATATTTTTATTTTCGAGAACTTTAGAGATGGTTGCTAAAACTTGTCAGATCGTAGCCGTCTCGCATTTACGAGATCTTAACTTGGGCCATAATAAGATTTGACCTGAAATTAGAAAGAAAAAACAACATAAATCACGGTTTAGGGGATTGAGATCCATAATCAAAATTATAATGCGTTGCAAGATCTTCCTAACGAAGAGTTAACTTGGAACTAAGTTATTACATTTTTTAATACAAGACAAAAGGAACAAGTACATATCATAAGGTTAAATTTGTTTTGATAGGTTTTGGTTTAAATTTGGACCGTCTTCAAGTCGAATACAGAAGCTCCACATCTAGGTTCAAGTTATCTGGTGTGCAAAATACACTGTTTCTGGTTTCAGCTAAGCATTTTTTCGAACTGGTACTGGGCAGAGGAAAGACAAAAGCAGGACCTCTGAGTTGACTCTTATAGAGCCCATAATAATCGGGAAACTTCCATGTAACGCAATTTTATTCTGTTTTTTCTCCCGTAAAAACTTTTTTTTAATTATCTCTTATTTAAATCACTGGTGACTTTGCGAATTGGAGCCAAAATTCGCAGAGCGCTAAAACGTTTCTCCTCTCGCTTCTCTCTCGCGCGATGGAAGAGCCCGATTCCGGGCGCTACATGTTCACGGTGCGCCTAAGGTCGGTTGATCTGTTTCTTCGAGGCATATGTCTGTTGAGGATGATGGCCTCATCGGCGGTGCTTGTGGTGCTGGTCGGAGGGATTCAGGTTTTAGCTACCAGCCAAGAAGATCCGGAGGTCAAAGCAACACTGAAGATGCAGGATATGAGTGGTCTTTCTAGATCGGTCTACAATTGTGCCGTCAGGATCGATCTGGACATTTGGATCGATAAACTTGCTTATTCGGTTAAACGGAAGCCTACGGAGTCGATCTGGATTTCCATGATCGGCAATCGACACATTCTTTCTTGTTTGATCGGTAATCTCTCTCTCTCTCTCTCTCTCTCTACTGTTTGATCGGTGATTGTTTGTTTGTGTCTTGTGATAACTTGGTTTTTGGCATAAGGAGTTTGATTTCTTGAATTTTGGTGAGACTCGTGGAACGATTTCTGTGTATCAAGATTCTGTTCTTTTATCTCCGTTGAAGAACTGCGATTAATTCAACTTGAATCGGAAAGTGAAGGAATATTATTGTCCGTTTTAGAATCTACTTTCGTCGTCCTTTGATTGCCAACTACGATTGAAGCTTATTATTCAAAGATCATACGAGCTTCCAGGAAATTCAGATTTGGACATTAGACTGAACCTGTCTTCTCTCTTGCTTCAAACCTGAGAGATTTCTTGTTAAACTGCTTTCAGCAAATTCAGATTTGGCATTCAAATTTGGACGTCAAAGTGCTAACATAATCTCTTTTATTTCGTTCCTTTCTTGAATATGGACTGGATAATTGTAGAACCCTTTCCTTTGCGCTAATTGATTGGTGTTTTCATGCTCAATCAGTACCGTTGATATAGCTCATTTCGGGACTTGTTTTGTAGGAGATGATTACTTTTCCATCATAATAGGTGAAGGAGATCCCGTCACCCCAGTAGCTAATGATGATTCCATCATACTACAAGATAACCGGCCTTGGACAGTCAGACTTGAATCGGAATGCTTTAGACAGGTTATCTCCACTTTTGCTGCCATATCTGATGAAGGTAGCCATCTCTCTGGCACCATTTACTTTGAAAGCAATTGAAACGTTTATATAAGTTGACAGTAATGTATTCTTCTCTTCTTTCTCCAGTCACGGTCAGAGTAGATCCAGACAGTCTCTCATTTTCTGCAGGAGATGATAATAATACGCTCACGTTTAGCCCACCGGTAATCTTGATTTGGTGTCAATTGAGCATTATCGATCCATCATAATTGTATCATGTACATGAGCTTAATTTGGCTTAATGGTCTGAAACACACACACACACACACAGGAAGCAGTTTGCAGCATTATAAGACCACAAACACTTCAGACGTTTCGAGTGAGCTTGTGGAACAGCGAATGCATATTGGGCGTTGCTTCATGGCTCTCGAAGAGAGTTTTCTTAAATCCCGTGACTCAGCAAAACAGGGTGCGCTACATGCAATTCTTCTTCTACGCTGATGCAAACAACAGCTTCATTTTCACAATGGTGCCACAAGAATCATATTAGTATATTACAATAAGTTTTCTCTCGATTTTGTTACAACACTCTCTTGGCTACTGCAGTCCCCTGCCTTCTTTTGTAGTTGGATTTGATTGAGTGGGTTGTCTTTGTACATTTGTGCTCATCAGATCGTTTACAGGTCAAAATTTTGCTCCGTTGTCTTCTTTTGTGCTTGTAAATTTTGCATGTAACCAACCAAACGAGGCTTTTTTAGATAACATACCATATTGCCATGTCATTAGTGAAACATCTATCTTCACATATATTAGTAATACAGAATGTTTCGATAGGCCTTGGATAGATGTAGAGAAAATAAAGTTTATTAAAAACCTTCAAGAACGTAAAGCAAGATTTTTGATGAACTGTCTAAAAATATCTACTCAATTTTGATGCTTAGTTGTTTGATGGCCTAACTTGGGCCAAAATTAGATTGGTACAGTTATGAAGAAATAGAGAGCCAAAAGTCATATCTTGAATAATCAAATCAACCAAATTCAACAAAAGCTATATGTCAAAAGACTTATTTTGATGATTGAATTCTAATCACAAATGATGGATGAGTTCCAAATTTATTCAGAAGAACAGTTCACGCCAGTGAAGTCCCACGCCTAGGTTTCTTGCTATCACGTGCACAAAATGTCAAGGGTCACACGAGATGAACTATTTATTTCCTCGAGAGTAGACTCATGTTTAGAGTAGAGCATGCAAGGGTTATGGGCATGTTAATTTGCTTTCGGATATTTGGAATGCAAGGAGCAAAGGAATTCTCGAGAGTGGGTTTAGCTTATCCTGCATTCTGAGATTGTATGTGGGATCTTTGAACAAGGAAGACAATGAGACAGGTTTAAAATAAATGTCAAGGGCTGGAGCTTATCTTCAAGTTTATAATATGGCATATCAGCAAAGTTGGACTTGGAAATTAGATTCAACACACCTTCAGCCTTCCATCAAACTGAGAGATTTCTTGCTGACTTGTATAGAAAGAACCAGTTGTGATCTTTACTCAAATTGATTGTAAAAATTCAAAATTAGGCCAATCCGTTTTCGTTTCATCTTCATGACAGACTAAATAGGCTTAGCTTGGGCCAAAATTAGATTGCAGCGTAAGGAAATCAGGAAGAACTAAAACCATGTTTTGAAGAATAAATCAACAATTTGTTACAGTAACAAATAAAACAAGATTTAAACAAATTAAATTGTGTTACAAGTTTCAGTTGGGAATTTCGTCGAACAGGTAAAGGGCAACGGAAAGGCCGAATTAAACGTCTAATACAGAGATACAATACTCCGAAACGGAAACTGAAACCGTGGTCTTTCTCAAGTCTTAACAAATAACAACATTTTGTTATAATCTGTTATTTAAATCACACGGGAGTTTGGGAAGTGGAGCCAAAATTCGCAGACCTAAAACCGTTGTTCGCTCGTCATGTTGTCCTTCACGGTGTGCTTGAAGCCGGCGTATCTGTTCTATCATGGCCTGCGTGTGATGAAGAAGATGGCCTCATCGGCGGTGCTGTGTGTGCAGAGAGGATATGTTAAGGTTGTAGCTGACAGCGAAGATTGCAAGATTGAGTTGATTATGAAGGATTTGACTGCTACTTCTTGTTCGTCTCGCATTACGCACACCGTTCAGTTCGATCTGTTCGATTGGGTTGATCTTCTTATTGATGCTCGGAACTTCGATCAGTCCATTTGGATTTGCATGTACGGCGACCGCCGGAATGTCTACTGTCTAATCGGTAATTGCTCTCCCTCTCTTTCAATTCCGATGATCGTTCGTTTGATTTCTTCGCATTTTGTCATGGAGTGTTGATTTTTGATCGATCGATCGAGAAGCTTGGATTCTTCGTATCAATTTGCTATGATTCTTGCATCTCAGTTGAAGAACAGAACTGTGTTTGTTGGATCTCTTGGCAATTCTGATCCAATTTGAGTCGGGAGAGAGATTTCTTGCCGACCGAACATTATTATCTATAGATAATCAAATTTAGCCATTAATCAATTTATTTTTTCAAGAATATTTTTTATTTTATTCACTTTTCTTGATTATGATTATGGAGTTGAAAAATCGATCTGAAACACATTGGGCTGATTAATTGTGTAGGAGACGGTTCTACGCCCATCGAATTAGGTGAAGCTAAGCTTGTCCAATTCAACGGTGTAATTTCTAGGACCTTGCCAAATGACCCACGCTGGTTTGTGATCCAAATGACAACAGAATGCTTGAGAGAGGTGATCTCGACATGCGCTTTCAGTTATGATCACGGTAGGTCTCTAGCTCTTGGTTACACTTAAAAATTGCACAACTGATCGATGCAGCGTTGAACTCCCTTGTCTAATTTGTGCAGTAATGATGCTAGTGTTTGCGCGCACAGTAATTTTTCTTACAGTATCTCAGACGCTCCTGTTTCACACAAAGGTAAATTAAATTAAACTGTGCGTCATCGAGTCACAAAAGTATAGTATATATGTCCATAAAACTGCAATTTGATGAATTGTCTGAAACACACACGCAGGATGGTGATTGCCTGGTTGGAGGTGTGCAACCAGGAACCTGTAAGTCTTTGCTAGTGGAGTGGCGCGGGGCAACAACTTTGACAAAGGCTTCGAAGATCACATCACATGTTTTGATATGTCCCTCCTTCCATCAAAACGGCCGGCTGGAGGCCATCACATTCATCTTCAAGGATGGTGAGTTGAATGCCTTGGGTTATTTCATGCGAGCATGCACCTGACACTCGAATTGTCCGTCCGTATGTAGTATTCATCAAGAGTCAACAAGCTAGCTGAATCATCTATTAGAACGAGTCACTCTCTTTACTTTACTACTAAAATCCCCTGTCTTCTTTTGTAGTAGGATTTGGTACATTTGTGCTCATCAGTTCGGTTAGAAATTTAGTTGGACAAATTTTGCATTTACGACTTGAAATTAAAGTTCGAAGTTTGCTTCCCTGCCTTCTTCTGTGCTTGTAAATTTTCCAAATGAGAATAGCTACTCGAAACAGCCATATGCCGGCTTGGATAGTACAAGTAAAGAAACAAACTTATTTTGAGGATTAAATTCCATAATCAAAATGATTAATTAAGCTCCAATATTATTCAAACGAAGAGTTCGAATTTGAACCGTCTTCATCTGTTCAAAACAAATATATCTCATTGATGCACAACATTTTAAGGGTCACCAGAAGTGAACTAAAAAGATGGGATTCTAAATTTCTAATCGTTCTTCATATTGATTTAATGACGTAAGCCAATGCCAATATTTTTACAAACGATGGGAAATCACTGGATCTCGATCCAAAGCTACAACATCAATGGAATATATAAGCTCGTGAAAAGCTCATGATGAAAAACTTGATCGAAAAGACAATCTAGAAGAAGAAATCAGAGAATCATATGACTTGATTCATAAATTGAAAGACTTGAGAAAGAAGATACAAGATGAGTTTTCCCGCTCAATCACTCTTCCAAACTTGCAAATCTCAAACAAGAACAGGAAACTAACACGAATCAGAAAGGAGAGAACACAGAAAGTTTGGTGACCCGGTTCAAATCGAAGATCCTACATTCGGGAGTCTCAGTTCGGAAAGAACAATCCAATATCCACTAAGTTTTCGAATAAGAATACAAGAACCACTACACAGTTCCAGGAAAGTACAACTCAAACACTAAAACAGAAAAAACAACTTGAAACTCGAAGAATAAAGTAAGGAGGTAGAAGAAGGGAATAGAAGGGATCTCAGATAGATTTTCGCCCCCCTATCAGGCTGAATAAGCTCGAGATAGAGCTTAGTATAGACGCACCACCACGAATCTCAACGAGAATAGCCTCGCCGTCGTCTTCTCCGACAAGATCTCCACCGCCTGGCACTCTTCTCTCTTTTCTCTCTCTTTCTCTGTATGCGCCACAGAGAATGAATGAGTGAATGAGCTCCCAAACCCTAGAATGAGCTTAAATAGCTAGGTCAAGGGGTGAGATGCCAAACGCCGCGTTTCACTTAACGTGAGCTTCTTCTCTTCGATCTTCAGAGTTGGGCTAGTGACTTGGGCCATTTAGAAACAAGCCCAAGCGACAAATTAAACTAAGCTTAAACCAGCTCAATACTTAAGCCCAAGCCTTAGGTTACATCCAAACCAAAATTGATCCGGGGAAGCCACAAAAGAGCAAGGACCCAGTTTGAACCGGTCTAAGAGCACAAGCCCTATTTCCCCTTTATTGTATAGAGTTGTTTAGGCCTAGAATATGTTAAGGATATTTCATATAATATTATCTTTCTTTTATATATTATTCTATCCTAGTCTAAGATATTTTATTTATGGTAGAATATCATGTATTAGGGTTTAGATATATCTTGGAGAGCAAGACTCTCTCTTCTTGTATCTCTATAAATATTGTTCTTCTTACATTAATGATATTATTAGTTCTCCAAACCTCTATATGGTATCACGAGCTTGATCCAAAAACCCTAAAAAAAATTTCGTTCGTTCTTCTACTACTATGGCCTCCAACAATCATATTCTTCCCAATGATGTTGAGCCTATAAAACCCTGTGTTATTGTTCAATTCCATAATGCCATCAAATTAACCACCACCAATTACATCATCTGGAAAACCCAGATTCAATCAATTCTCCTTGGATATGGTCTTTTCAAATTTTTGGATGGATCATATCCTGCTCCATCGGAAACGGAGCCTAATTTCGTTAATCCGGCTGTTTCAACTCCTAATCCAGCAAATCAAACTTGGCTACTGTAACACCCGTCTTTCCACAGGGTGCTACTTAGTAGTAGACCTTACCAGATACTACTTAAGTAGGTTGACAACAACACTTTAGGATCTTGCAACGCGGGTACAACGAGAAAACTTAATAAAATATCCAACCTTTTATATTGTAAAACTTAGAAAACATAGCTATGCATGCATTCCCGAAACAAAATATATCCAAACC
Source organism: Fallopia convolvulus (assembly GCA_964016875.1). Taxonomy (NCBI): domain Eukaryota; kingdom Viridiplantae; phylum Streptophyta; class Magnoliopsida; order Caryophyllales; family Polygonaceae; genus Fallopia; species Fallopia convolvulus. Next base: position 22,010,130 of record OZ024735.1, read on the forward strand.
CGACAAAATCATAACATTGACAAATTAACCTAGTAACTATAATAGACATCACATAATAGTAAATTCAAGATAACAATAAAATCAACTCCCTAATATAACAAAAGAAACCAAAGTAAACCCGACCCCACTATGACACACACTCTTTACCGCTCCGCCCCGCCGTCTGGCCTCGACTCATGCACGGTTCCCTGGTTCAGACCTGGAACTAAAAAAATATTCCCCGAAGGGTCAGCTAATAATCTATCACGTTAGAAAGAATGCGTAAATTGCAAGACGTTTTGAAAGCATTTCTAAAGTCAGCATCCAAGTCCACAAACACACTCATAACTCTAAAGGCCAATACCTAAATTAGTTTTGGTTAGTCACACATAGCTACATACACATTCACAAATACAATCTTACAATAATGCAATTCCTCCATCTCGCAATCCAACCACCAAGGCGCTCAACCCCGCGCCGAGTGCAGAGGCAGGCCCTCTCACTCTACTTCACAATCTCCCTTCTAACCCCGGCTAAGCCTCCACTAGAGCACTTGCCAAAACACATAGATAATATTTTTCATTTTGAAGGGGCACGGTTCCCCTGTCACACGGACCATACATAGACAACTCTTCCTCTCCGCCAGCTACGATGGGGCCGTGCCGGAAACGGTACCAACACATAGAAAACATTTCAAAAATCTCTTTTCGATAAAATACGTTCAAAACCATTTACACACAGCACACCAATAAGCTCAAAACAATTTAAAAAGGTACTCGGGACTAGTTCCCAAAACCAATCCTACAATAACGGCACAAAATGTAACATAATAGAGAAGAACCGAGCAAGTCGAAAACGACTTACCTCGAAACTAGGGGATCCCTCGAAGAAGACGGAATTAAGAACATGGACAAAAACAGGTTCAATCGACTAGACTTACTAACCCAACAATTACGCTCGGAAAGTTCAATCGACTAGCCCCTCCCTTGACAAGAACATGAATGCACCACTACTCTAAACAAGACGAGCTCATCACGTTTTGTACCCCTTTCGACGCCCTTTTTAGGATGCAATGGAGGCTCAAAAGGGATCACTCATCGAACAGTAGCGGAACGCCAGTTGGTTCACCCCAACATCAACATGAGATTGCGAGGGAGAAGGTGGGCGACAAGCGATGGAAATAAACACCGATGACGATGGCTAGGCCGCTGCTAAAAAAACGAGAAAAGAAGGTGAGGAAGACGGGAACTAGAGGACGACCACCACACCGACCACCACGCTTGAACTCGGGAAGCAAAAACACTCTTACCGGTTTGGAGGACTCTCTAGAATACGACAGTTCGACGCTGAGCAACAGGGTAGCCCGCCGTCGTCGTTGGCTGCACTGGTATGGGTTGACGAAATGATCGTAGGTCGAGAATGGCGGTGCTGGAAGACTTGATCGGAAACAAAGGGAGAAGCGCCGAACTCGATCGGTACTCTCTAGCCCTTCTTTTGTGTGACGATAGGTAATGAGGGTTGGTTTTGATGAAGTCGGTATATAGATGGGTATGGCCAGAGCAAGAATCGGGGGTTTGGTTATACGTGATTGGGTTTGAGTATAGATATGGTATAATCTCGTTAAGATTTGTAGTTAATGATATTATTTTTGTAAGGATATGTTTAATTGGATTTAGTAGGGGGAGTAGAATATATATATACGTATTTATATTCATGTATATATATATAAAGAACTTAGGAATAAAATCGAACGGATATATGCAAGTACTCCTCTGTTCCGGGGTTACTTGCGGACAAAACAAAGATTACTTGCAAGACAAGAAAGTCATTTTCCAACTTTAAAAGGGGAACGAAACCCGACTATTACATACTACCTCTCTTAAGAAAGTTTCGTCCTGAAATTTTTATAATGAAGAAAAGAAATCTTGAGGATTTACAAACCTCTCCCCATAAAGAGGGATTCGTCCGCGAACCTAAATTGCAAACGACACAAAAAGATGAGTCAAAACGAAACTCATAACGCTCTAACATAAGCACAACCAATCAAGTAATAGATCAAGCAACCAATACAACCAAACAATCACTTACTGACCAATGACTCACACTTTCGCTCATCACTACTCTCTATTTCCAAAAAAAAATCTCAACTAAACCCGAGCACCACTCTGGGTACCTCTCTCTTTAATCCTACTCTCAGTCTCATAGGTGGCCTCCTCAACTCATCACCAAGACTAATGATTCTGCATAAGAGGAATCTCCTCATTCTGAAGCTCCGTCATCCGTCTACCTAAGATCGCAATCGATTGCTCTTTGAAGGTGTGATCTAGCTAAACCTTCAACTCCTCGGGGTTGATCCTGTGACTAGGGTCAGTCACAAACTATCTCATTAAGGCACGCAAAACACGCGGTGAAGTTTGTTCAAGGCTCGTGCAAAAGCCAGCCTACGTACTCTCTCCAAAATCTCAAACGGACCAATATAGCGGGAACTCAACTTCTCTTTTACCCCAAATCTCCTGACTTCGCGATAGGCAACACTTTCCACCAAACGTGTGCTCCTATCTCAAACTCTAGTGGTCGACACCTCTTGTCTGCATAGGACTTCTAGCGACTCTGTAGGGCCACCATTCTCTCTAGAATCAAGACCACCTTTTCGATCGTCTCCTCAATCATCTGTTGCTTCTCACCTACTACATTTGAGGGATCATCCCAATACAATAATTTCTTACATCTTGCCCATATAAAGCCTCATAAGGGTCATCTAAATCGGTGAGTGCCAACTGTTATCATAGGCAAACTCCACCAAAGACAAGTGATTTGACCAGTGACCTACCTAGTCTGGCACATAGGACCTCGATCAGCACCTCTTCTAGAGTTTGAATCGTCCTCTTTATTTGTGTTGTGATATGTTAGCCATGATTAGTCTCGTATGCTTGAAATTCTCAACCCTTTAACTCTCTTATAACGACGGTGTGGTCTTAATACTCTATTTTATTCGTTTGGAATGCTAAGTGAATGTCTGCTTTAAAAGAATCTTCTCTACCTCCACACTGGTGTCACTACAATATGTTCTTCACCATGATACATCTTTAATTCTATTCCTTCCTTCAAGTCACACCACTATACTTTTCCAAGATGTTATAAATCACAATCCTCGTACCAAAATATAACGAACTCTCAAATTATGTGATTCCACGCACTTAAGCCATTCCGGCTAATTTAGCTTTTACTTACACTAACTAGAGATGTGTTTTTAACCCCCAAATGCAAGACTATTACCCATTCCCTTTCTATAACATACAAACTTCGAGACATCATTAACACTTGCGTAAACCTTAAGGTCTTGCGACAATGGCGGTTTGGTATACAAACCATCCCAGTTGCAACTCTCCCGATGCTCTATATTAAGCGACCTTCTTGTTTTCTTCAAAACTGGTTCATAATGGTTCAGGCTAGGAAACTCATGTACACCTCAATATGTCAGTCTCTTAAGTCCTCACTCCAACACCCCATTTGGCCTAGGCACATCCACTTGATCAGTCAGATCCTCGACCCTAAGTAATAGTTAGAATTTACTCCTCTCGTTGAAAGGCTCACTCCACTTAGCTAACTAAGGACCGTATGCACCACTTAACTCCTGCTAGACTTGTATCAACTAGTCGATGCATTTCCAGTTCAAATAACACAGCTTATGACCTAGTGCTAACCTCTCAATGTATATCCGCTAATGTCCTTAAGTCTCCTAGGTCAAGTTAAACCTCCTCGTTGTCCTTGCACAAATGTCTACGCAAACGGAGTTCAATTGCCAAACTTGACCTCCAAGTTTTCGAATATCAATCCTAGCAAAACAATCCAATGGAGTTCCAACCCCGATTGATAACCTCTAGACATCGTGGTCAAAGTCTTGTTTAAAACATTATTACTGCACAATACTTCCATCTCGATGTCTTTGGTACTAGTCCAATTCTTTTCCGAGCGAATTAGACATCGCAAATATCTCTATCCATACTCTAATTGTTGTTTCTCACGGAATCCATAACCAAGTATATGTCTATATTGATGCAGTGAAGCCTGCCATGTCTCCAACCGACGTCAATGAGTTGATTCGAGTGCCTTCTAACGGACCAATTACAAGAAGTCGAGCTAAGAAGATTGCTCAAGGCACAACAACAATCTTGGTTCGATTGGCAACAGTTCTTGAAGAACCAATCAAGCCGAAGTGGGACTCGTGTATTCGACATCAATTGAGCCCGGATTCCATGGATTGATATATGAGGGCCGAAAATCACCATTTCTTTATTTAGAAACATGTATTAGTTTGTCTCACTTGAGGGCTGAATTTAGTAAGTGATCGGGTGAGATAAATTGGTATATGGGTCAAAGTCAACCCTTTGACTTGACCATTCTAAATTGAGAAAATATCCTTATTTATTTAATAGGCGTGTGAACTTGTTTAAATAATAAAGAGAAATCAGCCAATAGGCTTATGTTAGTTGGTTGATCTTCTCTCACCTGGTTGTTAGAGATATTTTTAGTTTGTTTTAGATATTTTATAGTTGTTAGGATATTTTCCTTAAATAAATAAATCAGCCATGATTTATTTTATTTAAGGGGAATCTAGATAGATTTAATTAGATATTTTATTACATCTTGGGAAGCAAGACAAGGAGACCAAAATACCCTCTCTAGGGCCGGCCACCTCCTCTCCTTGCTCCCCAAGTCATAGCTTTGTATTCTACTATAAATACTCTTGTCTTTCATTAATAAAAATCAGCTTGAGAGAGATTAAACCCAAATTGGTTTAATCTATCTCTTGGGCCACAAAATACACACGTGTGATTGCAATTTGGAGAACTCGTTCATCAGCTTCATTCGAACTCCATTCTCTCTCTTCAACCGAATTTTTGTTGTGTTTGTTTAAGTTTGATCCATTGATTTATTCAATAGAGATTGTTCTAGAATTGTTTGTTAAAGATCGTTCTAGTTAATCAATCAGATTTAGCGTAAGAGCCAATCTGATTGAACTATCAAAATTGAGTCTTTCAATCCTTCAAACTCGTGTTCGTTTCAATTGATCAACTCAGTTTCGTGTTACTTGCATATCAAGTCATCTAAATCTCGAAAGCAATTGTAGGTTTGAGTTCGTTATTGGCAAGATTGGGATCGTGTGGGTCATATACGAGGTTTCTAAGGAGGATTCCGAGGCAATCACGTATCAAGTGGTATCATAATCCAGCGTCTCGCCAAGTAAATTTTTCTTTCCTTAATTTGCTTTCTAGTCAATTTTAATTCAGTTTTTGATCCTAAAGTTCGAACCTTTACCCAAAGCTAGAATTTTTAGACCATAATCTGAATTTTATAACCCACCTCCACCACATCTCCTCCACCCCACCACCACGCGCCACCACCTAACCACCTAATTGGTGTCGCTCCCTAGGACCGCACCAACCCCCATCTCGGTCCGATCACCCCGCCTCCAACCCCACCCCATTCGTACAACCCTAAACCCTAATCGCCCACCCCACCCTTACGCAAACCCTAACCCTAACCCTAGTTCTCATACGAGAATTCCCAAACCCTAACCCTAAATTTCGGTAACCCTAATTCAAAACTCTACCGCTTCACCAAACCCTAGAGCCAAACCGATCCATAGCCTACCCAAACCCTAATCCCAACCGAACCATTCCCAAACCCTAATCTCTTGTTGTACCTTGCCCTCCAAGCAATTAACCATCTAGGAGATTTTTAAGGGATTTATGTATGTTTATTGGCTGAATTGGTTGAGTTGTGTTGCAATATAGATTAGCAATTGTCTTCCTACAATTTTTATGAGTTTTTATTGCATGTTGCATGATCAATAGAGATTCATATTGCTTGTTGATATTTGTTGATTTTTGCTATTGCATCCTATCAATTTCGACCAGCCCTATTTTCTTTTGTTTAATTTGGCTTCTAGTTGGTTTCATTGGTAGTTAAAGTCACTTAGTTAAAAAAAAAATCAGTTCGTATACCCTTTTTAATTTCGTCCATTGCATTGTTGCATTGCTTTGAGTATTTCATCATTCTAGCACAAGAGTAGATTGTGCATAAAGTTAAAAAAAATTAGAAAAGCAAAGTGATCTACCCCAGCTAGTTTCAAGCCACTTTCACCCCTAGTGATTGCTTGCTAGAAAAAGTTAGCTAAGTAAAAATCACTTTGTAGAAAAATAGTGACGAAATAAAAGTCACTTTAGCCTATCATATTTCTGTCCTTGCATGCTTAAATTTGGCTTTATTAACTTGCATAGAGTCAATTGAGAGATTGCATGTGTTTTAAAGCTCATAGAGGGATTATTTGCATTGCTTGTCTTATTGCATATTTTCCATTTGCTTAAGCTGCATATTTCCTTTATTTATCATTAGTATACCATATCTACACCATATCTACTCATTTACTCCCTCAATTCAACCCAAAAGCTGAATTAAGTTGATTGGATTGCTTTGAGGCAAGTTTTGGCTTGATTAAGGTGTGGTATTGCTTGTTGTGAATTGCTTTAGAACACACTACTCTCTCTACTTCCTTGCGTGTTTCAGGAACAATGGTGATCCCATCTGAGCCTAATCCGGCTGAACTGAATCTTACTAAGGAGGCAATCGATTTCGTTAGGTTGTCCATTAGTGATAGTGTACGAGATGGCCAGGCTCGAGCTGTAGAGTTGGCCACGGCTGCATTGACTCCACAATTGCGGCCTCTAGAGGAGCAACTTGCCACATTAATTGAATCATCTCAAGCAAGTCATAAAAGTGCCCCTCCGATCGAGCTTACAAGTGACCCAAATCAAGCCTCATGTAGCGACAAAGGCAAGCAACAAGCAGTTGAGGAAGAGCATGATGTGCTTGCTAGCTACAACAAAGAACATGATCTCCCGGCTCACTATTCCCCCACAGCAGGCCGAGGTAGAGGAAGAGGTTTTGGGGCGAGAACTACACCGGTTACTCATCAATAGTTCTATAATCACCCAACAAACCGGTACCCTCAAGCCACTCATCAACAACAACAACAATACAACAATCCTTTTGATGATGTGACTTATGGCTATCCCGGGGAAGAAAGGCGCCCATGGCATCCTCCCCTTGATGATTTCTATAACCAAGATGAGGTTGTAGAAGATATTCCACCAGCTTATGGAGTACAGAGGCCGAACAACAACAACACCGCTAACCAAACCGTCAATCAGATTGGTAAGCGTGATATTAAGATCAAGATAGAGCCATTTAGTGGAGAGCTCAATCCAGAGAAATATCTAGAGTGGGAACAAGCTACAAACTTCATTCTTGATCACATGGGCTATGAAGAATGGGAGAAAGTTGTTGTTGTTGTTATCCACTTTGTTGGGACCGCTAGAAATTGGTGGTTCAGAATGAAGGATGATAGGATTAGAAAGGCCTTTCCACCAATTGAAACTTGGGGCCAGCTGAAGTTTGTAATGAGAAAGAAATATGTGCCTGAAGAGCATACTGAGCACATGAGGCTGAAAGTGGTTACATGCAAACAAGGCACCAAGTCTCCAACTGAGTACTTCAATGAGCTAGAGGATTTGAGCTTCAAAGCGGGAATTCATCATTCCCAACGGTCTCTAAGGACCCAATTCATGGCTGGACTGAATCAAAGCATCAGAGATACATTGGAGATTCAACAAATCAAGGATCTCAATGCATTAGTACACTCATCCCAACTACTTTATGAGCAGCAACAAAGGAAGAAGAAGGAAGCTTGGAATGCTCCAAAAAGGTATGTTCCTAATTCCAGTGCTAATTCCAATTCTTATTCTTCTAACCCTTCTATGCAGCAAAAGGGAGCTTCTAGCTCACCTAAACCCACAGGTTATCAAGGCCAAAGACGTCCAAACAATGCACCTCCAAACCAGCCAAGGGCACGAGATTTAGTGTGCTATAAATGTCAAGGAAGAGGTCATTATGCTAAGGATTGTCCAAATCAGAAACAAGTGCTACTCACCACCAATGGAGGATATGTGAGTGATGAAGATATACCTCCAAATCAAGAGGAGGAGTAGAGCAATGGACAAGAAGAGAAGGACGTGGAGGCCATTGAACCGGATTGCACCGAACAGCCTCTAACTTTAGTAACAATGCGTACTCTTACTTTACAAGAAACACCTAGGCTAGATCAAAGGGAAAATATTTTTCATACTAGGTGTACTGTGAAGAATCAAGTGTTATGCATGATAATTGATAGTGGTAGCTTTTGTAACATTATTAATGCTAAGGTAGTTGATCACTTGCAATTAAAAACTCAACCTAGGGCTACTAGTTATGGTCTTAATGGCATTAATGATTCAGATGGTCCTAATCTTGTTACTCATCAGTGTTTAGTCCGTGTTCCCATAGGCAATTATGTTGATGATATCATATGTGATGTGGTAAACATGGAATGCACTCATATATTGTTAGGTAGACCATGGTTATTCGATAGGAGAGTTATATATGATGGCATGCTTAATACCTATTCGTTTAACTATGACGTGAGGAGAGTTTCTCTTCTACCATTGTCGCCCCAACAAGTTTTACAAGACCAGGTACGCAGAGACCAAGCTAGGGCACTTAGGCGTGCCAAGGAAGAGAAAGAAGAGGCTGAATCGGCGGCAAAAGCAGCGGCATGACGCTCGGCGCCCGACGCACCTACAAAGACAAGCGGCGTTTCCCAGTCTCCACCCGGTCGTTCTGGCTCAAATTTTAGGAAAACATCAAGCACAGGTGGAGATACTGTTTGGGACGAAAAACGCCGAGAGAATTTCCCTAAATCGTCCAAAGTGCCGAGCAACACTTCCAGCAGTGCACCTGAGACGAAAACGGGGCTATCTCCCAAACCACTCGAGCGTTTTGCCTCAAATTTTGGGAGCAATTCAGAGACTCAGAGAGCTACAGATCTGGAAAAAGAAAGCCTACAGGAAGAGCCAACAATCGGCTTAAAAGGCAATGTAGGAAAGCGCTCTCTAGTTACTCAGTCTAGTGTTTCTTTCCCTAACTCTTTTTGCTTACTTCTTATGAGGAAAGAGATACTTATTATTAGTCAAGATATTTCACATCTTCCAAAGTGTATTCAGGATCTATTACAGGAATTTGAAGATGTGATGCCTGAAGAGTTTCCACAAGGCCTTCCACCAAGTAGAGGCATTGAGCATCAAACCGTGCAGCCTATAGAGCAAGTCCAGAGGAGACCGCTGAGCTTCAAAGACAAGTGCAAGATCTCATGGACAAAGGCTATGTGCGTGAATCCCTTAGCCCATGCGCGGTTCCGGTGATTTTGGTGCCAAGAAGGATGGCACTTGGAGAATGTGTGTTGATTGCAGGACGATCAACCAAATAACAGTTAAGTACCGTCATCCCATTCCTAGATTAGATGATATGCTTGATGAATTGCATGGTGCTAATTTCATTTCAAAGATTGATTTAAGAAGTGGGTACCATCAAATTAGGAAGGGAAGGGGATGAATGGAAAACTGCTTTTAAAACTAAGTATGGTTTATATGAATGGTTAGTAATGCCTTTTGGATTAACTAATGCACCTAGTACTCTGATGAGGCTTAAGAACCATGTTCTAAGAAGATACTTAGGTAAATTTGTTGTAGTCTACTTTGATGATATCTTAGTCTATAGCAAAACCTTGCATGAACATGTAGACCGTCTTAGGGACGTTTTGGACACTTTAAGGTTAGAAAAGCTTTTTGTTAATTTGAAAAAGTGTTCTTTTTGCTCGGAGTCTACCATTTTTCTTGGTTTTGTTGTGTCTAAAGGTGGATTGAAGGTAGATGAAGACAAGATCAAAGCAATCAAGGAGTGGCCTCAACCGACTACGCCAACCATGGTGCGCTCGTTTCTCGGCTTGGATGGCTTCTATAGGAGATTTGTGCGTGATTTTAGCACAATTGCAGCCCCTCTCTATGAGCTTACAAAGAAGGATACTTCATTCAAATGGAGAGAGCAACAAGAGAACGCCTTCAACACTTTGAAGGACAGGTTATGCAACGTCCCGTTGCTCCAACTCCCTGACTTCTCCAAAGCCTTTGAGATAGAGGTGGACGCATCTGGCCATGGCATAGGAGGCGTGCTCTTGCAAGACAAGAAACCCATAGATTATTTCAGTGAAAAGCTTAGTGGGGCTGAGTTGAATTACCCTACTTATGATAAAGAGTTGTATGCTTTAATTAGGGTTTTGAAAACTTGGTCTCATTATTTGTGGCGTAAGGAGTTTGTAATCCATTCTGATCATGAGGCTTTGAAGTATTTGAAAGGCCAACCCAGACTCAGCAGGCGACATGCAAGATGGGTTGAATTTATGGAGACCTTTCCTTATGTTGTAAAGCATAATAAAGGCAAAGGAATGTGGTAGCTAACGCCCTTTCTCGCAGGTATGTTCTCTTGAACCAATGTGATGTTAAGATCCTTGGATTTGCAATGATTAAGGAATTGTATGCTAGTGATCCTCACTTTGCTGAAATTTATAAGAATTGCATGTCTAGGGGAGAAATAGATTCCTACTTTATTGATGATGGATACTTGTTTAAAACTGGTAAATTGTGCATTCCTTCATCTAGTATACGTAGGCTTCTAACTAAAGAAGTTCATGAATCAAGAGGACATAGGGGTTTAGAAAAGACTTTAGAAGGATTTAAAAGAACACTACTATTGGCCTAAGATGAGTAATTATGTGCTTAGATTTGTCAAGAGTTGTATTGTTTGTGCTAAAGCTAAGTCTAGACTTAACCCCCATGGTTTGTACCAGCCTCTACCAATTCCTAGTTCACCTTGGGAGGACATTTCTATGGACTTCATTGTTGGATTGCCTAGAACTAGGAAAGGTAGAGATTGTATCTTTGTAGTAGTAGACCATTTTTCCAAGATGGCTCATTTTATTCCATGTCACACGACTGATGATGCTGTGCATGTTGCTAATTTGTTCTTTAGGGAAGTTGTTAGATTGCATGGCATTGTTTGTTCTATTGTTTCAGATCGTGATGCTAAATTTTTGAGTTATTTTTGGAAAAGTCTGTGGTCTAAGTTGGGAACTAAATTGCTATTTTCTACCTCATGTCACCCACAAACTAATGGGCAAACTGAAGTTACTAATAGAACGTTAGGGGTTTTACTTAGAACTATGCTTAAAGCTAACCTCAAACATTGGGAAGATGTTTTGCCTTTTGTGGAGTTTGCTTATAACAGGTCAATCCATTCAGCTACAAAAATGACCCCTTTTGAGGTCGTTTATGGGCTGAATCCGAGGACTCCGGTGGATTTGACGCCTCAGCCATACAAGGGAAAAGGGAGCTTTGAAGTTGACAAACGGGCTGAGTTTGTGAAGAAGCTACATGAGAGGACAAAGATGCACTTGGAGAGGAAATCCATGAAGTACAAGGCCCATGCTGATAAGGGTCGAAAACAGGTTATCTTTGAAGAAGGAGATCTTGTTTGGGTGCATCTAAGGAAGGAGAGGTTCCCAAATCAAAGGAAGAATAAGCTAGATTAGAGAGGAGATGGACCATTTCGTGTCATCAGGAAAATCGGCCCTAATGCATATCATGTTGACATGCCTGGTGAGTAAGGTGTCCATCCAACTTTTAATGTGGCTGATCTATCTCTTTATGTGCCAACTTTTGATTCTGATGTCGAATTAGAGACGATTCGAGCTCAAGTGGAGGAGAATGATGCAGTAAAGCCTGCCATGTCTCCAACTGACGTCGATGAGTTGATTCGAGTGCCTTCTGACGGACCAATTACAAGAAGTCGAGCAAAGAAGATTGCTCAAGGCACAACAACAATCTTGGTTCGATTGGCAGCAGTTCTTGAAGAACCAACCAAGCCGAAGTGGGTCTCGTGCATTCGACATCAATTGAGCCCGGATTCCATGGATTGATATATGAGGGCCAAAAATCACCATTTATTTATTTAGAAACATGTATTAGTTTGTCTCACTTTAGGGCTGAATTTAGTAAGTGACCGGGTGAGATAAATTGGTATATGGGTCAAAGTCAACCCTTTGACTTGACCATTCTAAATTGAGAAAATATCCTTATTTATTTAATAGGCATGTGAACTTGTTTAAATAATGAAGAGAAATCAGCCAATAGGCTTATGTTAGTTGGTTGATCTTCTCTCTCCTGGTTGTTAGAGATATTTTTAGTTTGTTTTGGATATTTTATAGTTTTTAGGATATTTTTCTTAAATAAATAAATCAGTCATGATTTATTTTATTTAAGGGGAATCTAGATCGATTTCATTAGATATTTTATTATATCTTGGGAAGCAAGACAAGGAGACCAAAATACCCTCTCTAGGGCCGACCACCTCCTCTCCTTGCTCCCCAAGTCATAGCTTTGTATTCTACTATAAATACTCTTGTCTTTCATTAATAAAAATCAGCTTGAGAGAGATTAAACCCAAAATGGGTTAATCTATCTCTTGGGCCACAAAATACACACGTGTGATTGCAATTTGGAGAACTCGTTCATCAGCTTCATTCGAACTCCATTCTCTCTCTTCAACCGAATTTCTGTTGTGTTTTTTTAAGTTTGATCCATTGATTCATTCAATAGAGATTGTTCTAGAATTGATTGTTAAAGATCGTTCTAATTAATCAATCAGATTTAGCATAAGAGCCAATCTGATTGAACTATCAAAATTGAGTCTTTCAATCCTTCAAACTCGTGTTCATTTCAATTGATCGATTCAGTTTCGTGTTACTTGCATATCAAGTCATCTAAATCTCGAAAGAAATTGTAGGTTTGAGTTCGTTACTGGCAAGATCGGGATCGTGTGGGTCGTATACGAGGTTTCTAAGGAGGATTCCGAGGCAATCACGTATCATATATAAACCTCCTCAACGTATTCCATGTCGATTTTTTTTCATTCTTTTTCTTTTCAATAGTTTTGAGCGGGTTTTCACTTCTATTGCAAATCTCCTTTACCCTACAATTCCATCATTGTGGTTCTCAAAACCCTACACGTGTCTTATCTCTAGTAAATTTTCTGTCTGAGGAACTGATTCTTTCTTACATGACTTATCCATAGTACCCTTGAACCGCTTCTATCGTTTTATTCCTTCATCGAATTTTCCTATTAGTTTGGATCATTTGAGTAAAACAACATATGCTTCTAAGTCATTGTCGACTAACATTATATAATACCCACTAATCTCATCATTAAATCTGGACAACAGACTTCAAATATCGTCTTGGTAATGCCTCCTTCACTAATCTCTTCTCTAGATTATCACTAATAATCTTACAAGTCATGATCTTCCATAGCTTGAGCCATCCTAGCATCTTATGCTTCAACTCTTACCTATGATGACTTACTTTAGTGGGTGTTTGTTTATCCAAACTTAGCATATACTGAATTCGTTCGTGTCCAATCCCTTGGGTTTGGTCACTCGTTCCTTATGTTGTTTTTGTCCGCACGGCTCCTATAACTTTATCTCTCCATCTACATAGGTCATTACTCAAACTTTTCCCTCGTGCCAAACCTCTTATGGCTTTGAGGCGTTATTAAAATTTGTATATCTCTTGCGCTCTTGTGATATAGGTAGTGTGAGTATACAAGTTATCCTACCCTTCAACCAGTCACAACTCTTTTGGTAACCTACCTTCCTTGCGATTTTCTTAATCGCAATTAATTTAGTCAATGGTGGGTTAGACTAGAGGTCTCCTTATACCCCACCCAAAAGGTTAATTTTTAATCCCATATGTTTTGTGATGCAATCCTATTTAGAAGGTTCTTCTAACATGTTATATCGTTGATTCTCTCTAGATCAAACCTTTTTTTCTCGATCTATGTCACCTGTTCACCTCATGCTCCTCATTTAATCAAAAACATACTCCATGAGCCTTACACACCGCTGGTATTGTTTAAACATCAATGTAGTCTCCAAGAGGAAAACCTGCTCTTCCAGGTCCGGTAGTAGACAAGGATATCATTGATAAAGACCCCTACATTCGGTCCAAATAGTTGATAAAGGTCCTTGACCAATAACTTCCCACCCTACTATAGACATTAGTTAACTTTACAACTTTTTTTCACACCATTCACAGTGCTCCTATCACATGCATGTATATTTTGGACATCCTCTTCTAAAGTCTTCAACTGAAACTAACTCGTCCTTTAACCGATTCTAGAGAATTGCAAACTTTCACTATGGTCGAACCACTCGATCAATGTTTCATGACAACCGATTCTTAATCCCAATGTCAAGTTCAGCTTCTAGGGAACCGAACCGAACCTCTTCCGGAGGTGGACTCGATGCATTTAATCCTTCACTCCTCCTACCACTCACTTTTCTTATGATCAAATCCCAAGTGAATGAGATTAATTGTGGATCACTGCTTCCCCTTCCTATCCTCCACCTGTACTCCAAGATAAACTTCTTAAGTCAGGTGTTCAGCTCTTTCTAAAGCAAGAAACATCCTTTCTTCGGCCCCCCATTTCTAGTTGAAGTTCAACCATCATCAAATCTTATAATTTGGACACTTAAGCAAGATTTCCTCCAATTTGATCTATTCTCTTCAATGTCGAGCACTTGTGCCTTCTCTTGTACTAGATTCCACTACTCAATCACCTTAATGGACCAGTACTACACACCCATGATGACCATACAGCCCAACACTTCAATACTACGCTTATTGCTTCATAACACTCCCTTAATAATTCTAGCGCTACAAACAAGTTTGGCTTCTGTCAAACCTAAACTTAGAATTAAACTACTTGAAGTCCTTCAGCGGGCGGTGCAGATTCGCGACGTGTCACCTACTCCTTATATGCAACATGTCTACCCCGGTTAAAAATATTTGAAAACACCGGCCGGTTTTTTAGTTTTTAGTTGGACCTCGGGTACACTCGTTAGTCAGTTCCTTGTGCCCTGTTGTCAACCTCGCTCTGATACCAATTAGTAGACCTTACCAGATACTACTTAAGTAGGTTGACAACAACACTTTAGGATCTTGCAACGCCGGCACAACGAGAAAACTTAATAAAATATCCAACCTTTTATATTGTAAAACTTAGAAAACATAGTTATGCATGCATTCCCGAAACAAAATATATCCAAACCCGACAAAATCATAACATTGACGAATTAACCTAGTAACTATAATAGACATCACATAATAGTAAATTCAAGATAACAATAAAATCAACTCCCTAATATAACAAAAGAAACCAAAGTAAACCCGACCCCACTATGACACGCGCTCTTTACTGCTCCGCCCCGCCGTCTGGCATCGACTCATGCACGGTTCCCTGGTTTAGACCTGGAACTAAAAAAATATTCCCCGAAGGGTCAACTACTAATCTATCACGTTAGAAAGAATGCGGAAATTGCAAGACGTTTTGAAAGCATTTCTAAAGTCAGCATCCAAGTCCACAAACACACTCATAACTCTAAAGGCCAATATCTAAATTAGTTTTGATTAGTCACACATAGCCACATACACATTCACAAATACAATCTTACAATAATGCAATTCCTCCATCTCGCAATCCAACCACCAAGGCGCTCAACCCCGCGCCGAGTGCAGAGGCAGGCCCTCTCACTCTACTTCACAATCTCCCTTCTAACCCCGGCTAAGGCTCCACTGGAGCACTTGCCTAAACACATAGATAATATTTTTTGTTTTGAAGGGGCATGGTTCCCCTGTCACATGGACCATACATAGACAACTCTTGCTCTCCGCCAACTACGATGGGGCCGTGCCGGAAACGGTACCAACACGGAGAAAACGTTTCAAAAATCTCTTTTCGATAAAATGCGTTCAAAACCATTTACACACAGCACACCAATAAGCTCAAAACAATTTAAAAAGGTACTCGGGACTAGTTCCCAAAACCAATCCTACAATAACGGCACAAAATCTAACATGATAGAAAAGAACCGAGCAATTCGAAAACGACTTACCTCGAAACTAGGGGATCCCTCGAAGAAGACGGAATTAAGAGCATGGACAAAAACGATTCCCTAAAGAAAACATTAACGTGACACACGGAATTAGATTCAACCCCCAACTCACTAAACGATTATTATAGATGAACCTACTAGCTTTACGAACCCAACTTACTCTTCCTTTATCTACACTCTAGTAAATTTTGCATACCCGAACCATCGTCTCTTTTAAATACTTAACTACTTATTAACTATTACCAAAGGAATACAAACACTTGTCCAAAAACTTATCTCAAAAAACATAAATTAAAACCAGCCCACTACTAGATCGAAATCGTATCTTCCCGTAACTAGATCGAAACCAAGTTCGTATAACTTTGATCCAACTCCTACTACTAATGAACCCAGCCAAGCCAAAGTAATAGCTATAAAGAAAAACAAATACTACACCTTAGAAATATATAATTAGGTGACCCAACCCCTGTACGAACTAGCTTACCATAATATGTATATATATAGATATATACAGGTTCAATAATTTGCTAACTTGTCTACTAGACTTACTAACCCAACAATTACGCTCGAAAAGTTCAACCGACTAGCCCCTCCCTTGACAAGAACATGAATGCACCACTACTCTAAACAAGAAGAGCTCATCACGTTTTGTACCCCTTTCGACACCCTTTTTACAATGCAATGGAGGCTCAGAAGGGATCACTCACCGAACAGCAGCGGAACGCCGGTTGGTTCACTCCAACGTTGACATGAGATTGCGAGGGAGAAGGTGGGTGACAGGTGATGGAAATAAACACCGATGACGATGGCTGGGCCGCTGCTGAAAAAACGAGAAAAGAAGGTGAGGAAGACGGGAACTAGAGGACGACCACCACACCGACCACCGCGCTTGAACTCGGGAAGAAAAAACACTCTTACCGGTTTGGAGGACTCTCTAGAATACGACGGTTCGACGCTGAGCAACAGGGTAGCCCGCCGTCGTCGTTAGCTGCACTGGTATGGGTTGACGAAACGATCGTAAGTCGAGAATGGCGGTGCTGGAAGACTTGATCGGAAGCAAAGGGGAGAAACGCCAAACTCGATCGGTACTCTCTGGCCCTTCTTTTGTGCGACGATAGGTAATGAGGGTTGGTTTTGATGAAGTCGATATATAGATGGGTATGGCCAGAGCAAGAATCGGGGGTTTGGTTATACGTGATTGGGTCTGAGTATAGATATGGTATAATCTCATTAAGATTTGTAGTTAAGGATATTATTTTTGTAAGGATATATTTAATTGGATTTAGTAGGGGGAGTAGAATATATATATATATACGTATTTATATTCATGTATATATATATAAAGAACTTAGGAATAAAATCGAACGGATATATGCAAGTACTCCTCTGTTCCGGGGTTACTTGCGGACAAAACAAAGATTACTTGCAAGACAAGAAAGTCGTTTTCCAACTTTAAAAGGGGAACGAAACCCGACTATTAAAGCTACGCCAGAAAAAACTTCTCTTTGGGGCGTTGGTTGGCACTCTGTCGGCTAATGTTGCTACATTGGTTACTCAGGCATCATCCTGATGTGAAGCATGGAAGATTTTAGAGGACACTTACGCTAAACCTTCCAAGGGGCACATTCAACAATTGAAAGACAAACTTCATCATCTTCAGAAAGGATCTCAATCAATTACTGATTTTATGCATAAAGTTAAGAATTGCGTTGATCTTTTTGCATCGCTTAGGAAGAAGCAGGACCCTGAAAATGTTGTTGATCATGTCCTCAAAGGACTTGATAGTTCGTATCAATCGGTCATCGATGGTGTTAGGGCAAGGGACTCGCCAATATCATTCGATGAAGTTCATGAAAAGCTAATTACTAAAGAGCTCCAACTTAAGATTGAAGCTGGTGAATCATCATCATCCTCGCCCGCCACCTCCATGAGCATGTAGTCCAAATCTCGATATAAAAACAAGTCGGGATCTTCTTCGCAACAATGGTTAGGTTAGTCCAATTCTTTACCCTCTCAATCTTTTCAATACTCCTCTCGCCCACAGAACCCAAACTGGTCCCCCCCAAAACCCTAACTCATATAGTTCCAACTCCAATTCCATGCATCCCTTACTCTCAAAACACTAACCCTAACTATCAACCCCCGCCTCCTCAAAACCCTAATTATCAACCTCCATCTCCTCGCCCTTTTCTCGGTAAATGCCAATGGTGCGGCACGCAAGGCCATGTTATGGCTCATTGTGCTGATTTTCGCAACATTGCGCCTCATCTTCGACCCCCTGCCTAACGTCCTCCGTTTGTACCTCGTCCACAGCCACCACAAGCAAACATTGCCACTAATCCCACTTTTCCATGGCTTTTTGACAGTGGTGAGTCTCATCACGCCACAAATGATCTCCAAACTCTTAGCCAAAATTACCCTTATGAAGGTCCGAACGAGTTACGCATAGGAAACAGTAAGGGTCTCACCATCTCAAAAGTTGGTTCTTTCAATTTATGTACAAGCAACCATACTCTGAATTTTGATAATATTCTCTATGTCCCTCAACTTTCCACCAATATTATCTTTGTTTCTCAACTAGTCTCTCAAAATAACCTAATTGTCGAATTCTCACATGATGATGCGAAAAATAGCGGAATAAGAGGTGGGACCTGGGTACGAGGAATAACGGGATTCGGCGAGATTCCCGAGGTCAAAATCAAGGGCCATTACCATACCCATCTTAAAGAACGGAAAAACCATACCTTTACGAGGCCTCAAGACCTTGGTCACGAGGTCTAAACCTTGTGGCTCAAAAGCTGACGCCCCCGCCCCATCTGAACCACTCAGCGGCAACCGCTTTGCCAACCAATGAGCAACTGCCTCAATCTCGACCAGTCAAAGAGCTTGGCCTCAGGCTCCCACATCGAGAAAACATCAAAGCTTGATTCCTCAAAACTCTATAAATAGAGGAGAATCTCGAAGGCAGCAGCGGTCGAAAAACATCTTGAACTCAAGAACTATCTTGCTCGCTGAAGATCGACGTGTTGAATCATGATTAAAAACCGCGCTACAACCAAGTGAAGGTCCACAAATAGACTTCAAGTCACCCAAAGAATCCTCGCTGTATCACCACGCAGACCACAATCATCATGCGTTAAATCAACTCCTCGACCTCGCTACTAGAGCTCACTAATAGTCTGTTGGTGATAGAACCTCGTTGTAACTAGGAGATCTCGAACCTTGTTAGATCGAGATCTCGAATCCTCTAAAAAGAGATCTAGGTCGCAATCTCATTGTTTATAATATCGTTATTTTTAATCTCGTAATCTGTAACCTCGTGCTAAGGATATAAATAAAAAGCAAGTGTTTGCACAGTCGCATAAAAGTAATCTCGTTTCTTGTCTTCTTGCGTTGGTTTATTTCGGGCTTCATCACTGACGCTGTTTGTGGGAGCCTCTTCATCCTAAGCAGTTTCCCGACTCACGCAAACCTTGGCTTTTGAACCCCTCAAAATGGCCTGTCCAAATAATTTCTTCCCCCAACACCCCAATAACATGCCCGAAACCTCGCAATGTATGAACGTGGGACCACCCTCAGGTTGTCCGTTCGGGGTCCCTCTGGGGTGGGTGTACAACGCGCCACAAAACCCTTACCCGTTCTAGGGGTACAAATCGGGCGGTGCTCCCCCGAACCGATATCCCTACCCGGGCTATGGGCAATACCAACAGGGCTTCGCCCTTCATACGTCCCCATTCCCGCCCCTGGACAACCCCACTTTGAGTACGTACCTGCGTACGTCCCCGGGCATGTGCCAGGGAACGAGGCGTCAACTAATGTCTCATCAACGGAGAGGCCTCCCCGGGATCCCATGCAGATCTCGAAGTGTCGCTCGCGCTGCTTGAGGATGCAGGACCCGGAGTTGTCTGAAACAGCAGGGAGCGTGATGCATACCCTGAAGTCACGCTCGCAACGTCACCTTGTTGAGGTCGAGAGCCGCTCACCCTTTGTGGACGAAATTCAAAGCGCGCGGATGCCCAAGGGCTTCCATAGGCCGCAGATGGGACTCTACGACGGCGCGGCAGACCCGGAGGAGCATGTGAAAAATTTCGTTGTCCAGATGAATGTCAACTCCTACAACGACGCCATCTTCTGCCGCGTCTTCCCGACCACCCTAGAGAAGTCTCAAGGTCGGGTCTGTGGCCTCGTTCGCTCAATTGTGCGAGTCCTTTATCGCACACTTCAGTGGTTCGAGGAGGCACAAGAAGAGCATGCAAGATCTACGCGGTATCGAGCAGGGAGAGGGCGAATCGATGGGCACCTTTTTCACAAGGTTCACAACCGTGGTGGGGGAAATCACACATATCGACGAATCGTCAGTACAAGACACCCACATGGGCAACTATGCCAAGGGGCTTTCAAGAATTACATCTTCCTGAAATGCCCAGCAACATATGATAGCCTATGCGCCCAGATCACGGCCCAAGTGTATGCCGAGGACGCCGCTAACCAGAGCTCTCGGCCGAGGACCGACAAGGACATCATGGCCGAGGCTAAGGGAAAGGCAAAGGTGGGTGCGCCGGCTGCAAGGGATGCGTATGTAACACAGGCCCAAAACCCCGTCAACAACAACAATAAAAACAGGAACAACAACAACAACAAAAACAACAACAACAACAACAACAACAACAACAACAACCGTAACATCAACAGAGGCAACGACGGTGGGAGGTGGAACTGCTTTGGAGGAAGTAGAGGGGTTATAGGGGAAAGGGCGGCCCTTTATATAACCCTAACGAGAAGGGGCGCGCCAACCACGCCTCGGGAGCAAACAACGTGCCACAAGGACCGAACCAGGCTAGGGCCAACAATGTCGAACAGCAAACAACGTGCCACAAGGCGCGGTCCGGGCACACAACAACGCCCAATGGGTATATTCATACCATATCGGGTGGCCCCTCGTTGGCTGGATCGAGCCAAGCAAAAAGGAAGAGATACGCGAGGGCAAGCCATCATGAGCCCTCGGTATTTAGCGTTGCACAGACCTCGCGGTCCCACATAGGCCTGGCCTTCACCTTTGAGGATGCCGAGGGCCTGCATATGCCACACTCTGATCCCTTGGTGGTGCACGCTCAGATGGGCTCAAAGATGGTGAAGCGGGTACTGGTGGACACGAGATCCTTTGTGGACATCATATACTACGACGCCTTTAAACAGTTAGGCATCTCCGAGACGTGCCTGAAACCCTACGCTGGGAAACTCACTTCCTTCTCAAGGGACGAGGTCGACGTCGCGGGCCTAATAGACCTCTAGATGACGTTGGGTAACGGTTCGGCAAGACGAATCTAGATGGTGGAATTCACCGTGGTACACCTGCCCTCGGTATATAACGCAATCATCAAGAGGGTGTCCTTGATGAAGTTTCAGGCGGCGGTGTCTATCTACCACCTGAAGATGAAGTTCTCCGTCGATGACGGGGTCGGGGAGGTGAAGGGAAACCAAGAGGAGGGTCGCATCTGCTATGTGACCTCTGCAAAACAAAAATGCATGGTGTTCATGGTGGAGTCGCCCGGCGAGGCTGATCTCGAAGTCCAGGACTTCACGATCCCCATCCTAGAGACAGAGAGAAAGGTTGTTTCCCCCTTCGAAAATGAGGCTGAGAAAATCTACCTGGATGAGTGTCTCTCCGGGGAATCAACAACATCACTGGAGGCCTTGCTTGCTGGATCCCACGACGTGTTCGCGTGGACCGCGAAGGATCTCCGCGGCATCCCGCGAACCGTGGCCCAACATTCCTTGAACGTTGATATTACCACACATCCCGTGGTACAACGACGAAGGAAGATGAATGAGGAGAGGGCAAACGCTGCATATGTTGAGGTGGGGAAGCTGTTGGCCGCGGGGTTTATCCACGAGGTCTAATACTCTAGATGGCTATCCAACGTTGTGCTTGTAAAAAAGGCCAGCGAAAAATGGCGAATGTGAGTGGACTTCAACGACCTAAAAAAGGCCTTCCCTAAAGACAATTACCCCCTGCCCTCTATCGATGAGCTGGTCGATTCAACTGCGGGTCACGGGGTCTTGAGCTTCCTCGACGCGTACTCAGGATACAATCAGGTCTTGATGAGCCCACACGACGAGGAGGAAACATCCTTCATCATGCAACGAGGGACCTATTGCTACAAAGTCATGTCGCTTGGCCTAAAGAACGCAGGAGCAACCTTCTAGCGCCTCATAGGTCGAATCTTTAAAAATCACTTGGGGAGGAACGTGTCGGCGTACGTCGACGACATTGTGGTCCGAAGAAAAACCCCATAGGAGAATCTGGTCGACCTCGCTGAGGTCTTCACAACACTCAAACACAACCGACTTAGCCTGAATCCCGAGAAGTGTGTGTTCGGAGTGTCATCGGAAAAATTCCTAGGCTTCATGATCAGCGAGCATGGGATAAATGTGAATCCCGCCAAGATTGAATCGATTCTTTCGATGAGGTCACTACGATATTGTACTGAGGTACAGCGGCTCAATGGCGCCGTAACCTACCTGGGGAGGTTCTGCTCCCGTTTGGCGGACAAGTCTCTACCCTTCTTCGCGGCCCTAAAGAAAAACGACAAGTTTGTCTGGGACGAGGAGCTAGAGATTGCCTTCTCAGGGTTGAAGGCATTCTTGTCAAAACTCCCTTGCTGTCACCTCCAACGACGGGTGAGGATTTGCAGCTGTACGTGGCCGTAAGCCCAAAGACGGTTAGCGCGGTGTTGACAAGAAAAGTTATGCACCTTGTCTATTTTACAAGCCGTGTGCTCCAAACTGCAGAGAAGCGATACTCCCCGGCAAAGAAGATGACCCTGGTTGTGGTAACCGCCACGAGGCGCCTGTGCCCCTATTTTCATGCACACCCCATCCAGGTCCTCTCCGATCTCCCTCTTCGACAGATCCTCCATCAGCTCGCCCTTTCCGGAAAAATGACGAAGTGGGTGGTCGAGCTCTCCGAATTCGACATTAGCTACCTACCTCTGACCGCCATGAAGGGACAGGCTCTCGCTGACTTCTTGGTAGAGGTGACCTTCCCCGAGACCGACGAGTGTGTGGAGGAGTGGAAGGTCTTTGTAGATGGCTCGCGATGCAATGTCGGGGCGGGGCCGACGTGTTTCTTGTCAGTCCCTCAAGCGAAATAGAGTATGCCCTTACCTTCGCTTTCGACGCCATCAATAATGAGGCCGAGTATGAGGCCATGATAGTCGGGATTGAGATGGCGCTGCTCAGTGGGGCTCGCAGGATCAGGGTGTACACCGATTCGGAATTGGTGGCACGACAGTTAAACGGACAATATGATACCAGAACGGGGTTACTGCCCGCGTATTGAGAGAAGGTCAAAGCCTTGGTATCTTGCCTAGAAATCTTCATTGTAGAGTCCGTCCCACGTGCTGCGAACACAAAGGAGGATGCACTCGTGAGGTTAGGATCAGCTCTCCCGTTGAAGGTGGGCAATCGCGTGATGGTAGAGAGAAAGCTCTCACGAAGTGTAAACAACGAGGTTCTCTCCATCAAACTCGGGGACTGGAGGATTCTAATCACGCGATATGTGGAGAGCGGTGTCCTCCCTGAGGACCCCACAGAGGCTAGAAAGCTCAAAATGCAAGAAGCCCGCTGTGTCATCAGGGGTCGGCTCTATTGTCCGGGCTTCACGGAACCCAACTTGGTATGTGTGCCAGTCGAGGCCACAGAGCACATCCTATTCGAAGCACACGAAGGGTTCTGTAGTGGCCACCCCGGGTGGCGCGCTTTGTCACATAAGATCGCCCACTTGGGGTATTTTTGGCCCACCCTCAGGCAGAAGTGTGACAGATGCATAAAGCACGCTAACATCCAGCACGCCCCAACATGACAAGAAAGTTATGACAAGAAAGTGGTGGACTTCGTACAAACGGTTTTGGAAGCGAGGGGCGGACTTCGTACAAACGGCGAGTGGGGCTGTATCATGACAAGAAAGTTAGGCCCCGAGTTTTGGTCACTTGTTGTCTCGTTTTGAGACGTACCGAGGGTGGCAAAATGGATCCAAACTGGGAGGGGCCATACCTCCTTGGAGCAGAAGTCGCACCCGGGGATTTCAAACTCAAAGATAGCGAGGGACGTACTCTAATCAAAACATGGAATATCGCTCGGCTCAAAAGATATTACATGTAAAATTTCTGAATTCTCGTCGTCTCCAAAATTTTGTGAATAAAGGGTAACGTGATGTTTTCCAAATATTGTCTCAACATGAAAACCTTGTCGCGAGAACACGATCATCAAAGTCCACCCCTCGCTTCCTGCTTGGGGTTGGAGATTCTCGATTTTAAATGTGCGAAGTCCACCCCTCGCTTCCCGCTTGGGGTTGGAGATTCTCGATTTTAAATGTGCGAAGTCCACCCCTCGCTTCCCGCTTGGGGTTGGAGATTCTCGATTTTAAATATGCGAGGTCCACCCCTCGCTTCCCTCTTGGGGTTGGAGATTCTCGATTTTAAGTATGCGAAGTCCACCCCTCGCCTCCCGCTTGGGGTTGGAGATTCTCGATTTTAAATGTGCGAAATTCGCCCCTCGCTTCCCGCTTGGGGTGGGAGATTCTTGATTGTGTGCAAAATCCACCCCTCGCTTTCCGCTTGGGGTTGGAGATTCTCGGCTTTAAGTGCGCAGTTCCACCCCTCACTTCCCGCTTGGGGTTGGAGACAACCAAAACAATCATGCGCGATCCGAGCGAGGCTCCCGATCACTGCATATAATCTATCATGCGCAATCTGAGCGACGCTCTTGATCGCGGCATATAATCTATCATGCGCGATCCGAGTGAGGCTCGTGATCGCGACATATAATCTATCATGCGCGATCTAAGTGAGGCTCGTGATCGATGCACATAATCTATCATGTGCGATCCGAGCGAGGCTTGTAATCGCTGCATATAATCTAT
This sequence comes from Fallopia convolvulus, assembly GCA_964016875.1. Classification (NCBI taxonomy): domain Eukaryota; kingdom Viridiplantae; phylum Streptophyta; class Magnoliopsida; order Caryophyllales; family Polygonaceae; genus Fallopia; species Fallopia convolvulus. The sequence goes on from OZ024735.1 coordinate 22,034,972, forward strand.
CATGCGCGATCCGAGCAAGGCTCGGGATCGCTGCACATAATCTATTGACGGGAAACGAGAGAGGCTCAGGGTATTAAAAAGTAAAAAAAATGATTTGGCCCGAGAGGCCTGCAAATCTTGCTGCACTCGGACCATGGGGTTGGATCGGGATAGATGGGCCCTTGGAACCCTCGGAAAACACGCAATACAAACCATAAGCAAAGATAGAAATAAAATTGCATAAAATAAGGCCGCGAAGGCCGAAATATCATAATTATAGACCCCAGCGGGGCCACCAAAATCCTTAAAAATCCTTTAGATACAAAAAAACAAAAGTTACAAAGGCAAACACCCTTCACTCATTTCGCATTTCGGCAGCAGGATCCATGGAGAATTGGCGAAGAGGCGAGGCAATGATCACCTCGAGGTCGGAGGTGGGCGCATCCTTCGCAGGGTTGGTGCCACCGAGAGCGGGGTCCAAATCTCCTTGGACTGAGGGGTCTGCGCCAGGCACCTCGGTGCTTTCGCTTGGCGTATCCCCGCCTTCGTTATCGAGGAAGAACTCGCATTCTCCCTCGGGCTCTTCCCCGGTTTCTTCCCCCATGGTTAACCCATAGTTTGGGATAAAAAGGGCGATGCGAGGGTCGATGTACCCATACTTCGCCACCGCCTGCTTTACCCCCACGCGAATGGCCTGCAGGTACATCCTATCAATGCTGCTCAGCAGTTGTTCCTGGTACTCGGCGGATTTCACGTACTTGGGCCCCGCAACCTCCACCTCTTCGTTAAGCTCTTTGATGCGGTGGTGGAGGTTGCTGTTCTCCTCCTCGACTTTCCGGAGCTCCGACTCTTTCTCCCTAAAAAACTTGTGCTCCGCGAAAAGTTTGCTTCGGAGGTCCTCGACCTCGGCCCGTAGGTCCCCAATCAGGGCCCTTGTCTTGTTCTCCTCCTTCTCCTTCGCCTCCCCATCCTTCTCCTTGGTCGCCGCTTTGGCCTCATCCCTCGCCGCAACCTCCGCGACCTTAACCCGCCTCTCGGCCTCGGCGAGGTCTTTCTCCTTCTTCGCACACTCCTCGGTGCTAGCCTTGAGTGCCGCCTCCATCTTGCCCATTCTCATTTGAAGGAGGGTGATCCAGCTACAGTTATAGTTCTCGAACAAGGTGTGCAGAAAAGTCAAAAAAGTATGTTAGGAGGAAACGAGCATGAAACTTTCAGGCGAGGCTTACGAAAGGGAAGCAAAACATACCATGGCCCAGTAACGGAGGGCCTCGTCAGTAAGGGCGTCCTCGGAGAGATTGTTTTCCCACACAATCTCTTCCTTCCAATCATCCCGAATCCAATTCCTGAGCGCCCCGGGATGGCCCGGGGCAATGGAACTTCACGGGGGAAGGACCGGTGGCGGAGAGAGCCTGCCCCTCAAAGTTGGGGCTGGGTACGACCTCCCTCCCCAAGGAACTGCGTTGGCCATCCCCCTTGTGCTTTTTCCTTTTCTCTATGTGGAGCGACGCCTCTGTGTCCTTTCGTTTGGACCCAGCCCCGTCACGGGTCCTCGGGGAGCGTGGGAGGACGCCCTGGTGGCGTCTTCTTTGCGCCCCCGCCCCCCTCAACAATCTTAACCCCTGCGACCTTTGCAAGGGCCTTCGGGAGCAAGGTCGGCGCCTTCGTCGTTGAGGCCGGTGCCTTCACTTCTGGGCCCTTCGGGGCCCGAGAGGCCTACACGATAGAGACCGCGAACTTCTTCCCCTGCGCCCTCGAGGCTAGAGCGTTAAAAAGATCCATTGTAAGGAAATAAAAAGTAAGTTAGATAAAAGGAAAAGAGGGGAGAAGGTCGCAAACAATCAGAATCTAGAATGTGTGATCCGAGCAAGGGTCGTGATCATCGCAAGCAGTCAAAGTTGTACGTAATCCAAGCAAGGTTCGTGATAATCACAAACCGAGTGAGATACGAGGCTGCTATGCGTGATCCAAATCAAAAACAAAATGGGAAGCAACGTGACTGGCTTAAAGTCGTCGTGCCAAATCAAAAATAAATCCCTAGTTACACAACTAGTATAGTCGGTTAGTCGGGGTCGAACCCAAGAGACACTTGTATCCTAAGTTTTGTTATTATCAACTCAAAGAAGTAACAAAGGGGGGATTTTGTGAATTAAAACTAAAACTAAGAATTGAAACAAGCAAAACAAGCAATCACACAAAGCAAAAGTTGGATTTTTAGCAATTCAGGGGAAACAATCCTATTCAAGCATCCACTTTTCTTCCTCAAGTTATTGATCCTAGATTCAAACAAGTTATTCCCTTTTAGTTATTCCTATCCTGATAAGAATTATGACATGGCAACGAGACATGCAAACTTAATATCCAAATTACTCATGAAACGATCATAAATAATATGAATACTAGCAATAAGAACAAGGATAAACAGGATACATGCAATTGAATTCCAACGAGTCAAACAATTAACATGCATTCAAATCTCTTCTCAATTGTTTTAGTCCAACGAGTCCTAAACCAATTGAGTTGCTACAAAGATTAGGCTTTGCTACGAGAAAACCTAGATCTAGCAATAGAGAGTATTAAATTCCAACAAGTTAGCTAGGCCTGAAAGAATCAATACAATCAATAATAATTATGCACAAGAGAATTGAAATAATATGTAGAAATAAACCTGAATAGACGAATCTCACAACAACTTGAGTCTGAAAAGCTTCAACTTGAATAGGAGAAGTTTAGTTCTCCATAAGAGAGAAAATACCAAAGTCTGATATTAGGTCTAAGAGAATAGAGAACAAAGGCTGAAAAGTAAAACCTAAAAATAGTCTCGAACAAGTCGGAATTAAAAAGATAAAAGATATAAAAATAAACTAAGCCAATAAATCCAATCACGCGTCAGATTCCAACAGGGCCGCGATCGCTGCCCAAACCTGGCATCGATCGCTGCCTGACTTGCAAACCGCGACCCACCGGCGACCTCTGGCAACCGCGATCGCCACCTATACACGGCCGCGATCGCGGCCTTCATGTCATCGCGGTCCTCAATGGCGATCTTGTCTTCCTCGGCGACGTCCACCGCGATCGCCCCTAAGAGTGGCGGCGATCGCGGCCTTCAGCTTCTTCGAAGTCTTCAAATTCTTTCTAACTCTGAATTCCGGCCTTCAAATCTGTTCTTCAATAACGCTCATAATAGGCCTAAAATACAACAGAAATATGTACTAAAAAGTCCTAGTTATGTTGTACAAAACACAGCATATCAAACTCCCCCATACTTAGACCTTGCTCGTCCTCGAGTAAGCTCAAATTATAATCAAGCATGACAAATCAACAAAGGTCTACAGACAGCAACGGGCGAAAATGACCTAAAACTAAAAAGCACTCAAAATAATCTAACAACCTGAACCCATGTAGAGAAATAGTGAGCAAAAACATGAAAGCTCAAATCACACACCTCACAGATACAAGATATAGCGCTCAAGCTCCAAAAAGTGTAGAGCAACCTAGGATCTACCCAACATCTAAAGTGTAATCCCCAGACCCCAAAGTAGAATATGATCCTAAACACTCTGATTTTTCCACTCATTCTACTTAGGCGCCCTTTCGGGTTTTCACCTAATCACTCTTTCCATTTTTTTCAGGTGTGCTCACAAATACTCACATCTCTCATTAACCTCGTATTACCCCAGCCTAATGCTGGTCCGGGTTACCTGCTTATTACCTGAGCCGCCCTTTCGGGTTTTCAACTCATCCCAGGATTTTATATGCCTTTTTATGGCTTTTTTTTCTTTTTTTTTGTCTGAAATGCAAAAACTAAAATGCATCTGTACATATATACAACAGTGAGTACTCCCTCCCCCATACTTAAACCTTTCATTGCCCTCAATGAAATAAAGACAAATCAGATAAAAATAAAGGAAAGGAAAACAGAAGACTCACTGTGGTGGACCTGGTGGATGATACTGTGACAAGTTAGGAAAACCTGGCCACATATGACTGAAAAACTCATGGTGCTGCCCCTGCACCCGCTGCATGTCCTGAACGGTGGATGCAATAGCACTCTGCTGAGCTGCCAACTCTCTCTGCTGCGTCACAATCTCTCTCTGAGTGGACACTATCTCATTTTGGGACATAGGAAGTCGTCCCATCTCCCAGAACATCCTGTTCTGCCAATCAGAATCAGAATATCCACCCCAGCCAACTCTACCTGCAGCAGCATCCCACGCAAAGGTATCTCCAAAACCTCCGTATCCACCTTTATAAGCAGCAGCTCCACCATCACCATAGCTAGTATATCCTCCTGTCGTCCAACTCGATGTACTAGCTGGTGCTGTACCAGAACTAGCACCCCAGCCAGCAGACGACGTACCAACATCACCACCAGGCACAAAACCAGCACCTCCATAACCAGGAACATGGCTACCATCTCTGACATCTCCTCCATCGTCTCCATCTCCACCACCATCATCATCATGATCATCGTGATCCTCATGAGCCTCCTGATCCTCCATCTCTACATCAGGCGCAGGCTCCTCCTGCTGAACTCCGCCTCCACCAGCAAAATCAGATCTGATGTACAAATAAGCTAAGGCAGGGCCAGTAGGCATAGCTCTAGGAAGACGCAAATAATCCTCAGCTGGAGAACCTAGAGTCCAGATATACCCCTGCTCACCCGATCCCTTCAAGCAATGAGCCCTCTTTAGCTGGTTCTCATTAAACTTATACTCCACACTATCAGGCCGTCCAAACCTATCCTCACTTACAAACTCTCTGGCAAGCAAAGTAATCATCCCTCCTATAGCAATCTTGCCAGTATCCTTCTTCAGGATCTTCTTGACACTCCCAATAAATAACTCAACCCAGTCAGGAACTGCAGCCTTCATAGGCATCAAGCACCAGATCATGCTCATGTCAAAGCGATACGCCTTGTTTACCTCACCTTGTCCCAGAAAACTCATGGACACAACCTTATGACATAATCAAATACAAGGATGGGTAATGCAATAGTTATACTCCCCCTTCTTTGGCAAGAACCCAAACCTTGTAATCGCCTCCCAAAAATCATTAAGGCCTGACTCTCTACTAACTGCCTCCCAATTCTCAGTAGGCACACCAGTAATCCCAAAAATTCCTTTCAACCCCTCTCTGTCTATATAATAAGGCTCATCCAAAATATTAAATTTGAACAAACCCTCATTGTCCTGAAATGTAGACAGAAACTCTAGCAAAATGTTCCTATAGGTAGGGGCATTCAGATCAATAAAACCCCCTAATCCACCACTCATCAGAAACGTCCTAGTACAGTCATACATGCCTAGTGTCCTAAGCATCTCAACATCAAAGAATTTAGTACTAGTGAATCTCCTCTTAGCCAGAGAATCCCATTTTTTCTTCTGTGCAGGAGTCAGCTTCTTAACAGGATACGCCATCTATCTAATGCAGCTAATCAGATCAACAGTAGAGGCGAAGAAGCAACTTACAGAAACTGAAATTCGGTTCTGTTGGGGGGCGCAATCGCCGTATGGAGAGGGCCGCGATCGCCTTCTGGTGGAAGGCCGCGATCGCGGTATTCAGGGGGCCGCGATCGCGGTTCTGGGCGATCGACGATTCTGAGGCGGGCGATGCAATCTCTGGTGTCGCGGCTCACTTCGGCTCTGAGCCGCGGTCGCTCCTTTAGGTCGTCTTCAACAACCCAACAACGGACTACGAGGAGTGGTTGTGGTGGATTGAAAGGTATGGGAGAAAAATTTTGGGATTTTTGTAGATTTGATTTTGGGGAAGAAATAGGGAAGGAAAAGAAATTTTGTGAAACGGATTTGGATTGAGGACGGAATGAGGATTGTAGATCCGGGTTTTGTATTGAGTTTGAAACAAATTTTTGAGGAGGTTAAATGGAGGTTGAAGAGGGTTGTAATGGTTGATAATGGTGGTTTGAAGAAAGTGAAGAATAGAGGAGGAAGGAGGAAGAAGAAGGTGGATGAAGAGGGGTGGGGCCGGCGGTGGGAATGGCTCCACTGCCTTGTAATTACTTTTTTTTTTATATATCTCGAGGGCCGCGATCGCTGCCCTGTGGGGGCCGCGATCGCGGCTTTTGCAAGGTACCGTCAATTTCTTTCGAAAAACGCCCCGTAATCGCCCTTTTAAAGGGGCGATCGCGGTTTGTCCTCAGTAATGTTCTTTCGAACCTAGTACCTGCGTGTTAGCCACACGAGATTGAAAAGGAAAAAACTAAACTAAAACAGAAAATAGAAAAAGAAAAGAAAAACTTACCTCGGGTTGCCTCCCGAGCAGCGCCTTTGTTTAATGTCGTTGGCTCGACATTAGTGCCCTTTTTAGTTGGCAATTGGGGTTGGATCATCAAGACCCATCTCTTCTAGCACTTCATGGCTGACTCCCTCATGGTATTTCTTTAATCTTTGAACATTGACCTTAAATACATTTTGGGAGTCCCCATCCAATAATTCCACAGCCTCATGTGGAAAAACTTGAGTAATTGTATACGGTCCAGCCCATCTAGAACGGAGTTTTCCTGGGAAGAGTATGAGACGAGACTGAAACAGCAGGACCTTATCTCCAACCTTGAATTCCTTCCTGAGGATGTTCTTATCATGCCAAGTTTTGGTTTTGTTCTTGTAGTTCACGGCATTATCATAAGCATCCAATCTCAACTCCTCCAACTCTTGCAATTGTAATTTTCTGCACTCTCCATTCTCTTTCAGGTGGAAATTCCACTTTTGGACCGCCCAATAAGCTTTGTGCTCAAGCTCAACTGGCAAGTGACAGCCTTTGCCATAAACCAATCTGAAGGGGGACATCCCGATGGGTGTCTTATAAGCAGTACGGTAGGCCCATAAAGCATCATTGAGTCTCAAACTCCAATCTTTCCTGTTAGGCGCCACCGTCTTCTCCAGAATTGATTTTATCTCCCTATTGGACACTTCAGCTTGTCCATTGGTTTGGGGATGATAGCCTGTAGAGATCTTCTGAGTGACATGGTACTTCTTCAATAAAGCACTCACAGTCTTGTTGCAAAAATGAGTACCCCTGTCACTGATTAGAGCTTTTGGAATCCCAAATCTGGAAAAAATGTTGTCCTTAAGGAAACCTGCAACTTCTTTTGAATCATCAGTTCTGGTGGCCTTTGCTTCCACCCACTTGGAAACATAGTCCACCGCAAGTAAAATATATAGATTACCATAAGAAGAGGGAAAGGGTCCTATAAAATCAATGCCCCAAACATCAAAAACTTCACAGAATATCATACGAGATTGAGGCATCTCATGTCTCCTAGAAATATTACCCACCCTCTGACAACGATCACATGATTTACAGAAAGCATATGCATCCCTAAAAATATGAGGCCAATAAAAACCAGCTTCTAAAACTTTCCTAGCAGTTTTATTAGTCCCAAAGTGACCCCCACATGCATAGGAATGACAAAAAGACAGTATAGATTGTACCTCAGAATCCGGGACACACCGTCGGATTACCTGATCTGTGCAGTGCTTCCATAAATAAGGATCATCCCAGACATAGAATCGGGATTCTTGACGCACCTTGTCCTTCTGAGCCTTGGTAAAATTAGGAGGAAACTCCCCTGAGACGAGGTAGTTGACTAGATTTGCGTACCATGGCCTGAACGAGTGAATCCCAAAAGCAAATTCTTCCAGTCGCGATTCGTCGCCGCGGTCGCCACCAGGGCCGCGATCGCCCCTCTTTTTGGCCGCGATCGCGGTTGTCTCAGCCGCGGTCGCCCCTTGTTCTGGCGGCGATCGCGGTTCGGCACCAGTACCGACTCTGAACAGCATGTCATCGGGGAATCGTCCTTGAATTTGTTCCTGCCCTTCTGACTTGTCTTCCACATGTACAAGCCTACTCAGATGGTCAGCTACAAGATTTTCGGCTCCCTTTTTATCCCGTATTTCAATGTCAAACTCACTCAGCAGGAGGATCCATCTTATCAATCTCGGCTTAGCCTCCTTTTTCGTCATTAAATAACGAAGTGCTGCATGGTCTGAATAAACTATCACCTTTGTACCCAGCAGATACTGTCTGAACTTCTCCAAGGCGAATACTACAACAAGCATTTCCTTCTCAGTGGTGGAGTAGTTCCTTTGGGCATCGTTTAGAGTCATGGAAGGATAATGTATGACATGGGATGCTCTAGCTTCCTTTTGACCCAAAACAGCCCCAACAGCGTAGTAACTTGCATCACACATGATCTCAAAAGGTTGAGACCAATCCGGAGCTTGAATAATTGGGGCACTTATTAGGCGCGTTTTCAGCTCATCAAACGCCTTTTTGCATGCCTCATTGAACTCATAAGGCACATCCTTCTTCAGCAAATCACACAATGGGGCTGAGATCTTGGAAAAATCTTTAATAAACCTGCGATAGAAACCTGCATGACCTAGAAAAGAACGCACTTCACGCACATTAGTAGGATAAGGCAAAGACTGAATGATATCAATCTTTGCCTTATCGACCTCACTACCCCTGGATGACACTATGTGACCTAACACAATGCCTTGCTCAACCATAAAATGACACTTCTCAGAGTTTAGAACCAAATTGGTGTCTACACATCTTTGAAGGACTAAAGCGAGGTGGTTTAAGCAGGCATCAAAGTCGTCTCCATGTACTGTAAAGTCATCCATAAAAACCTCTATAAAATTTTAAATGTACTCAGAAAAGATGCTTACCATACACCGTTGGAACGTACCGGGTGCGTTACACAATCCGAATGGCATTCTGCGGTATGCAAAAGTTCCAAAGGGACATGTAAATGTCGTTTTCTCCTGGTCCTCCGGTGCAATAGCAATCTGAAAGTACCCTGAATAGCCATCTAAAAAGCAATAATAGGAATGACCGGCAAGTCGCTCAAGCATTTGATCAATGAATGGCAAGGGAAAGTGATCTTTTCTGGTTACCGCATTCAGCTTACGGTAATCAATACAAAATCTCCAACTTGTCTGAACTCGTGTGGGGACTAGTTCCCCATGCACATTCTCTACCACTGTAATGCCTCCCTTTTTGGGCACAACTTGGGTCGGACTAACCCACTGACTATCAGAGATGGGATAGATCATACCTGCCTGTAGGAGCTTTAGTACCTCCTTTTTGACTACCTCCATCATAGGTGGGTTGAGCCGTCTCTGTGGCTGTCTGTATGGCTTGGCACCATCCTCTAGGAGAATCCTCTGCATACATGTAGAGGGACTAATCCCTTTAATGTTAGCAATAGTCCAACCTAGAGCTGTCTTGTGCTCTTTCAGTACCTGCACCAATTTTTCTTCTTGCTCCTTGGAAAGTTTGTTAGAAATAATGACAGGCAAAGTGTCACCATCTCCAAGAAAGGCATATTTTAAATGCTCAGGGAGCTGTTTAAGCTCAACTTCAGGTGCCTGTACTACAGAAGGAAGCAACTTCTCGCTAGGGAGAGTTAGTGGTATGGGCCCAATGGCCAAAGCATCAGCAGGAGATTCACAACAAGCACTCAGATCAGCAAGCATTTCATGATATCTATCAGGTAAATCATAATCCATGCATGAAGTTGTGACATCATTCTCTAACACATATTGTAATTCATCACCATAAGTAGCATCAAAGACATCTTGCACAATGGGATCAATTACATCAATATAACAAAGAGAATGGTCATCCTGGGGGTATTTTATAGCATTGTCCATACTATATTCAAATTTCTCCCCATCAAACTCCATAGTTAGGACACCTTTACACATATCAATTTTTGTTCTAGCAGTTTTCATGAAAGGACGTCCTAACAGAATGGGTGCAGCATGCACATCATGACCCATATCAAGCACATAAAAATCAGCAGGGAATATCAAATTATCAACCATGACAAGGACATCTTCAACAAGCCCTTTCGGGTAGACTGTGGACCTATCAGCTAATTGAACAATAACACCAGTTTCATGCAAAGGTCCTAAGCCTAGTGAAGTATAAACAGAATAAGGCATAACATTAATAGAAGCACCTAAATCAAGCATGGCTTTATCTATTTTCGTGTCTCCTATTATGCAGGGAATACTGAACATGCCTGGATCACTGCACTTCTTAGGCATTCGCCTTTGAAATACAGCTGAGACATGTTCAATAACCTTAACTTTCTGTTTCCCTTTTAATTTTTGGTTCCTCTTAATAGTGCATAATTCTTTTAGAAATTTAGCAAATCTAGGAACGCTTTTAATCAGATTGAGCAAAGGGATATTTACCTCACACTTGGAAAACGTCTCAAAGATCTCCTTGTCGTTCTCTGGCTTCCTTGTGTCTTTCAGTGCTTCAGGAAAGGGAGGAGGTGGCTTCTGGGAAACCATGGAAGGGAAATCTGGATGAGTATATTGATCATTGGAAACTGGAGCCTGGCCGCGATCGCCATCAGAAAGCCGCGATCGCGGTTCTTCATATTTTCGGGAATCACCGTCACCGCGATCGCTGCCCGATGTGGACGCGATCGCGTCTTCAATTTTCTGAAATTCCGAGGCCTCAGTTAAGGGGCCGCGATCGCCGATGGTGGGGGCCGCGACCGCGGCCTCTTTAGCCGCGATCTCCTCTAATTCTGGCGGCGATCGCGGTTCTTCCGATCTTCCGTCAATCTTCGGCAATTCTTTTCCACTTCGTAAAGTAATTGCACTCACATTCTCCCTAGGATTGATGGGCTGTGTTGGCAATTTTCCATAATCTTTGGCCTCCAATTTACTCACTGCATAAGCCAGTTGACTGATCTGAGTCTCCATATTCTTGATATTGGCTGGAGTAGTTTGTCCCATCTGTTCCACTGTAATGGCTAGCCTTGCAATCAACTCTTCAGCGTTGGATGAAGTATTTTGGCTCTGAACTGGAGGTCTAGGGACATAAGGTTGCCTGGTTTGCTGATTTCCTCCTTGCTGATTATATTGAGGTTGATTCTGATTCCCATATCTCAGATTTGGATGATGTGCCCAGCCTGGATTGTATGTATTAGAATAGGGATCAAAACGAGGTCTAGGAGGTCCATAGCCTCCTACAGCATTAACCTCACCTTGAGGTTCCTGGAGTTGTGGACATGCATCAATAGGGTGAAGTGTATCAGCACAGACTTCACACGCCTTCAGTTGTTGAGGGGTTCCTTGCAGCATGAACCTCTTCATCATATCTTTCAACTCCACCATCTCAGATTTTATAACAGAAGAGGAGTCCATAGCGTTGACTCCCTTAGCGCCAGTTCTTTTGTTGAATTGCCTTGAGTTCTCAGATAGCTCAGAAAAGAGCTCAAGGGCATCTGCTGGTGTCTTATTCATCAGGCTTCCACCACAAGCTGCATTCACCATTCTGCGCTCTTCATCCAGTAATCCACCAAAGAAATACAGTACCAGGTCTTGATTAGAATACCCATGATACGGACAACTAGCACACAGTCTCTTGAATCGCTCATGAAAATCATACAGACTCTCTCCAGCCTATTGCTCAATATTTGCTCAAGCTCTTCTTCAGACTGTTTTGTTTGGTGGCAGGAAAATATTTCTCTAAGAATGCCGCTTTCATCTTAGTCCAGGTATTTATGGAGCCTGGAGAAAGATAGTAGAGCCACTCATTGGTTGAATCCTTCAGAGAGAAAGGAAACGCCCTCAGCTTGATCTGGTCCTCAATTACATCAGCAGGCTTCATACTTGAGCAGACCTGATCAAATTCAGCAAGATGCTTGTTTGGATCTTCTCCACCATGCCCATGGAATTGGGGTAAAAGATGGATCAACCCTAATTTCAATTCAAACTTGACACCATCATTCAGCGCAGGGAACTGAATAGCCAGGGGCTGTTGTTGAAAGTTTGGAGCAGTCAGCTACTTCAAAGTATGATCTCCCATTGTCTCAGTTTCAGCAGAATTCAAGTCGAAAGGCAATTCACGGAGTAGTTCCCGAGCATCACGTCTCAACCTGGAAAGGGTCCTTTCAATCTCTGAATCAAAAGGCAAAATAGAAGAATCAGTAGCACGAGTGTGGACCATAAACTAGGGTCCACACTAGAGTTGGTAACAATAAAAACTTAGAATTAAACAAAAGTGTCCCCGGCAACGGCGCCAAAATTTGACTGACTTAAAGTCGTCGTGCCAAATCAAAAATAAATCCCTAGTTACACAACTAGTATAATCGGTAAGTCGGGGTCGAACCCAAGAGACACTTGTATCCTAAGTTTTGTTATTATCAACTCAAAGAAGTAACAAAGGGGGGATTTTGTGAATTAAAACTAAAACTAAGAATTGAAACAAGCAAAACAAGCAATCACACAAAGCAAAAGTTGGATTTTTATCAATTAAGGGGAAATAATCCTATTCAAGCATCCACTTTTCTTCCTCAAGTTATTGATCCTAGATTCAAACAAGTTATTCCCTTTTAGTTATTCCTATCCTGATCAGAATTATGACATGGCAACGAGACATGCAAACTTAATATCCAAATTACTCATGAAACGATCATAAATAATATGAATACTAGCAATAAGAACAAGGATAAACAGGATACATGCAATTGAATTCCAACGAGTCAAACAATTAACATGCATTCAAATCTCTTCTCAATTATTTTAGTCCAACGAGTCCTAAACCAATTGAGTTGCTACAAAGATTAGGCTTTGCTACGAGAAAACCTAGATCTAGCAATAGAGAGTATTAAATTCCAACAAGTTAGCTAGGCCTGAAAGAATCAATACAATCAATAATAATTATGCACAAGAGAATTGAAATAATCTGTAGAAATAAACCTGAATAGACGAATCTCACAACAACTTGAGTCTGAAAAGCTTCAACTTGAATAGAATCTGAGAATTTTAGTTCTCCATAAGAGAGAAAATACCAAAGTCTGAAATTAGGTCTAAGAGAATAGAGAACAAAGGCTGAAAAGTAAAACCTAAAAATAGTCTCGAACAAGTCGGAATTAAAAAGATAAAAGATATAAAAATAAACTAAGCCAATAAATCCAATCACGCGTCAGATTCCAACAGGGCCGCGATCGCTGCCCAAACCTGGCCGCGATCGTTGTCTGACTTGCAAACCGCGACCCACCGACGACCTCTGGCAACCGCGATCGCCACCTATACACGACTGCGATCGCGGCCTTCATGTCATCGTGGTCCTCAATGGCGATCTTGTCCTCCTCGGCGACGTCCACCGCGATCGCCCCTAAGAGTGGCGGCGATCGCGACCTTCAGCTTCTTCGAAGTCTTCAACTTCTTGCTAACTTTTAATTCCGGCCTTCAAATCTGTTCTTCAATAACGCTCATAATAGGCCTAAAATAGTACAGAAATATGTACTAAAAAGTCCTAGTTATGTTGTACAAAACACAGCATATCACAACGCAAGAGCAAGAAAAAGAGATAAATACCCTCTATGCCCTCGCGGTTTGGAGGGGTGAAACTCAAATCAGCCCGCTCAAGCCTGTCCTGAGCCAGGTACTCCCAATAGGGTGCCTTGAACACCGGTGTAAACCGAGCCTTGAGCTCGGCGATGTCCTGCGTCCCATTGGGACGGACAAAGTTGCCCGGGGTCGAGGGGAAGTTAAGGTACCTCCTAGTGAGGTCCTAGACCAAGAACCACTTGTCTTTCCGTTGACCGATATTTGACGGGGAAGTGGTGATCTTTAGCCTAGGCAAACTTAGGTTGATGAGGCAGGATTCATGTTCTCTCCTCGCCATGAATAAACTCGTCATGACGTCCATGTCCGACCCCTCCCCGAGCTTGTGGTTTGGGATTGTGTACGCGCACAGAAGCCTCCACGCGTTGGGAAATAACTGCGCAGGGCAGACGTGCATAGCCCACAAGAAATCAACTATATGTCGGGCTAGAGGCAACCTGAAGACGGCCTGGAGGTTGGGCAGGTGTACAACCACACACTTTTCGTACAATGTCAGGGAGCATCCATCCCCTTCGGGAAGCGCCAACTCAACCCCCTCAGGCCAGGGGAAATCCTTTGCAATCTTCTCGAGGTGCTCCCGCTTCAGGGTTGTCGGAGCTCCCTCGGGAAGAAAGATCCCCCTCGAGGGGTTCGGGGTCATGGGTATCCGCTCCTTGAGGATGGGAGGGATACTTGACACGGAGTCAGTAATATGCTCCGCAAAGAAGCTCGCCTAGTCGTTGGAATCAGACGACCTCGCGACAGACCCAACGACGGTCTCATCAGAGATCGAAGATGAAGCCATTTCAACCCCAGAAGACATGCGTAGTCGAGGGAAGCGCGAACTAACGGAAATATCAGAGTCACTAGAGGAAGGATCTCTGAACATGGGAAAGGGGGACCTCGGGTTCTGAGAATCGTTGGTCTCAACACTCCCTACGGTCTTAGAAGACTCTTCGTAAAACCTCTCCTGGATCTTGAATGAAAAGTCTGGTGGAGGGCCCGGAGAAGTTCCTCTAGGCATGAAAGAGCGAGGTCCAGGTCATGAAAGGCGAACACCTGGAAAAGAAGTGGTTCTGAGACATCGAACAAAGACAAGAAAGAAAGAAAGCGCGAGGTGGTAGTACAAGTGGACGCAGCATCCTAGGGCTACTCTGACAGATGGGATAGCCTAAGGGGAAAGTGAAGCGCCAAAAGTAGAGTACGAAGAATGGAAGACAGAGTTGGAAGGCCAAACGTCCCATCAATCAAACGGCGAGACGTTTGGCTTTCCAAGAAATTCAAAATTCGAAAATGGAGGCGACGAAGAAACTCAACCGTCAGCTGACGCGCCGGAAGACTCGAGAACATCACCGAACCACCAACGCCACCCCCGCTCCCCTGTTTCGCCGCTGTGACACCGGCGCGAAATGCCAGAGGACCACCGCCTCCCACTAGGGCACGAGACGAAAAAAGAAAGAGGACACCCAAAAAACGCACGCAAAGGAAGAATCGAGCACTTACTTGTCGGAAGTTGGCGTGAAGAGGACGGTTGCGAGCCTGAAAACCGTTGAGGACGCTTCGCCTGGTTGCCAGAAATCACAAAAATGAAAGAGGGAGAGAGAAAGAACGTTCGTCGAAGAAGATGAGGAATGAAGAGAAGAGGAATGTCAAAGGGCGCTTTATAACGTGCGAACCTGGGCCTTTCACAGATCATAAAAGGCTTAATGGGCCTAATATCTTTCAGAAGGCCCATTAATGAAATAAAAGAAAATGGACCCAGGGATTGTCAAGCGCATGAAGGGAAAAACCCAAGTGTTCAACCTCGCATAAGAGATTCCCAGGCCTCGTTATCACCAAACCTCTAACCTCGCTACCCGTAGCCCTGAAACTAAGACCTCGCCACTCGTAGCCCTGAAACTAAGAAATCGCACCCTAGGTACGGGGAACCAGATGTCGCGCATATATGACTTGGGGTCCTCGAGACGATATCCCCAGGCCATGGGGTTGTGATGGTGCGCAAAATATCGGAATAAGAGATGGGGTCGGGGTACGAGGAATAACGGGATTCGGCGAGATTCTCGAGGTCAAACTCAAGGGCCATTACCCTACTTAAAAATGGAAAAACCATACCCTTACGAGGCCTCAAGACCTCGGTCACGAGGTCTAAACCTTGGTGCTCAAAAGCTGACGCCCCCGCCCCATCTGAACCATTCAACGGCCACCGCTTTGCCAACCAATGAGCAACTGCCTAACTCTCGACTAATCAAAGAGCTTGGCCACGGGCGTCCCACATCGAGCAAACATCAAAGCCTGATTCCTCAAAACTTTATAAATAGAGGAGAATCTCGTAGGCAGAAGGGGGTCGAAAAATATCTTGAACTCAAGAACTATCTTGCTCGTTGAAGATCAATGTGTTGAATCATCGTTAAAAACCGCGCTACAGCCAAGTGAAGGTCCACAAAAAGACTTCAAGTCACCCAAAGAATCCTCGTCCCGATCCAAGATCTCGTTGTATCACCTCGCAAGCCACAATCATCATGTTGCTACTAGAGCTTGCTAATAGTCTGTTGGTGATAGAACCTCGTTGTAACTAGGAGATCTCGAACCTTGTTAGATCGAGATCTCGAATCCTCTAAAAAGAGATCTAGGTCGCAATCTCATTTTTTATAATCTCGTTATTTGTAATCTAGCAATTTGTAACCTCATGCTAAGGATATAAATAAAAAGCAAGTGTTTGCACAGTCGCATAAAAGTAATCTAATTTCTTGTCTTCTAGCGCTGGTTTATTTCGGGCTTCATCACTCACCCTCGTGTTTTCTTATGAATGATCCTCACGCGGGAACAATCCTCCTTAGCGGTCCATGTCTCAATGGTGTTTATTCCTGGCCTTCTTTCGTCACTCCTCAAGTTTTTACAGCCTAGTCCAAAGACTCTTAGTGGCATCACAAATTGGGTCATCCATCTTCTCAAGTTTTGAAATATATGCAAGCTAGCTTTAATCTTGGATCTATGTCTTCTAGTTCGGATATTTGTAATTCTTGTTCTATCAATAAAAGTCATAAATTGCCTTTCTCTCTGTCAACTATCAATTCTTCCTATCTGCTTGAAATTGTGTTTTTTGATGTTTGGACGTCCCCTGTGCTTTCTCATGATGGTTTCAAGTATTACATAATATTTGTTGACCACTTTACAAGATATGTTTGGCTTTTTCCTCTTAAACGAAAATCTGACACCAAAGATACATTTGTGCAGTTTAAAGCTCTTGTTGAAAACTACTTTACCACCAAAATTAAAATCCTCTATTCCGATAATGGTGGTGAGTATCTTGCGCTTAAATCCTTTTTAGCTTCCCATGGTGTCACACATTTTACTACCCCACCACATACTCCACAAAGTAATGGCCTTCCGAGCCCCGTCATCGTCATATTGTCGAGACTGGCTTGTCTCTCATGTCCTATTCGGGCCTCCCAAACTTGCTTTGGCCACTTGCCTTTAAAACTGTTGTTTATCTCATTAACATGATGCCTACACCTACTCTTCAAAACCTCTCACCCTTCTATAAACGTTTTCAAACACACCCTAATTGTCAAAAACTTCGGTGTTTTGGTTGCTTGTGCTATCCCTGGTTAAGACCCTATACCAACAACAAGATGGAACCCAAATCCATTCCTTGTGTATTTGTGGGTTATTCCCTCACACAAAGTGCGTACTTTTGTCTCGACCCAGAAACCTTCAAAATCTACACTTCTCGGCATTTTCACTTTGTGGAGCATGTCTATCCTTTTTTCACCAAATCACAATCCCAGCTCATTCCGTGATCAAAGAAAAACCAATGGGGCACTCTTGTTGTTCCCCTTCTTCCGTCTCCTTTTCCTAACCCTAACCCTAATATTGATCCAAACCCTAACCCTAATATCGATCAAAACCCTAACCCTAATCCTCTTCCACTTCATACGTGTTGACGGGTCTTTACTCTGGAGAACAAATAAATTTATAAGTCAAGACCCCGCTGAGTATAGGGGAGTCAGGATCGTTCCACGAGAAGCAAGGTTGTTTGTTTATCGACTCCTAATCACAAAATTCAAACAAAAACAAGCAAAACACTCACAAGCAACCTCGTTAACGACGTTGTCAGGGTTGTTAACGAAGCACCGCAAACAAATGACTAAAAATAACGACCTAAACAAGTTCGGTACCGAGGTTATGAACACAGTAACGAATAATACTTAAGAGAATTCAAATAAAAACAAAGATCCAGGACAAGGGTACCACAACATAGTCATGCATAAAAACATGTAAGAAGATAAGATAATGCCTTTAAATAGATAAATTCATCAACTTTCATTGACTAGCAAGAAAATTAATCTACTTTCATAAATTAATTCACACAATCACTTGTTTCGGATCTAAAGCTTGAAACTTTCGTATTCAACAATATCAACCTTCAAGTCTATAACTTTCTCTCTAAATCAAGTTAAAAACTCAAATCACCTTGACTTTCATCTAGGTCTAAGCACAACAAGCAATCTCAAAAATAGATAGAAGGCATTCAACACATAATCTCACTCATCAAACATGCATAACTACACCGGGTTTAAACCCCGACCCTAGAAAAGAAAACTACTCACTACTCATAACTAAGAAAACATTAAATTCAACAAAAGAGATCATTGAAAACAAAACACTACTCAAATTAATAGGAAAAATAATCGTCTTACAGAAATTCAGAAGAAACCAAAAAATACAAAACACTGAATCGAAACCACAACTAACGACCTCGGTAATTCTCGTCCACCGAGCTCCCGATCTTCGACTCGTCTCTCTCTCCTTCGGCTCTTCCTCTTCTTTCTACTAGTTGCTTCTCTACTAGGCTAATAAGAAGAGTATTTATACTAATAAGGCTAGAAAATAAAAAGGCTAAAAGATAAAAACTTTCCTAAAAAGATAAAAATAAAATCCTAAAAGATAGAAATAAAATCTAGAAAGATAACAAGACCTAAAATACATAATATAATAACCCTAAAATTCATAAAAAACACTCTACCGACACGGAAATAAATTCCCGCACAGGATCGGTAAGTCACAAAATCAGACTCTCGAAAACTCTATCTCGTAACCTCGTTAACGAGCCCTCACAGCCTCGTTAACGAGCCTAGGCTTGGCTTCTTCAACACTTCTTTCTAAATAACTTAAACTTCGACTTCTTTATCTTGTATTCCTCCGTCCTTCGTTATAGCACTCCCAAATTCAACTCCAAATAACACTTTTTCCTTGCTAAAACCTACAAAAATACACAAAACAGAGTAGCTTCCATACTTTTCACAAGATATGCAAAACTATCCAAAAACACACAAAACTAACCCTAAACTTATCAAAACTAGTCCTAACAACCTAAGAAAACATACTAAAAACATGAACATCAAAATACCCCATACTTAGACTTGCTTGTCCTCAAGCAATCACTAAACATAAATCAAAACCAAATAAACATACTCATCAAGACATAGCCATTTCTAAAAAAAAAACATCAACACATAGAAGAAAAATAACAAATAATTATTAATTTCATCACACATATATACACCAAATAGACATAAGAAATACAATCCAACCTCACAAGGGATAATAATATGTTTCACTCAACTCTCAAGTGTTTGGGCTTATAAATTCAATCTCTCAACTCATCTTATATACAAAAACTCATAGAAATTGGAACTTATATCACCAAACTCTCCACCCAAGATTTGTCAAAACAAGCAAAAATCATCAAGAGAACTTAGGGGGCTCAATGAAAAACTTCAAAGAAGCTTCCATTCGGCCGGGTTGTAATGGGGCTTGGTAAAGACAATAAGGCATGGAAATATTTTGGCTATGTGGTGCTAATAATATCCGGGACTAAAGACTCCTAAAAACTCACACATAAACAAAACACTCAAAACAACAATTTACCAAACTCACTCTCATTTATGCACTTATTCTTCACTCACCTTATAATATCCTAGAAAGTCTCATACAAACAAAAAGAATCTCTGATATTATCTATATAAACACAAATGCACTTCAAACTTCTTCTTCTTTCTTCTCTTTATTTTATATATATCTCTTCTTTTTTTCTTCGCTACCTCGTTAACGAACCACTTCAGGGTCGTTAACGAACTTCATCGTGTACTCTTCCTCTTTTTCAACAACTTCCTTTTGTTCTTTTGCTATCAAGAGATCTTTCTTTTTTTACAATTTAAAAATCAAGAGACTTTCAATCTACCCTTCCCAATAATCCCTCAATTTCAAACCAAACATAACATTGCACTCAACAAAACATACCTCTCCAATCTAAGTCCTAATCCCCGGATAGGGTCAAGCTTATCTCGGCTAGGGAATAATTTTGTGGGGCTAAAAATAAAAGGCTTCAGGCTCAAATTGGTTGTCAAAAAGAAAGATAATGTAAGGGTGGATATGGAATTAATAGGGCCTATAAAAAAAATAAGTTCTCTATCATCTGATTTTCACAAGTAATGAACTAATATCTCATATAGGTCTCAAGTGATAGATAACCATCACAATTCCAAGAGATAATATGCATATAGAGAGTAAATCACACAAAAAAGAAGAGGGATTTTTTATGTTCTCCCTATAAGGCCAATAATAATTCACAAGGCTATTTTTGTTGGATTGCATCACTTATGCTATAAAGTATATGTGCTCAATTTCATAAATGCTATCTCTTCTAAAAAACAATTTCATAACAAGAATCCAGCTATACTATCAAAGACATGCTTGTAAGGAATTATATGATCATGCTAGCAACTACTATCATAGAACCTAAGAAAGGGATATCTATCAATTCTAAAACTCTTTTTAAGATTTTTTCAAAAAATTTCGATTTTTTTTTTCAAACGAGAATTTTTTTTTTTCAATTTTTCAATTTTTTCATAGAACAAAGACTTACTTAAAACAAACAAAACACATAAGTCAAATGAGACACAAAACAAACAAGTTTTTCTACTTTCTCCCACCCGATACTTAAAATTAGAGTGTCCCCACTGTAAGAAAAATAAGAAGAAGGAAAGAAATAGAAAAGAAAACAACAAAAATAAAACAAGAAAACAAAAACATAAAACTTACAAAGTCTTAAAAGTGGAAAACTAGGAAACTTCTTCTTCAAGCTGAATCAACGGTTCGGTGGAGGAAAGTAGTTCTCAAAGTTCCCTATGAAGTCGTACATCGTCCTCCAGCTCTCTGCATCTTCCGCCTCTCTCTAACGATGCCTCTCGTCCTCAAATTTCATGCGAGCGGAGTAGACAGTCTCCCATCTATCCATCCTCCTATGAATGTGGTCCTGCTGGAGGTGAAGTTGTTGCATCTGTGCAGAAAGATCCTCGGCCCATAGTGGCGGCATACTCGATCTAGTGTACTCGGGCTGAGGAGGTGGTGGATAATGAGGATGGAAGTGGTCTTGGTAAAGCATCGGGTTGTATGGCATGAGTCCCTAGAAATGTGGGTCGATAGGAGCTTGCGGAGGGTCGGTAGCTGTCCTCGGGGGGTCGTTAACGAAGTTGGGTGCTTCGTTAGGAGCATGTGTGGAAGTCTGGAAATGGTCGTTAACGATCTCGGTAGGCTCGTCAACGAGGACGTTAGTGCCCAAAACTTCTGTATCGAGGTCTTCATCCTCGAAGTTAAGCTCCTCAGTGCCTCCCTCTGTGTCAGCCTCTTCAGTTTCTTCTCCAGCTACCTCGTTATCCTCATCTTCATCCATCCCTTCTCCTTCTCACTCGAATCTTGTCTCACAAGGCCTAAGCGATAGCTCATCCTCCAACTTGGGCTCTAACGGGAATGCATGACCCGTCCATGCCTCGTACCAATTTGGTACATAGAGTAGCTCCAACTTGTCAAGGGTTGGTACAACAATGCGGTCTTGAACTTTTATCTTGAATCCTCCCTCGGCTTGAATAAAAATATCGGAGCTATACCAATAACTCTTGTTGAGGAGTTGGGCATGAGCCGGCATGTAGCGAGTAAGGTCGACTCCAAGGTTTGTAGCCAAAAGACTAACCAAGTTACCACACCATACTTCCTTGGACTTGGTTGATTTCTCTATATAGTAGAGCCACTCATACCCCAAATTCAAAGGGTCGGGCTCCTCAAAAAGGATAGTGCGAAGACAAGCAACTTCCGTCCTTGTTGGCCTGTTCAGCTCTCTCTTAGGCCAGAATGTGGCGGCGAGCACTCGAAGGATGATCCTGAATATGGGGTTGATGATGCTTGCCCCAGATAATGCCGGTGTGGAGGGCCCAACCTCCCCGGTGATGTAGCTCCAAGTCCTTGTCACCTTGTAGTCTTTCAAACTGTACTCTCTAGAAGGGTTTGGGAGCTCCAGAATAGCATTGAACTCCGCCAAAGTGTACTCTCTGCTCACATTATCGAGCCTAAACCGGATGCGTCCCGTCGAAGTCTTCGTCGGGAAACTCGTCTCTAGAGTGGCCAGAAACTCAGATGTGAGAGCTGGAAAGTGTGGTAGGGTCTCCTTCTTCAACAAGTGAGACACACCCAGAATAACAAAAGCCTCCTTGACATCTGCATAAATCCCCATTTGCTTGGCACTCGTTCTTGAAAACCACCGAGTGTTGTGGTCCTTGTCTAGGATGGCATTGTATCGATCCGCTTGCCTTGAGTGCGCAAGATCACATTATCCATGCGAGGTGGAGATGGGGACCTCTGATTCCTCCTCTTCTTCTAGGCTCGGGTAGCGGGTCTGCTTGAACTTTCCATGTGATCTGCCCGAGTCGGTTCGCCAAACCGGGTTGTTAACGACCCTGGGTGGGTCGTTAACGAGCTGTCGTAGCCTCCTTGAGTGATTTTCGAGCCCCTTTTTCTGCATCTTGTTAGCTCAAAATTTATCCTATTTTTTCTATCCTAAAAACTACTAAAAAGAACTCAAAAGAAAGCTAGGAAAAAGAATCTAAAAAGAAAAGAAAAATCTAGTCTATACTAAGAGTGGGTTGCCTCCCGTAAGCGCTATTTTTAACGTCGTCAGCCCGACGTACTTACCCTGGCTAGTCCGACGTTGTAAGAGCCATAGTGACTCTAATCTCTTCGTCCGGGTCGGGTTGCTCATGAAACGTTTTCAGTCAGTGGCCGTTAACTTTGAAGATTACGCCTTGGTTATCGATCAACTCTACTGCACCGTGAGGATAGATGTGATGAACCACGAATGGCCCACTCCATCGTGTCCTAAGCTTCCCTGGGAATAATCGGAGTCTAGAGTTGAAAAGAAGTACCTTATCGCCAACCTCATAGGTTTTGGGCACTAATTTCTGATCAGGCCACCGCTTGGTGCGCTCTTTGTAAATTTCAGCATTTTCATACGCCTTCAGCCTCAATTCTTCTAATGCTTGCAAGTCCATGAATCTTTTGGCTCCTGCCGCGTCAAGGTTCATGTTGAGCTCCTTAAGAGCCCATAATGCTTTATACTCCATCTCAACCGGTAAATGACATGCTTTGCCATACACTAGATTATAAGGAGTGGTGCGCAGAGGCGTCTTGTATGCTGTCCTGTATGCCCATAGAGCGTCATCCAATTTGGAAGACCAATCCTTCCTAGAACGGGACACTGTTTTCTCCAATATACTCTTTATTTGCCTGTTTGAAACTTCGACTTGGCCACTAGTTTAGGGATGATATGGTGTTGTCACCCGATGTGATACCCCATACTTAGCCAAAAGTGCTTCAAAACTCCGCTCAATGAAATGAGAACCACCATCACTAATGAAGACTCTTGGAACGCCGAACCTGGGAAAATTGTTAGTCTTAATGAACTTAGCCACAGTTTTAGCGTCGTTAGTCCTTGTAGCAACGGCTTCTACCCACTTAGAGACATAATCGACCGCCACTAGGATGTACTTGTAGGGGCCTGATGCGGGAAAAGGTCCCATGAAGTCTATGCCTCATACGTCGAATAACTCGACCTCTAATATCCCGGTTAGCGGATTCTCATGTCTCCAAGTGATGTTGCCTGAGCGTTGCCATCCATCACATGCTGTCACATAAGCTTGTACATCCTTGAACATGGTTGGCCAATAGAGACCACTTTGAAGAATCTTCGCCGTGGTTTTGAACCCTTTTGCATGACCTCCAGTAGGAAGTGTGTGACATTGACAGATCACGTTCTCTATCTCCTCTTTTGGGACACAGCGTCTAAAGAGGTGATCACTTCCTTGTTTAAACAAGTAAGTATCATCCCAATAGTACTGTTTTACATCGTGGCGGAATTTCTTTTTCTTTTGTGGGGATAGACCCTCGGGAATTACTCCTCCTACAAGATAGTTAGCGAAATCCGCGAACCAAGGGGCTTTTGACCCTCTAACAGCATGGATTGATATCGAAGAAGTAGAAGGAGGAGATGGAATTGAATTGAATCGAGTAGGTTCTGGTTCAGAAATCTTACCTGAACTGGTCGTCACCGGAACTGAATGGGTCGTTAACGACCCTGGAGATATAATATTATCCTCGGTAACGACCCCCCGTGGCTTGGTAACGACCTGCCTGACTGATATGTCGATCCACCCTGGAGATGTACCTTCGTGATCCATGTATTCCAGCCTCGGTGGCTCGATGCCTCGTTAACGACCCTAAAGGGGTCGGTGACGAGGGTTTTGTTGAGTTCGACCTCGTTCCGCAGGAGGTGTTCGTCAGGTCTGGAATCGTTTATTGGCACCTCATTGTTGGATTCAGTGATGTGCTCAACCGGGAATCTAGATAAGTGATCTGCCACTAGGTTCTCTGCTCCCTTTTTGTCTCTTATTTCATGGTCAAATTTCTGCAGTAAGAGCATCCAACAAAGCAATCTAGGCTTGGCATCCTTTTTGGCCATTAGGTATCTAACGGCCTCATTGTCAGTATAAACAATCACTTTGGATCCAACAAGGTAGGACCGGAATTTTTCAAAGGCAAATACCACAGCAAGGAACTCCTTCTCCGTTGTGGTATACTTACTTTGCGCCTCATCCAGCGTCTTACTGGCTTAATAGATGGCGTGGAGTTTCTTGCCCTTCGATTGTCCTAAGACTGCGCCAACTGCATAGTCACTGGCATCGCACATAATCTCAAAGGATAATGTCCAATCCGGGGACTGCATAATGGGGGCGAACACGAGGGCAGTTCTTAACCTATAAAATGCTTCAAGACATTCTGGAGACAGCTCAAAAACTACATCTTTCATTAGTAGGTTAGTCAAGGGTTTAGCTATCCTAGAAAAATCCTGAATAAATCGTCTATAAAAGCCAGCATGCCCTAGGAAACTCCTAATGTCTCTTACAGAATAAGGAGGAGGTAGTTTTTCAATAAGCTCAATTTTTGCTTTATCTACCTCTATCCCTCTCTTAGAGACAAGATGTCCTAGTACTATCCCCTCTTGGACCATGAAATGGCACTTTTCCCAATTTAACACAAGATTGGTTTCTTCACATCTTTTAAGCACATGTGCAAGGTTAGCAAGACAAGCATCAAATGAAGAACCATAAACAGAAAAGTCATCCATGAAGACCTCTACAATCTCCTCTATCATATCCGAAAAAATGGCCATCATACACTTTTGAAAGGTGGCAGGGGCATTGCAAAGCCCAAATGGCATTCTTTTATAAGCAAAGGTTCCATAGGGACATATGTAATACTCGGGTTCTTTTTCTTAGCACGTTACACCAAAAATCGACGTTTCTTGTTTTCCAAGGAATATTTATTATTTATAGCTCATTTTAATAATCGGTTTGAAAACACCTACCTCATTACAAGTTTACCCATAGGTTAATAATTATCTATGCACCAAATTTTATATATATTTTCTTAAGCCCTATTTTTGGTATATATCCATATGAATATATATAGCACCGATTGATCACATCTCCTCTGCTGTGATTTTGAACCAATCTTAACCTATGTAACAAATTCCTATCTTGATCAATTTTTTTTTATTGTTACCGAAATCTTCAAAAAAAAATATTCTATCCTAAATCTTGTTAAAATCGATTTTGTTAAAAACCCACTAGCCTCAATCTTATTTTTCTTCTAAACCTCACGATCACAATCAAGAGCCAACTCTATCTCCTTCTACCTTATGTTCTGCATTGGAAAAACCAGAGAAGCCACCGCCTCTTTCTCACCACTCCGGCACTCCTCTTTCGAGTCATCACCTTCGGCCATGCATCAACCCTCGAGTGTATCTCCGAGACTCCGACCACACTTGGGAACGGTGGCATCATTAACCTACTGTCGGCGAGTAGGTTGTTCATCCTTTCATCGGTACGATCGCGAAGCCGCTCCCGAGCGTAACAGTTGCAAGTGCTCGACTTTCTTCGTCAACGGCGAGCCACTTGCGAGAACCACTTATCCAAACTCATCGGTTAGTGTTGTCCCCTTCTTTCTCGAGTCCGTTTATTCGATCGAGTCGGAGTCGTGAGTCGGCGTTGCTCGATGCTAGCTATGCTCATTCTTAGTTGAATTAAGCACTAAGGTTAATCTAGGTAGAATGTTTTGTGTGTTTGGGAAGATGTTATTTTGTATATATATTCGGTTTTAGAGTAGGGGGTTAGATTACCTTGAAGGCTTGAACTAATAAATTAACAATGTAATTAACAAGGCACAAATGTTCAAGAGTTTCATGTTAGTTGGTTTTGCTGGTTAGATGTGTATATTGCCATGTAGGTATCTGAACTCTTGTGTATGAGATTAGTGACATATAAGAATTAGAGTTTATTAAGTTTTTAGTACTAGTTTGGGTCTGGTAGATTAAACTTCCAGTTAGCGGTTCACAAAGTAATTAGGTTTATATATATATATATATATGTATGTATGTATATAAGTTAGTGGGCCGATCATGTTATTGGTCGGGCTTTGCTTTTAAGTATGCTAATATTAACTAGTAAAATCGGATAGTAATACATACCATAAGTCCTTTTTACGTATTGCTTGGTAGGATAAATTAATAACTTCTAGTTCACCCTTAAGTATAGTGGCGTCTTCATGAGCATATATGTTAGTATAGTTAGTGGATTTGAGATTTGTTTTTAGAGTTTAAAATTTGTAGTGGGAGCACGCCTTAAGTCGAAGTCGTAAAACAAGGGGTGTTCGTTTCATATTTTTGTTATAGGAAGTTGGGTTGTACCTGACTCTTTTTTATCACATTATTATTCATTCTAGGAAGTCGTTTTCGTCCACGCTCTTAATTCCGTCGCCTTCAAAGGATCCCTAGTTTCGAGGTAAGTCGTTTTTCGACTTGCTCGGTTCTTCTCTACCTTGTTAGATTGCGTATCGATATTGTAGGGCGGATTTTGGGAACAAGTCCCGATTGCCTTTATAAACTGTTTTGAACGTCTCGTGTTGTTGTGTGTGTAAAATGGTTTTGAATGTGTTTTATCGGAAGGATATTTTTGGAACGTTTTCTCTGTGTTGGTACCGTTTCCGACACGGCCCATCGTAGCTGGCGTGGAGGAAGAGTTGGCTACGTTGACCCGTGTGACTGGGAAACCGTGCCCCTTCAAAACGAAAATTATTATCTGTGTGTTTTTGGCAAGTGCTCCAGTGGAGGCTTAGCCGGGGGTGTAGAAGGGAGATTGTGAAGTGGATTGAGAGGGCCTGCCTCTGCACTCGGCACGGTGAGGAGCGCCTTGGAAGTCGGATTGTGAGATGGAGGAACTGCATTGTTATGAGGTTGTGACTGTATTGTGTATAAGGCTATGTGTGACTGATTATAACTAATTTAGGTATTGGCCTTTAGAGTTATGATTGCGATTGTGGATTTGTATGCTGACTTTAGAAATGTTTTCAAAACGTTCTGCAATTTCCGTATTCTCTCTAGCTTGGTAGATTAGAAGCTGACCTTTCGGGGAATATTTTTCAGTTCCAGGTATGAACCAGGGAGCCGTGCAGGAACCGAGGCCAGATGGCGCCGGAGCGGTAAAGAGCGCGTGTCATAGTGGGATGGGTTTTACGCTAGTTTATTTATAATAGTTAGGATGTTGATTTTATTATTGCTAAGATGAAGTTAGTATTATGTTTCAATTATTATTACTTTGTTTGATTAGTTCCGTATTAGTAAGTGTTGTGTCGGATTTGAGTTTATATTTTTGGGGAACGCATGCATGACTATGTTTTCTAAGTTTTACTAAATAAAAAGTTGGATGATTTATTAAGTTTTCTCGTCGTGCCTGCGTTGCAAGATCCTAAAGTGTAGTTGTCAACCTATTTAATAGTACCTAGTAAGGTCTATTTCTTAGTAGCGCCCCGTCGGAAGTCGGGGTGTTACAACATATAAAGGTCGTCTTCTCCTGATCATCAAGATGAATGGGAATCTGCCAAAAACCGTTATAGCCATCTAAATAACAGAAATAATCATGTTGGGCTAAGTTTTCTAACACCTGATCAATAAAATAAAGCGGAAAATGATCTTTTCTAGTAGCACTATTAAGCTTTCTATAATCAATGCACATCCTCCAATTGGTAGTGGTCCTAGTTGGAATAAGCTCTCCCTTTTCGTTTACTATGACGGTCATCCCCCCTTTTTTGGGACTACATGGACCGGACTCACCCATTGGCTATCCGATATAGGAAATATATTCCCAGCATCAAGTAATTTAATGATTTCCTTTTTGACTACATCCTTCATGTTAGGATTTAACCTACATTGATGCTCTATAGTGGGTTTATGATTATCCTTCATGTATATCCTATGCATGCAAAGGGAAGGGGATATGCCAGTTATATCATCTAGGGAGTAGCCTATGGCTTTCCTATGCATCCTAAGAACATTCAACAGTTTTTCTACTTCCTCATATTTTAATTTAGCATTAATGATGACAGGCAAGGTAGAATTAGGACCAAGGAATTCATACCTGAGGGAGTCCGGAAGAGGTTTGAGTGTTGGAGAAGGTTCAGCTGGGATTAGAATCGGTTCTTCTGGCTCCGTCTTCAACACCTCTTCAAGATATTCAAATGGTGAAATTTCATTGTCTTCTGCCAGGGTCGTTAACAATGCTGATGGAGTTGTTAACGAGCTTGCTTCTTCTTCCAGGAGAGTCGGTAACGAGACCGGGGAGCTCTTTACCGAAACTGCAGTGGTTATTTCTGCCCATCTTTGACCTGAAAATTCATCATTTGACACCAATCTTCCAATGGGGTCTCCACATTCAATGATCTCATTGTGAGTGTAGAGCATCTTGACTTCAGCTCTATCGATCTCTTTCATTGACTGTTTGAACCGGAATTCCATCACCTTATCCCCAATTCCGAAAGTTAGGAGTCTCCTCCTAACATCAATTATGGCTCCAGCTGTGGCGAGGAACGGTCTCCCCAAGATAATAGGCACCACCGGATCTTCGGGCATTGCCATAACAATGAAATCGTTTGGAACAAACAATTTGCCCACTTGAACCAGAAAGTCTTCTAACACCCTTGTTGGTTTGATGCAATAGCCATCGGCCATGTAAAGCCGCATGTTGATGGGCTCTAGTGGTCCCATATTGGCTTTGGACCAGATTGAGAGAGGGAGTAAACTAGCACTGGCTCCCAGATCACATAAAGCTTTGAATTTGTGGTCGCCTATGCCAATCATTATTGCAAACCTCCCTGGATCTCCTAGCTTTTCTGGTAAAGCTATAGATCGGACTTCATCCTGCTGCTCTGTAATGGATCTTTTCCTGCTAAGAATATCTTTCAAAAATTTTGTGTAACTCGTCATTTCGCTTAGGGCTTCAGCGAATGGGATGGAAATATTAATGCCCTGAAGAATCTTTACGAAACGCTTGAACTTACTCTCAGTAGAGTCCATAGATTTCTTAGTGGGAAATGAAAGAGATTTCACCATCCTCTGAACCAAGTTAGGCTCGAGAGGTGAAGTTACCGGGTCGACACTAGGGTCGTTAGGTATGCTCGGCGGGTCGTTACCGACCCTAATGGGGTCGTTAACTACCCTGGAATTGAGAGGAGGGCTCGGATTAGAAAACTTACCTAGGCTAGGGTCATTAGGTACCCTCAGAGCCTCGTTACCATGGTACGCTGGTTCGGTACTCGCCCTCGCTAGCTCGTTACCAAGGGGGACCGTGGTGTCCTCTTCCGTCTTGTCCTTATCTTGGACACGCTTCGGCAGTGTCTTTCCACTCCTAAGGTGTACCGCTGCTATCTGTCCTTTAGGGTTCTCTTCGGGACGGCCCGGAAGTTGCCCTTGTGGTCTTGGAATTTGTGCAGCAAGGTTCCCTAGTTGGGAATCAACATTCTTCTTCCATACATCGAACGCTCCCCATCTTTTATTTTGGTGGTTAAGGTTAGCTTGAACTTCATTAACCTTGTTGTGGACTCCATTGATGCTCTCCTGTAACCCTTGTACCCAAGATGGTGGCTCCTGATGGCCTGGAGGTCGATAAGGCGCAGGTCGTCTATCTGGTGGAGGCGCTGCATAGCTTGGATTTGGATTTTGATTGCCCCACGTCTGATAGTTATTCGACCTGTCAAAATTACTAGGCTGCTTCCTGTATGGGCCTCTCATGTAATTCATCTCAGCAGTTGTCTCAGCGGCTCTTACCTGCTCTATGTTAGTGCAAGCAGAAGTACTATGGGCAGAAGAACCACACTCTTGACAGAATTGAGAGGATTTTAGAAAACTTACCTGCTTCTTCAGGCGGTTGACCTCGTCTTGTAGAAATTGATTTTTAAAGTCTGGGTCAACTTCTTCTCGGTTAGGCACGTAGAGACGTTTCTGAGACTGGGGGGTCTGCTGGGTTCCATACATGGCATCATAATTGGACAGCTTATCCAGCAATTCCCATGCAGCTGTAGGATCCATCTCTATAAAACCGCACGTTGTATGTGTGTTGATGCGGTTCTTGGTCTCTGCGTTGATACCCTGAAAAAAGATTTCTTGGAGAACATATAAAGGTTGCCCATGAGTGGGGCATTGTCTAAGCATCTCTTTGAATCTTTCCCATGTTTCAACGAAAGTCTCATTAGGCAGCTGGTGATAGGAGGTGATGCGCTTTCTCAACTCCGTTGTCTTGGCAGGAGGGAAAAATTTTGTAAGAAATTGATCATACAAGTTCTTCCAAGTCCTGATAGACTTAGGAGGTAAGCTCTCCAAGCAGCTCAGGGCCTTTCCAGCAAGAGACCACCTGAAAGCTTTTAACAGAACATATTCAAGTGAGACACCTTCAGCAGCTATGGTGTCACATAAATCAAGAAAATTTCTAATATGCTCCATAGGGCACTCAGTAGATTTCCCTTCAAACTGAGCCCGTTTAATTAAGGATATAAATTGAGACTTGATCTCAAAGGGTTTCTCTATCTCCGGAAGCACGATTGGGGACTCTAGCACCCTCAGTTCTGGATGCATGTACTGTTTGGCATTCCTCGGATAGGCATTCAACTCTTCCTATAGACGAGCATTGTTAGCTCTTTGACGCTCAGCCTCAGCAGCAGCGCCTTCCTTCTCAGTTTTCAATGCCTCCATCTGGTTTTGGAGGACTTCCAACTGACGAGCCATCTCTTCAGGTGTGGCCATGGCTCGGTTCTCTCGACGTCTACAGTGCAGGGAACGTTCAGGTTCTGAATAATAATCAGCGTTGTCAAATTCGAGCCTTCGACGTCCTACCGGCATACGCTGAGAAAACAGACAAAGAAAACAAAAATTAAAAACAAAAACAGGGTCGGGCTATTCCCAGACCCATAGATAAACAAACAAACTCGTTGCTTCCCCGGCAACAGGCCAATTTGTTGACGGGTCTTTACTTTGGACACCAAATAAATTTATAAGTCAAGACCCCGCTGAGTATAGGGGAGTCAGGATCGTTCCACAAGAAGCAAGGTTGTTTGTTTATCGACTCCTAATAACAAAAATCAAACAAATACAAGCAAAACACTCACAAGCAGCCTCGTTAACGACGTTGTCATGGTCGTTAATGAACCACCGCAAACAAATGACTAAAAATAACGACCTAAACAGGTTCGGTACCGAGGTTATGAACTCAGTAACGAATATTAATTAAGAGAATTCAAATAAAAACAAAGATCTAGGACAAGGGTACCACAACATAGTCATGCATAAAAACTTGTAAGAAGATAAGATAATGCCTTTAAATAGATAAATTCATCAACTTTCATTGACTAGCAAGCAAATTAATCTACTTTCATAAATTAATTCACACAATCACTTGTTTCGGATCTAAAGCTTGAAACTTTCGTATTTAAACAATATCAACCTTCAAGTCTATAACTTTCTCTCTCAATCAAGTTAAAAACTCAAATCACCTTGACTTTCATCTAGGTCTAAGCACAACAAGCAATCTCAAAAATAGATAGAAGGCATTCAACACATAATCTCACTCATCAAACATGCATAACTACGCCGGGTTTAAACCCCGACCCTAGAAAAGAAAACTACTCACTACTCATAACGAAGTAACAATTAAATTCAACAAAAAAGATCATTGAAAACAAAACACTACTCAAATTAATAGGAAAAATAATCGTCTTACAGAAATTAAGAAGAAACCAAAAAATACAAAATACTGAATCGAAACCACAACTAACGACCTCGGTAATTCTCGTCCACCGAGCTCCCGATCTTCGACTCGTCTATCTCTCCTTCGGCTCTTCCTCTTCTCTCTACTACTTGCTTCTCTACTAGGCTAATAAGAAGAGTATTTATACTAATAAGGCTAGAAAATAAAAAGGCTAAAAGATAAACTCTATCCCTCTCGTGTTTGTAACCTCAAAAAGGCCATTAACGGTCTCAAGCAAGCTCCACGGGCATGGTATCATGAATTGCACGTTTCTGCTTCATGTTGGCTTCGTTAACTCCGTGGCTGACTCGTCCTTATTTATCTATCGTCATCGTAATGTTGTTTTGTACTTGTTGGTCTACGTTAACGATATCATCCTCACCGGAAGTGACTTGTCTTTGCTTAATACTATGATTCAACATTTTTCCAATCGGTTTTCACTTAAAGATTTAGGTGAATTGTCTTATTTTCTAGTCGTGGAGGTTAGCAAAACTTCTACTGGCTTGTTCTTAAAACAATTTAAGTACATTACTGATCTCTTGTGCAAGGTGAATATGGCTGATTGCAATCCTATTTCGACTCCCATGTGTGAGTCTCAGCCGCTTCAACAGACCTCTGGCACGCTTCTTGATTCACCGACAGATTATCGTATGATATTGGGAAACTTGCAATATTTATCTCTTACAAGGCCTGATATTGGATTTGTAGTGAATAAACTTTCTCAATTCATGCATTCTCCGTCCACTACTCATTGGAGTGCTCTTAAACGACTTCTCCAATATTTATAAGGCAAGGCTGCTCAAGGTATTATGCTTCACCGAGATTCTACTTTCACTCTTCATGGTTTTTCGGATGCCGATTCGGCTGGTAATAAGGATGATTACACTTCAACCACGAGCTACTTGATTTATCTTGGTCGTACTCCCATTTCGTGGAGTTCTCGTAAGCAAAAATCAGTGGATCGATCATCTACCGAAGCGGAGTATCGTGCTCTTGCTGATTCATGTGTTGAATTGTTATGGGTTCTTTCTCTGTTTTCTGAATTGGGCGTTCGTCTTCATCAACAACCGGTTCTTTTCTGCGATAACATGGGAGCTAAGCACTTGAGTTCCAACCCTGTTTTCCACTCTAGAATGAAACATATAGCTCTGGCCTTTCATTTTGTTCGAGAGGTTGTTCAGAATGTTGTTCTCCGGGTTTCTTATGTCTCTACAGATGATCAATTAGCTGACGTGTTAACCAAATCGTTGCTTCGTTCTCGTTTTCAACTGTTATCCTCCAAGCTTGGCCTATTTGCTTCACCAAAAAGTCCAGCTTGAGGGGGCATGTTAAGGATATTTCATATAATCTTATCTTCCTTTTAGATATTATTCTATCCTAGTCTAAGATATTTTATTTATGGTAGAATATCATGTATTAGGGTTTAGATATATCTTGGAGAGCAAGACTCTCTCTCTCTCTCTCTCTCTCTCTCTCTCTCTCTCTCTTATCTTTATAAATATTGTTCTTCTTACATTAATAATATTATCAGTTCTCTAAACCTCTATAGAATAAGTGCCATGCCACTTTCTCTTTCACTATAGTTTAAAGTATGTTTAATTATCTAACACACACTCTCTATAACTAACTAAGGAAAAAAAATGAACTACATAGCGATATTTATATCAAAATATAAAAGGGCTAAGGTCTTATTTGACTTGTACCGACTCCACTCTTCCAGACTTGATGGCACTTCAATACCCCCTCAAGTTGGAGGGTGTGATAACAACCCCAACTTGGAATTGCATCTTGATGCTGGTTGAGGCAACCCCAACTTGTGATAACAACCCCAACTTTCAGCGGGAGCGTATCTTGGAAAATTCCAATGGGATAAAAACCAAAACAAAGGAAAAAAGAGTACAGTCGTAAAATAATGCTCCCCCTTAGTTAAAAATACATTCTTTATGCATTTGACCAAAAAAAATATTCTTTATGCAATAGATATATGCAATCACTGACTTTTGTAGAAGATTGGGTACTTTTGGACCAACAATCTTTATTTTATGTTTAGGGAGACAAATAACTCATTGTCACATCAAATGACGTTATTGAGGCAATGAAGTAAGGTACATTAATGCACCTATTCTACTAAGATATGATACTGCAAGACCTAATATCTCTTTCATTTTCTGATCAGGGGCAAAAGACGGTCCTTTTACCATACTTAGTGCTCTTACTTACTACCATTATTGTACTTAATGAATACACTTTAACCAAAACCAATGGGTCCTTTATCTCATTCTTTATATACTCGAACTTGGTAGTTCGTAATTCCTCCATTCCAACCCTATTCTTTATGTAATTAACCGCTAATAGGACTCTTCTGGAGTTTATTTAAATCATCAACATAAATGACTATGATTACATACCCCGATGTGGTCCTTTTTATGGACACACAAAGCCTTATTTGATCATTCAGAAATCTTTGTCTTTGTAGATATTTACTAAGGTGATATTACTAAATTCTACCTAATTGCTTCAATCCATATAGCAACCTAGAGTTCATATGATATGGTTTTGATTCAAATGCTTCAGGCATTTTCAATCCTTCTAGGATTTTTATCCTATTAGGTCACCCATATGAACCTTTTATAGAGAGAGTACAAGATTTAGGATAAAATCAAATCTAGGATTTCCATATGTACATCCACAAAAATAATATTATAACAATATTGAGTTTTTGTCTTCAATATGCATGGTGAATTTCCATTTTTCTTGTTATTAGGATTTTGTGCTTGTGATTCCTTGTTTTTCACGACTTATGTTTGCTAGTCTTTCGTGTTTCGTACCGCGTCACCTAATTATCATATATTCGTGCCATGAGCCCTCTAATTTTCCTACCTTAACATAGGTTAGCATAAATTAATAGTCTCTTAATTTCTTAGGACTACTCCGTCGATCTAACTATTACTATTATATAATAATGGATACAAGATGAGATCTAATCACTAAATAAGCAATGAGGGGACAAATCACCAAGCTCAGCTCTTAGCCTTCTCGACACATATTCCTACGATTTTATTCCATGTTGTGATGGAGAATAATAGTCTTTTGAAGACATATCGAATTTTTAGTGAAGATGATATTGCCTTGGATTAAAGTAATAACTTGAATTGGTTCAAGCTATGAGTATCCTATGTTTACAATAGATCATACGGTTTTTCTTCCTCCTGATAATATATAGACAATTAAATATTGTAATAAATAAGATTAAACAACTCATTCAATTATAGGTTTGATTAAAAAAATTAATTCAGTATTTGGGTCCATAAAAAGTTTAAATAACATCTATGTATATATATAAAAGACGCAAGGAATAAGGGCACCACGTTGCGCCACCTAGGATTTTCCTACGTGTCGTTCCCACATTAAGCCACCTAGGATTTCGCCACATAGGATTTTTTTTATTTTGGTAATTTATATATGTTGATATTATTTTAGGATAATATAGAAATAGGATAAGTTAATTCAGGAAAGATTTCATCTAAAATAAAAATATTATCTATTATATATTAGGAATTAGGATAGATCTAAAAGATTTTATCTAAATTTAAAATAAATTATAGAACATTAGATATTATATATTAAGATAGATATATTCATTTATTTTTTCAAATTTAGTTTCTATCTAAATTAAATTCGAATTTTATTTAAAATTAAAGAAAATTATTCCATCTTTATTTTTTATCTATTTATGTAAAATATTTATCTTAAATAAAATTTTGATAAAAAAATATAACTTCCAATAATCAATCATCAATATATATTATAAAAGCCGATTGTTTTCGAGCCACCACATTGATTCTACCCCCACCACATATTTTAAGAAAAATTAATTATTATTTATATTATTTGAACTTTTCTAATCAATTTTTTATTATTTTTATTTTTCATAAAATCTATCTTTTGCTAACTATCTTAAAAAATAATTGTGATAAGATCTTTCAACTTTTATTCATATTACTTTATCTTTTCAAAAAAAATACATTATATTTATCTATGTATATATTTCTATAAAAATCTTCTTAAATCAAATTTTAATAAAAAAAGTAAAAATTAAAATATGATAAAAAAAATTACATTATCGATTTCTTCTTATCCATCTTATTTATGATGCAAAATATTTTTAAAAATTGAATCTTGATTAAAAATGACAAAAACTTATCTTATCTATTCATGATTACTTGCATAAATTAAATTTTAATTTAAAATATATATTTTAAAATTTTATCTCTTATATGGACAATAAATATCTTTCTTATTTCCTTTTTGTTTTATCTCTAGGATTAAAAAAACTTCTAAAAATAACTAAATATTTAATAAAATGTCTATACATTTTTAATATTTCAAAAATTAATACATCAGATTTTTATAGTAAAAATTTATTTAAACAATCATTATTCCTAATATATGAATGTCATACTCTAAAAATATAATGATTTTTTATTTGATTGTAAAAAAATTTATTTGATTCTAAAAATATAATGATTGTCGTATGTGTGCATAAAATTTCTATATCATATGTACGATTATATTTAAAAAAACATGCTCATACCTAATTATATTAAAGCTAATGTTATATATTTTTATATTTATATTTTATTTATAATATGTTTAAAAATAATTTTAAAATTTGAGTCGTAGTCGTGCACGGCACGACGGGTATAACTAGTTTAATGCTATTTACGAAATACAAGTCCTTTATTTAAATCCTCCACAGGTAGGTTGATATCAACACGGAGTATAAAATTTCCTACAACGTCTGAATTAATGATGCAGCACATTTAGAGACTCGGAGCACTTATTTATTTTATTTTTTTGTCATTGTCACCCCAGTTCAGCGAAGAGTTTTACTCAATCAAACGCCTACATTTGGAGTTCGAGTCTCGCGAGGACCCTTTATTTTTTGGTGGGATCTGCTCTCTCAACAAGTTCATTTCTCCTCCACTAAGAGTCGAACCCTCGACCTCAGCAAAGGGAAGGGTAACCCCTCCCACTACGCTCCATGCTTATTGGTTGATCACTTATTTATTAAATGCCCTCATACCCTTAAAATCACTAAAAGATCGATATCAACACTGATCACATACTACAAAACCATGATATGAGGAGGAACAAATCACCACAGACAATTACAAATGAGTTAAAACAACATTAGCTAGGGTCCAATAATTTTACAAATTAAAACTAGCAATTATTTGGTGATGTATGGTATCAAAAATAAAAATAGTATTTCAATAGACACCCAACAATTTCATACCACCCCTGAAATTAATAGTATATTCGCCACCAAATAGAGTAGCTTGTGAAAAAATTCAAATAGCGAAAAGAAGACGAGAAATTATCTGAAAGCAAGGGAAACACTAAGATCCGCTTATATTGTAAATGACCTAATTAAATGGAACAAACCTCTAGAGGGTTTCTGTAAAAATTAACTCTAATGGATCTAAGTGTATGGTGGAATCATGTAATAAAAGACCAACATGATCAGGTTGTCATTGTATCAACATGCGCATATGGTTATACTGTAGCTCAATATTACAAGTAGAAATACTAGTTCTTCGTGATGGGATTAGACGAACTAAGCAATTGGGGATACAAAGAATAGAACTTGAGGGTGACTGCCGCCCCATAGTGATTAACGCAACCAAGGATACTACTGGTAGGTGTCCTTGTGAAATTAAAATAATAATCTCAGATGTTTTGGCTTCATTATAATGGTTCGAGTCTGTGTAAATTTTCCATGTGAGTAGGGAGTGCAACATTGTAGCTCATTCAATTTTTATGTTGGGCCACATTCACCCTATGAATTTTATTCAAAATTATTCAAAACTACTAGTTCTCATTTATAAGAATGCTTTAGGACGTCCCCATGAAACGGGGTACTGAGGCATGGGGGTGTTGTGAGGTCCCATGTTCGATTCTTACCTTTGCCCCTTACTTGAGTGAAAAACCAATTCTAACCATTCTTCCTTCCACTAGGTTGAGACAGTCGATGCAGACCGGTTTACCTAGTTCATGCGCTTTGTCGATTAGTTTACGAACCTTTGATTTTCCACCAAAGTAATTCTCATTAAAAAAAATACCTCATTTTGGCTTTATGTAACATTTGCGTTGGTATGTTTCGCATATAGTATATATTAACATTATGATTGAACATCACTTTATGTTTTAATACCCTTTTTTTTCCATGCTTAAAAACTATTTTAAACTTTGATTCTTATAACCTAAAGGGACAGGTTAAACGTACCGATTTTATTTTACTAGAATATGACAGCTTCTAGAAACCTTCGTAATAAGACATGATTTACATATAGTTGATTTAAATTACTATCAAGCACTAGATTCTTTGCTCCAATTACACCTCAAAAGCAACTCTTCTATATGAATTTTATACTATGTTACATGAATGGTGAATCCCTAACAAAAGAAGAAAAGAGGCGGCCGATATTTGTACTGATCGAAACAAGAGAATTTAGTGGCTGTGGTTCAAGGCAATCAATTGGTGGGAGTGGAATCAATTAAAAACTCCTTTAGCTAGGGTAGAACAAAACCAGTTATGATGCGTTTAAAATATTATATGGAGCCTAATTCGATCTTTAATCTGTTTATAATTTACTCCACAAGATTATTATGCGCAGTTTACAGCTAGAAATCCCAACTAAGAGTGGCTATGGTGATTGCTGCACTTATATGTGGCCCATACCAATTTAATTTAATCATACTAATTAATTAGTCTATTAGGGGAAACAATTAATATAAGAACGATATATATATATGTTGTTTCAAGAGAAGCGTCTGGTCGTTATTTAGCCTGGTTATCTTGAGTTGGATTCGCTTTAGTTGTTAACTAGTTGATGACCTGGGTCTTGTCCGGTAACTTTTTGAAATAAAAACTATAATATCTTTTAATTTAAATATGATATAGGTATTATAAATAATTAAATTAATTATTACATATTTATAATTTATGTTAATTATAATAATTTATTTTATTATAAAATGTATACAAATATTATCTAATTCTTAAAAATGCTATTTGTACTATTTATGTAATAATTTAAAAAAAAATTGGCATTCTTAAGTCGTAGGGTTGAATTGAACTCGCAAAAAAACTGCAATAAATTAACCCAATCAACTTGTATATTTTAATGACATAAGCACATACTCACCTCGAACTCGAAATGATTAAATCTAAAGTCGATTGAACTAACCCGATGAACCAATTTAACATTAATAGGTCAATCATATTTATTTATTTATTTATTTATTAAGGAATCTGTAATTAAAATAAAAAATCAACATAAATATGAATAGAAATTTAATATACTGCAAGATACAACATATCTATATCGACATCAGTTAAAAAGTTGTTACACTTATTAATAGAAAATTAGTATACAAAAATCAACATATTTTGGATAGAAAATTTAAAAAGTTGTCATACTTATAAATAACAAATTAACATAAGAGAATCTAAAATTTAATACTCCGAATAAAATATACAATTAAAAATATGGTTCATATTAACTAAAGCAGTTGTCATAGTTATGGATAGAATATTATTATGAACAATTTCATAACTAAAGTATGGTGACTGAGGCATTAAAATTTGATGACAATAATGGGTTTAATTGTTAAGATTAAAGGATCAATAATAATTTATTTATTTATTAAGGGATCCGAAATATAAAAAATTAGCACACTGATAAAAATTAATATAAGAAAATATAAAATGTAATATAAAATCTTCAATTAAAAACATGTTCCATATTAATAAAAAAAAGTTGGCATAGTTATGGATAGTATATTAATGAGAATATTGCATTTAACTATTATATTTATAGAAATAAAGCTAATATATAAAACTCAACATGTTTATAGTTGAAAATTTAAGAAGTTGTCATTCTTACTTGTAAAAAAGTTAATATTAAAAAATACGAAAATATGGTCAATATTAATTGAAAACATTGTCATACTTATTATTTTAAAATTAAAAAGTTGTCAATCTC
The DNA here is from genome assembly GCA_964016875.1 of Fallopia convolvulus. Lineage (NCBI taxonomy): Eukaryota > Viridiplantae > Streptophyta > Magnoliopsida > Caryophyllales > Polygonaceae > Fallopia > Fallopia convolvulus. The sequence goes on from OZ024735.1 coordinate 22,074,899, forward strand.
ATGTATAAAAAAATAAATATTAAAAATTTCAAATGTCATCATTCCTACATAAAATTAAAATTAAATAATAATATTAAGTAATAAATTAAACCATATATATAAAATCATAACAAAATTTGTATAATCATATTTCGGAACAAAATCATATTTAAAAACATAACTGAAATATTATTTAAATATAATGACGACAATAAATAAGTAGACTTTAAATAATATTATATTGCTCTCGTAATCATAGTTATATGATAAGATAATAACATATTTAAAAAATAAACTTGATAGAGAAATTAATAAGATCGTCACGAAGGTAAGAAGCCAGTTCAATATGGCCAATTTTATATGTGATAACATAAACTTGTTCTCATACTCATAGTCATATTTCAAAACCAATACTCAGTTAGTCTAGTGGTAAAGTGGTACTAGACTCCTTAAGTGTTGTCTAGGAGATTCGAAGTTCGAATCTCACTGGCGGCATGTATGGAGAAACTGATATTGGAAAGGTCTCTCCCAAAATGGGGCCACGAAGTACCCGGTTCAGATGTAGAACGGTGTCCGACCGATTGAATCGGGCGATCCTAATGGCAATACCAAAAAAAATAAACATATTTCAAAAAAAAAGATTATCTTCTATATGATATGATAAATAATATCGTTATTAATCGAAAATAATTAATTAATGCTGAAATAATAAGATGGAATCCTATATGGTAAGATAAACAGTATAATTATTAATCAAAGGACATTATTAATTAAGAAATATTAAAATACCTCATATGTTGTATACGGATTTCTATTCTCTTGTGCATGGAAGAATCACCTTCAACTTGAGTTTCAACAACATTTGTAATTTTCCTATGAGTTGTCCAGTAACATTTGCAAAAATTAAAAATTTAACTTTAATCATAATATAAAAAACAGATCTTATTTTTATTGATGAGATAAACCTTAATCAACAAACAAAACTTACCAGCTAAGTATTTATCATCAAAAGATTTTTTGATAATCTCATCAAAATCAACAAAGTCAAAAGCGGTACGTCACGTAGAATTGTGTTCTATTATTTTGACATTTGTGCTCTTGAAAAAAAAAAGGATTTTGTGAGGAAGATGTGTAGGACGAAAACCACCAACAACATTGATTAAAGAAAAGTTTTATAGTAAGAAATTGTCATCTTCTCCAATATGTAAAAATCTGTTAGCAACTATACATAAAGGCGTTAATTTTTTGTCCCTGAAAAAACACAAAAAAATCAATTAATATATAGTTGTTATACATATTAGAAATTTAGAAAACACTAATTATATTAGAAGAAAACTATTTGTAAAGTAATGAATTTAAGCAAAATAAACCTTCTCATCTACCAAGATCATCTCTTTGCCAATAATTTGAGTCTTATCATGAAAGTTGACAGCATCCCACATATGTATGCAACAAACAAGTAACTTCCGATTTGACTTCTTTTTCATATCCAGATCATGAATAAAATTTATAGCAGTAGTCAATGTTCAATTGGAATAAAAAGTAACAAATTTAAGTTAAGAAACTTACATATAGTTCAATACTATAATCATAACACTTGTAATACTAAGAATAACTATCAAGAATTCGAACAAAAAAAAGAATAACTATCAAGACTAAACTAAAAACAAATCAAGAGTAAAAATTCATGACAATTTCAATTCAATAGGACAATAAAAACATTAACAAAAAAATTAAAACTTGGCTGTGAAGATGCTAGAATGGGTACCAATGCCAATTGCAGAGAAAAAATAAATATGAGGATGGAAAAAAAATGTGCCAGTTAACCGATATAGGTTGGTAGTAGGGCTGGACATTATCCGCGGGTGACCGACCCACCCGCTTCACCCGACCCAATTTTACGGGTGAAAAACCGTAATAAAGCGGGTGACGGGTGGGTCGGGTGACGGGTGACGGGTCGGATATGGGTGAAATTTTACACCCGTTTAACCCGACCCATCACCCGACCCACCACCCGACCCATCACCCACCACCCGTTTCACCCGTCTACCACCCGTTAAATTTATCCTAAATTAAAAATAGGGTTAGTTTTATCATAAAAAAATGTTTGGGACCTTGGGGCTTTTTTTAAAAAATTTAGGGTTTTTTAAGATATTAAAACTACTCCATATAATTCCAGAACTAATTCTCGTCATTCTCAGATTTCTGGAGCGTCGCTCGCCCTCTCGGCCTCCATCCATTCTCGCGTCCCTCATCCTCTCGGCCTCCATCCGTTCTCGCGCCGCTCTCCCTCCATCCACTCGCGCCGCTTGCCCTCTCGAGTTCGATCAGCTCTCGCGCCGCTCAACACTCTCGCACCGCACATCACTCTCGAGCCGCTCAACACTCTCGCGCCGCACAACACCCGACCCAATTTTGCAGATTTCTTAATGACGTTATTGGCTTTTTGCTAAGGGGTATGAATGTTGGTTTTTGCAGCATATGTTAATCATGTGAATCTTGGGTATCCAATGTATGCGGATTGTTGCATTAAATTTTTTTATATGAATTATTAAATTTTATAAAATTCTATTTGTAATTTTAGAATTCGCGGGTGAAACGGGTCACCCGACATGGGTGAAAGGTTTCGCGGGTGATGGGTGGGTCGGGTGATAAAAAAATTTTGCGGGTCGGGTGGTGGAAGTCCACCCACCCATAACTCGACCCATGACCAGCCCTAGTTGGTAGAGTATAGATATAGATAGAAAATTTCAAAATAAAAAATAATACAATATAAGGAAGATAGAAATTCTTCTCAAAAAGGAAGAAAGAGATTAAATTTAAGATGTATGGAAACTTTTGAAAATATAAGGAAGATGAATTTTTTATAATCATAACATAATTAAATATTAGAATACAATAAAAATTTCCAAAAAAAATCATCGTACAAACTTTTGAAATTGATAAAAATAACATAATCAAATATTAGAATATAATGATAAAATTTCCAAAAGAAATAATCATACAAAATTTTGAAAATGATAATCCTACTATAATTAAATATTGGAATATACTGCAATAATGAGTAGAGATAAAAATTTATCCAATTTCTTATAAAATTGATATAAAAAAATTATAATATAATGTGAGTGCATAAAATTGGACATTCCATAAGGTGATTAAATTACGTAATATATAATTAATTAAAAAAATTATTATTAAAAATATATATAAGGTGGGTAGACTATAGAGTATAGATATAGAAAGAAAATTTTAAAATAAAAATAATATAATATAAGGAAGATAGAAATTCTTCTCAAAAAAGGAAGATATAGATTAAATTTAAGATATATATAAGGAAGATAAAAAAATTTATAATCATTGCATAATTAAATATTAGAATATAATAAAAATTTAAAAAAAAATCATCGTACAAAATTTTAAAATTGATAATCATAGCATAATTAAATATTAAAATATAATGAGAATTTTCAAAAAGAAAGAATCGCACAATTTTATCATCGTATAAAAAAAATTCATTGATAACAAAAAAAATCATCGTACGAAAAAAATTCATCGTACCGAAATTTTGAAATTCATAATCATATCATAATTAAATATTATAATATATTACAATAATGAATAGTGATAAAAACATTATCCAATCTCATATAAAATTGATAAAAATATTATTAAATAAGGTAAGTGCATAATTTGGAAATTCCATAAGGTGATTGATTACATAATATATAATTAATAAAAAAATCATTATTAAAAATAGGTTGGTTGTAATATAAATTCTTAATGACGAAATTGCCCAAAAGTGCTTCAGGTTTAGAAGATATATATATTGATTTTTTGCGTTCCAGAATTAATAAATATTACCCGTTATTTAGCATGGTTTTTCAGTACCAAGGCTTTTTCAGTAGGAAGTGGATTATATGGGTTCGTCAAGAGTAACGAGAGACGAATACGGTTGCCGATCGCCTCGAGTTTTTATCTTTTTGTTTTCCGCTTGGTTATCATGTCCGCTTGCCTCGCCTGAAGAGATTTCTTAAAAAATCTTTTAAATAAAAGGTTAAAAAGATAATTAATAAGAAAAGATAAAAAAATATGAATAAATATAGAATTTTTTAAAGATAAAAAATCTTCTATATTTACATAAATAATCCAAAAAGGAAATTAAGAAAATATAAAATCATTTTTTTTATCAAAATTTAATTTAGGAAAATAATCTACCCTAATACATTATAAAGCAAAACCCAAGTTTGTTGTAAAATTTGCCCCACGTGACATTTTTGAATAAATTAATGTGGAATTATATTTAATAAATTTTGTAACAACTTATAGTATTCTTGCTATATATACTAGATAGATAACGTGTTTATATAATATTTTATGCATATAATTTTCTATCTATGGATTATGTATTAGTTTACTACAATAGATAACATATTATATAATTTTTATATACATAAATTCCTATGAGATGATATTTTTCATATTAATTTAATATTTTATCTCTTAACAAGATTTAGGGCCATAATTTTAAATAATAAATTTTGTTATGTTGATATGTTTTGATTTTAAGAAAAAGATATAATTTTATGTTGATGACTAAGATTATACGTAAATGTCAAAAAAAAATTCGAATTTTAATTAATAAAATTCAAAATAATACATAGATAATTTTCTCTATATTTATGTCTTAAATCAAGGACAATGTTCTTTTCTATACTAATCTTTATATTGTATTTTTCATATTTACAAACATTCTCATTATTATAGAGTAAAAGATAAGAACCCTAATATATAATTTTAATAAATTAACTTTATAAAAATATTTTAATAAATTATATTATGCTTTATAGATAACCTATCCTAATTGTTATTATCTTTATAAAAAAACCAGGTACTTTATACATATTAATGTCTAAAAAAATAAGAAAATATTATTTAAAAATATTCAATACAAAGTAAAATCAATATTTTAATAATTCCAATCTAAATTTGGACAAGATATCCACAGATAATGGAAAAACATTTAAAAATATATTCAATTAAAATATGGAGTACAATCTAAAAAATTAATTTGTCCATTGCGTAATTTATTATGATATATATAAATATATTTAGTATTTTAAATTAATATCATAGAATTGTATAGTTTTAGTAAAATTATCCCGTGAATATCACGGGACTTCAACTAGTTATATAGATAATTAAAATTTTAACTTTTTTTATCAAAATTTGATTAAGATAAATCTTTTACATATATAGATAAAAAGATAAAAATAAAATAATTTTTGTTATTTTTCGAATTAATTTTTTCGAATTTGTTTCCAAAGACAAAGATAGTGCAATGTTAGTTTTAGATAGAAAAAATTTAATAGTAGAAATATTTTTCACCTCATTATGATAACAATCTATCACTATATATATTTAAAAAATCTTATCAGCAATAAATTATAGTGCAATGTTTCTTTTAGATAGGGAAAAATTAATAATAGAAATATTTTCCTATCTTATTATGATAACAATCTATTACTATATATTAAAAATCTTATCTTTTATTTTTCCTTTCTTTTAATTTTTTTATTCAATATATTAGAACTTTAGTTTATATAAAAATTACATAGATTTACCCAAACCAAGATCCAACAATATACTTTATCATACCATTTTTTTATCCACACAATTACATTTTAGAAAATTTAAAAGAAAAAAGTAGAAATAATAAGAATACAAAATTAATATTTAAATATAAAGTGGGGCTAAATTGTTCTGATGACTCGAAAAGATTCGACTTTAATATATAGTTATAGACTAGCTATACTTGTCGTGCCATGCATGACTACATTAATTTAATACTTAATTATTTAATGAATATGATTTTAATTTAATATAAAAAACTTATTTATTAGAAAAAAAATTATATAAAATTTTACAATTGGTGTCATGTGAAACGGGGCAAAAATTATTAAGGTGAGCCCACTATAATTTTGATGGATTAATGATAATTTATTTATGCAAATATATAAATAAAATATATTTTAATTAGAATCATTTATTTTTAAAAATATTTTACAAAAAATATAAAAAGGTAAAGATAATCTAAATTCTTGTAAAATTTTTTATCAAATTCAATTCTTTTAAAAATTTGAATAAAAATTAAAAATTCTCTTAATAAGAAACGATGAAAAAACATAAATAAATAATGAATTTTTAATGATAAGAAAATCATTTATATTTAAATTAATAATTCAAAAAGAAAATTAAGGAAAATATAACGTAATTTTTTTTTATCAAAAGTCAATTTATGCAAGTAATTATCTAGATTGAAAGTTCTATTTTTTATCAAAATTTTATTTAGGATGAATCTTTTACATAAATAGAAAATATATATATAATAATTTTCTTTAATTTTAAATAAAAATTCGAATTTAAATTTTTTTCATATAAATAGATAGAAATTTAATTGGAAAAACTAAATTAATATATCTATCTTAATATAGAGTCAGGTTCACGTGCGAATGGGCGCTCATGTGCGAAATAAGAAAGAACAAGAGTTGTTGGATCAAGAAAAATCAAAGGCGCTGATCATTTCACTTAAAAGGGGAAAAACGGCACGGGCGAATTATTCACATATTTTTGAAAAAAACGGAAATAAGACACGCGCCCAGATTGTTCATTAGTATTGTGGATTTGTTTATCAATAATGTGGATTTGTTCATCAAAACTGTGATTTTGTTCATCAAAACTGTGATTTTGTGCATAAATAAACTATTGCTTGTGCATCACAACTCTATTGTTTGTACATAAAAAATGAACAAATGTGTATCAAAATTACATGCAATATGTTCATCAACATTGTGATTTTGTTCATAAAAAATGAAAAATATTTATTCATTGGTTTTGGCATATTTGTTCATCGGTTTGTGCATATTTGTTCATTAGTAACATCAATTTGCTCACTGGTTTATGCATATTTGTTCATTGCCTTTTTCCTATAATTGTTCATTACTAGATACATATTTGTTCACTAGTAACCTCAATTTGTTCATTACTATATGCATATTTGTTCATTAATAACATCAATTTGTTCATAGCTAAATAAGGCACAAGCACTCCTCTTCGATTTGTTGCTATCTCGTTCTCTTAGCATACACCATATTATTGCAAAGTCAAATTCTTTATCTATTATCTTTTGCATTCAAGTTTCTACATCAAACTTACCTTAATTTGGTACTATATTGAGCACTTCATTCGTATTGACAAGTTAGCCTTAAAGCACTTCATTCGTATTATACTTTGAATTCAAGATAGCCTTAAAGCACAAAATAAATGCAAAAATGCACAAATAGATAGTCCTAAATGTACAAGTTGATGATATTAATAATCCTAAATGTACAAGTTGATAGCCTTGACAGATAAAACATAAGTTTATTTCAATTCACAAATAATGGTATAATAATGAACAAATAAGGTTATATCAATGAACAAATAAGGGTATATCCATGAACAAATAGGGTATATCAATGAACAAATAATGGTATACTAATGAACAAAAAAGAAGTATACTAATGAACAAATAATGGTATACCATGGGTATATCAATGAACAAATAGGGGTATATCAATGAACAAATACGAGTATATCAATGAACAAATATGGGTATATCAAAACTAATTATATGTACATAAAAAACTACATAATATTGTATTCCTACAAATAAATAAGGTTAAAAAAATAAAATTAAAAATTAAAAAAGTTTGAAATCAATGAACAATGTTATCAAAAACTCAATGCACAATTAGTTAGTATTGATGAACAATTGGTGAATATTGATGAACAAATCGCTATTTCTCATGATCTTTAACCAATTTGTCCATTGATTCATTCCAGAATTCTGAAGTTTCTTATGTTTTAATTCGGAAGAAATTATTCCTTGTCTTTGAAAATAATCTTTTATTTCATTCTTAAGAAATAAAGACGCTCCGTCATATTGAAGGACAGATCTTAACTTATACAAATTAATAACCTGGATTTGTGATAATTTGTAAAATACATAGGCCTGTGACACGAGGAATAATTTAAAAGAAACCTCCGACTTCGTCTGAATCCTATGACGAATACGAGAAGGTGAAAGTTTTTTTTGTATAGTTGAAATACGCTCAATTATCTTTTTCTCTTTTGTATCAAAATAAAAAAAATATTTTTTTTTTAATTTACGAAAAAGTTTTATAACGACCATGGGCCTATAAAGACTATTAGTAAGATGATTAATGATATATGGAAAGCTCTCTAGAAGGATATCCGTGTATATCCTTTCCACGATCCATTTTATAAAATAATGTGATTTACGGATTAATCGATCATTTCTTCTTTTTAATATCTGAAAAATCTTTTTTAGTGATGCTAATTTTTGAGCACCATAACTTGTTTTGTTAGGACGAATATTTATCTTTAGAGTTCGAAATCCATTTTTCTTGTCTTTTGTAATTCTTTCTATTTGATTTCTGATTGTGCTTGTTCTATTAGTCAGATCTTTAATTTTGATGTTTGTCAGTGAATAATTTGTCCAATCCATAGATCGGGTTTGAATGGATGATTCATGAATAATCTGATTATTGATTATAGAATCTTTTTTTATTTCACTCGAATCCTCTCTCAATTTTTGGGGTTCTTTTTGGACCTTTAGAAACAATTATTTTGTTCTTTCTTTGAAACTTTTTAGAGCTCGAAAACTCCATTTTATAATTGCTTTTTGGAGTTTTTTCAAAGGGGGTCCAAAATAATAACGAAACAAAATACTAAGTCCTACGAGAGGAGAACCAAAAGGACGGTCAGTTTCCAGTCCCAAAATCGTTAAAAAAGAAACAGGAAAGTCCTGCTTTGGATTTGGATCCCTACGAGAAGGTCGTATTTTAGATCGGTGCCAAGGTTTCAGACGGAAAGGAAATCTTATCATTATTTGTATACCCTCTGTGGCCCAGTTTTGAGGAAAAATTTCGTTTCTTCCTGGTTCTAGTAATGGCATACCATTATAGGTGCATATAACATACGCTTCTCTATTCATCTCCCTTATATCCTGCTCCCACTCGGACTCTTGGCGTAATAAGAAACGGACAATATTTTTAGCTAGTATCAATGAAGGTAATACAATATATTTTCTAAGCCTCGATTGAATTAGTAAAATACAAGCTCTTATTCCATGAGCATAAATAATGAGATCGTAGAGGTCTGATAGTTTTTCTCGTGTCCTTTCTATTCGTTCCATTTTTGCCTGCCCGTCCCGCCCCTTTTCCATTTCATTGACTTCTTTTTTAATTTCTTCGTAGCTTTTGTTTTCCTCCATGTACATTTTTTTTCAACCTCTTTATTCTTTTTGCTACGCTTCGTTTTATACCCTTTCTAAAAATGTCTTGTATTAGGTCGGAAATCTCAATTACTGATAATATGAATGGTTCGAAAAGAACATCCCAAGAAAATCCTACTCTGTCGAAAAAAAGTGGGGAATACGGATATGAGGGAAACATTTTCCCCGTAAGGGTTTTACGTCTTTGAACACGCATAGAACCAATGATTATGTCTCGACGAAAATCCGCTTCATAGGGATAATCTATCATATCCACTTCTTCTATTTCATCAGGCTTCGTCATAGTTTTGATATTAGGGTCGGCATCCTCCGGACCCTGCGTAAAAATAACTATACGTTTCGCTTTCCTCGAGCGAATTTGATGATCTACTATCCACTCTTCCCCATCTTCCGTTGTTTCAGTTTTTCCGAGTTGTTCTACCTCGCTGAATAATTTGTATGACCATCGGGGGACTTTTTTCTCTATTCCAATCGATTTTTTTCGGGTTGTTTTTTCCATGGGAGGAATTATGGATGTATCGCATATTGTTTGAATGATGGGATCAATTATGACTCTTTCGATTAAAAATTTCAAAACTTTTTCTGGATCTTCTGAATCAATTCGTCTTTGTTCCGGAAATAAAGAAATTCCTTTCCAATTTGATGTTGATTCTTCAGCAAATTCATCGATTAAAAGACTCAATTCTTTTGCTAATGATTTTTTATCCAATGTATATATTTTCTGTCCCAATTTCTCTTCCAATTTCTGGACCAATTTCTCTTCCAATGTAGCTATTTTCCCTTCCAATTTCTGATACAAGTCTTCAAAATTATGAACATTAAGTTACTTACCCTTAAAAAGAAGGATACTATGAACTTTATTGAGTTTATTTATCAAATTTGTCTCTATCGAATTTTTGACTGCAGTTTCATTTAGGATTGAAGGTAAAAAAAATTTTTGAATTATTCCACGATAGGATCCGTTTAAGAGAGGATCATATATTTTAAGCAAGTATTCTTCTTTAGTTTTATTATTACATAATCGAGTTTTTTTTTCGAGTACATCCAGATAAGAAGATCCTCTGTCTAGGGCTTCAATTCTATCTCTAAACTCGTTCCTTAGGCTCCTCCATTTTTTTTCATTGGTATAAATCCAACAATAATAATTGTGCAGTTCATCATAGAAGAATTTATCCAGTTCATCACAGACGGATTTTTTTGTTGTAAAAAAATAAAAATACATTTTTTGTCGTAGCATTTCAAAAAAAGCTGATAAACTGGATGGATATGTAAAAGAAATTCTTTGTTTTCCATCACTTTGACATGTATAAAAAAAATATTGTGACATTTCGTTTCTTACAGCATGTTCGAATAGATAATTTTTTATATATCGCAATGGGCGATTCCATCGTTTATAGTCGAAAAGAAGACTCACAGGGGGTTTTTCAAACCAGAAGAGGTCTTTATCTTCTTCTGTTAAGTGAAAGTGGAATTCATCCTTTGTTTTGTCCTTTCCATTCACTCGGATCCTTTCCGTTTCATCGATTTTGTCCGGATCCTCCCTTTCTTCCGAAAAAAGGGAAGGAGAAGGGTCTTCTTCGGTGAATCCCTCTTGTTCCTGTTTAAGTCCCCTTCGTTTCAAAAGTTGTTTCTATTTCTACATCTCTTTCTTTCTCACTTTCTCCCCTCTTTGTCGTTTTTGAGGTTTCTTGCAGTTTCCTACTAAAAATGGGTGACGGCATTCTGCCTAAAGAGTAGACACAGCTAATAAATAAGAGAATACTAAAGATTCAATCCATAGAACCTATCAAGTCTAACACAAAGTACTTCAATTCTGACACAAGGTCCTTCAATTCTGACACAGAGTACTTGTACTTCTTATACCCCTTAGATCGAATAATTCATTAAGGTACGTATTAGATCGAATAATCAATCGAATAGACAAATTTTGCCGTATCCAGACTAATACCAAGCCAACACATTTCATGAATAAAAAGTGACCAATTAACCAACCAACAAAACTACTTGTTACAAATAACATCTTGTTGTTGCATCGAAACATATAAATGTTGACTAATCTGGCTAATGTTGAACTTGGTAAAACGAAATGGTTTAATAATTGAAAAACGAGATTATTCAAGAATACACATTGAATGTTGAGATTACGCATTGAATTTCTGGTAGTAGATCCATAATCAAAATAATTGCTCCAGAAGAAATTAAACAAAAGATAGGGCAGAGCTAGGAAAGTTATTGTATGAGGTCTACCCAATGCTAGATGCAGAGGCGTATAATAGATCGATATGAACATCATGAGCTGTCCCATAATAAAACCGGTTGTTGCTGCTACCGTCTTCTCGGTTCCGTCTTCTCCTTCTTCCATAACCAGAGTTCGGAGAAGGACGAGATAGGAGGGCCCTATGGAGAATGTGGTCAGAAATCCATAATAGAGTCCGACCACAACGATCGAATTGACTATCTTCATGCATAAGTTACCTAGTAGAAAAAAATCATGACAAACCCCCTTTGTGATTTTGCAATTTCTGAATTATGATTATTATATAATAAGTTTTTACCTTCTTATTATAAGAGAATCTTTGACCTTATTATTTGACCTTATAAAA